>CM054058.1:480341024-480674583 GCA_028641055.1 Alopecurus myosuroides
GACAGTCATGGCGAACTGGTTGTGAAGTTTATGAACCAGTTACCTGCAGCCGGTCCAGGCATACAGCATTCAACAAAGCTACCTGATGATGCAAATGGAGAATTCTGAATTTGGAAGCACCAAAGCAGCAGAACAGGCAAAAGTGATTCTCCAAATGATGCTGATATGAATACTCGTAGTCACTAATAGTGATCCAAGTTATCGCTATTTACAACGCCGCAGTCAATAGCCAAATCAATATGGCATGACAGTAGCAGAGCCAGTCACGCACATCAGTGACTGACCAACAAAACAGAACGACAGTCTTTAGCTAGTGCAGCAGCGACTGCTTACAAGCTACAGGTCGTAGTATTTCTGATCATCCATGCAGATCACATCACCCCTTGCGCCCCTGGATGGCGCCGCCGCCGACTCGGGAGAGGACTCGATCACCGTCAGCTTCTCGTCCAGCGCGTGTATCTGCTTCTTCAGCTTCTCCCCACGGTCGGGCAGCTTCGACACCAGCCCCTGCAGGCAGCAAATCGTTCTTCTCGTCATACTACAGATAGAGGGGCAAGAAAGCAGTGTTGCTGCTAGCGTATTTGAAAGGCCGGAGTTATACCGTGTTGGCAAGGGTCTGTGACAGCCGGTTGATTTTCGCCTTGATCTCCTCGGGGCTCTCTGAGTTTGCACTGTTTGCGGCGGAGTATGCTCTCGGAGTGAAGTCCTTTGGCTTGAAAGCATGCGCAGCCCTGCGTGAGAAATACAGTCAGATCAAAGTCCCCTGTTGCACTTACTCGCTACTAAAAGATCGACGGCGAGGCTCACCCATTGGCAACATAGTCAGACGAGGAGGATGCCTTGTTGTACTGCCTGGCCATGCTTGGAGGCTTGCTGCACACCAAAACAACACGACTATTAGATGATTGCTCACACCTGGTTAAAACAGCCAGAGAGCAAAAATAACATGATGTGTGAGTGTGTGTTGAATGCAGCAGTGCTAACCTGTCCAGAGCATCATGCTCACTCAGCGTAGGCAAGACCGCTGTCTTGGTAAATAGGAGGCTGTGATTGCTCACACCCGCTATTCCTTGTTGCTCAAGAAATTCTATGTGCTCCATCATCAAAGGATCATCCCTGCAAGACGCAGGTACAGGGAGACAACTTTTCAAAAGAGAACATGGAAGTATCACAAACTATTGCTACCAGGGATCAAGAAGCTCCGTGTCTAGGAAATTCAATTAAGAAACAGCTGGCATGTTTCTCTTTGATACCCCATATTATTATATCCTAAAGTACCAAGGTATATCAAAATATCCTCATAAAGGAACCTCGAGATTACGGTGTGCATCAATTTTATGATAGAATGTACGAACCTTGGTTACTCAACTAGAGTGTCGATATCAATTAACTACAAAGAGCTTTTTAGGCAGCCCTATTAATAACTTTTCACAGAATCACCCAGCCAACTCATCATGATCAAAGTAACTCTGCCCACGATTAGTAGAAGAAGCAACAGTATCTTACATGAAAAGTTGCTGTCCGTGCTCTTCTTGCAATTGCTTTTGCGTAAGCGAAATATCAAAACCTTGTTGAGGTAAACTAAACATCTCTTGCATGTCCTGAAGATACACAAAATAATTAGCCATAGTATCCAGTAGGACATACAGCAAGCATTAACACGAAACAGATTTCGTTAAACATGACAAGAAAGGGTATAGGGATCATTACCCTCTTGCTGAAGTAACGTGTTTGTTCTTTCTGCTCTGTGGCTGTCCTAAACAAAGCCCCCTTGAAGACCTAGAAAAAACATTATGTGATTCAAGTATTAAACTTCAAGCTAGAAGTTTCATACTAAAAGCATTGGAGTAAAAAAAATCTAGAACATATTTGAACCTGCAATTTATATATCTTTTCTTCAATAGTTCCACACGTCATCAAGCGGTATACAATGACATCTTTGGTCTGCCCAATTCGATAAGCACGATCCACGGCTTGATTGTCCGTACTGTATAAAGAAGATTGTGTAAAGCAACAAAAACCCAGATGTATATGAAACCAAAGAAAAATACTTGATCAGGAAGTGCCACTGTTTGAGTACCTTGGATTCCAAGCAGGGTCAGCTACTATGACACGAGCTGCCTTGGTGAGTGTGAGTCCAAGCCCACCAACTCGTGTGGTCAGCAAAAATATTTGTGCTTCAGAACCCTCTTGGAAATTCTGGAGA
The DNA here is from genome assembly GCA_028641055.1 of Alopecurus myosuroides. Taxonomy (NCBI): domain Eukaryota; kingdom Viridiplantae; phylum Streptophyta; class Magnoliopsida; order Poales; family Poaceae; genus Alopecurus; species Alopecurus myosuroides. The sequence continues at coordinate 480,343,231 of CM054058.1, forward strand.
TACAGATGCATAATACATTAGCAACATACCGGATATCCATGGTACAACACAGCAGCAGTAAGTGAATGTGTGAATACGAACCTTCACAATCTTTTCCCTCTCCTTGGTAGTGCCGTCAATACGTAAAAACTTGTAGCCCTCCAGTAATATAGCTTCCTGTTGCAATAGTTGAATGTGTCAATAAATAGGCCAAAGTATATAAAATAGTTCAGTTTTCTTAAAAGTATGTACACAAACGTCTAAGACTGGGTGACAGCAAGGTGAATGTGCATATTTCATGTATGGCACTTTGTGGAGACAAAAAAGAAACGAAGTAAATCGATAGCTATGTTTGAATAGTATATAGTATATATCACAAGAAAATGGCACTCACAACAGGGCAACAAGAACTGACATGACAAGAACATACCTGAATAAGGTTTAGCATTTTACAAGTCTGGGAAAAGATTAGAACATGATGTCCCTCTTCAAGAAGTTTCCGCTGCAACAATAGATATTAAATTTTACACAAACAAATATTCCATCTGGTTTACAACATCAGATATTGCTACCAATGCACAGGCATGCATCAAAGAAAATGCTTACCAACAAGGACTTGATAAATGATAACTTGCACGAGATTTCCTCCTCCACTTGCAGTGCTTCATCATCATAAGCCATATCTGCAAGGTTCATAGCCATTTTTTGTACCATGCCCATATCCTGATTATCTAGCAACCCATCCATGCCTTCCATGCCTTCCAAGATGTCTTCAGCGGCTCTCTTAGTCAATAGCATTGGGTGGTCGCATATTTTCTTCAATATCTGTTGAAGACAAAGAAACATGAAACGGACACAATTGCGCCAAATAACATGCACACAGCAAAAAAAAAAGTAAATTAAAGGATGCAATTAGCAAAAACCTCACCCATAAAAAATATACAACATCCATATTATTTATATTCTGTATATTTGGTCTAGCACATGGATTAAGGAAACCAAGTGTTGTAAGGGAAGGACAATTTTAGAGTAACCAGGAATTTATTGTTTTGGAATATAAGAGAGAATCCTTAGTATGTGTGTTTAACAATAAATGAAGGAAGAGACATGGATAAATCAGGGCAAATTAGTGAAAAAGTAAGCAATTCAGCATGCAGCCTTAGACTTTGATAGAAGATTAGCATAACATGAACACAACTGAAGGAGTACATGAAAGCAATGAGAGAACAAATAAAGATAAGCAGGATTGGTGCAAACAAAAGGCTTTGACTCTGATGCTTACCGTAATAGCAGCCAGTGGTGATCCTTGCATTGACGCATGAACTATGTCAGTGTTCAAAAAAGCTTCATATAGCTTTCTCTGCATTGAAAAGAAAGACAGATCGTAAGATCATCGGTGGCCAATTACTCGATCAGTTTTGCATTCAATGATACCAGATTTTGTACCTGGCAAGCAGTTAATTTGAGCCAGACAATCAGCTCATTCTTCTTTGAAAGTTTTTTATCATCTGCCGAACCCGTATCAGCAAATACTTCACTTTTCATGCGACGCAAGAAGTATGGCTCTATCCGCTCTCTTAATTCCTGCCAAGAATATTCAAGTACCAAACAAGAGAAAAAACATATTACAACAGGTTTAGTATGACATAGTTCATGAATTAGTCTGGAGGGACTAGTAACATTTAAACAGTGAAATGCAGCAAATTGAGATATTTTGCTCTTGGTGGCTTGCCCTTCAACTAAAAGTTAGGCTGGAACCTGAATGCAGTTTATACAGCATACCACATGACAAATGTGAGATGAATGCTACTTTGCTAATATATGGATACAGTATGTGTAATATAAAATAAAGTTGATCTCTAAATTGTAAAATTTTAACAAAATGGTAATAAAGCAATGCAATTACACGCATTGGAATTCATTAAACACCATAATGTTTCACAGTACCAGAATGCTAACATAGAGGATCACCTCATTCTCAAAAATCCAAATAGTAATAGACAGACAGCAGTCAATAACTATGTGGAAATACAAATGTTGTCTGGCCACAATAAGAGGAAACAGGGCTTAGTTGCCATCTATATCTTGAATACAGACAGAGAAAATATATTATTTACCTTTGCTACATTTGAGCCTATATGCTTCTCTCGATTCGTGGCACTCTTGTCATTTCCTCGAATGATAGCCGACTCATATCTTGTTTTGAACCTGCCATGCTCTCAAGATATAAATAACAGTAGATGGTGTAAATAATGGAACAATGTATATGTAGAAGAAAAAAGATTAGTCAATTACTCGTCTTTATCACCCAAGACTTCCGGGCAACAGAAATAGAACAGCGCCCACATTTCCTGTAAGAATATACATGTTTACTTGAATTGGTAATAAGAGGACAAGTCATGTAGGAGCATCTACAGTACGAGGTGTTCAGAATTTCAGGTAGTGGGTACCTTTAAGTTATTCTGTATGGGTGTTCCACTTATGACGATGCGGTGGACACAAGGTATTTCAAGTAAACTTTTGGCCCTTTGTGTACTTGGGTTCTTGATAATATGACCCTCGTCCAGAATTACGTAGTCCCATAACTTCCCATCCTCGTCTTCATCAGCATCATTATAAAAGTCACCTCTTATCAGCTTGTCATACTTCCCTTCCATGTTGCCCTTGTAGAAGTCGCCCCTTATCAGCTTGTAATTGTTCCGTACAATGTCGTATGTAGTCAGTAGGACACCACCATCCTGTAGAATATGACCAGACATCCTTGTAAATAAGTTGGACAACAAGATATCCTTTTAAATAGCTAATGCGAGAATGAATATCTGCCGACTCCCAGGGTATTGAAATTTCAAACCCGGAAGAAGCCAAGTTAAGAATGTTATGTTAAGAACAGGAAACAAGACCTTGAATGCATATTGAAGCTCTGAGTCACGAACTTTTACGCTGGTACCAGAGTAGCTGTGAAGTGAAAAGGAGCCAATTAGTACCGCTTGACATGATTTGTCCTCTATCAATTTGAGGAGAGAAAAAATATAAAAACCATATCATACTCTCTGATCTTGTATTTGAGGCCAACAACTGAAAGTTCCTTGGACCAATGATCAAGAAGTGTCTTGGGCGCAACCACTAGCACTCTCCTGATTAAACGTGAATGAAACAATCCAGCCAGGAACGCAGAAATCTACAAGATTAGAAGAAAGATGCAAGTCCTCGTCAGCAAACTGCACCACTTCATATTCATAATGCACTGCTGCTGAAGGAAGCAAGTGTGAACGAACATTGCAGCAAGGATCTAGCTAGGAAACAACTATATTCAAACACACTGTAGAAACAGAAGAAGTAAATCTTCTGTAGGATGATAATTGCTTTCAGTTCCACAGATGCAGAAGAAACTAAATGGCACGAAAAAATGCAGGTGTTCAAGCAAATTTGTATGTACTGCTACTACTAAAACACGAAGGTATTCACCATGTTATAGTGAAACGACACTTGATGTGGTATGAATTACGTATTAAAATCAGAAGGAGCAGAATGAGGACGGACCTGCATGGTCTTGCCCAGACCCATGTCATCCCCGAGGATCCCTCCCCTGCCCTTGCAATGCAGAACCCAGAGCCACTTGAGCCCCTCGCGCTGGTGGGGGTACAATAGGTTAAAGATGCTCCCTGGAAGCTTGTAGGGCTTGACCTCTACTCCGCACCTGGTTGGCTCCATCTTGAAGTCCTCTGTCTTCTCCCAACCAACATCCTCCCGGTTCTCCTTCTCGTCCTTGAAGGCGGACGCGAATGGTGAAGCTGGGACCGGCGGTTTCTCCGCCTTGACTTGCCTCCGGACCACCGCCGCCTTCACAGCCACACGGTTCTCCTTCTCGTGGCTGGCAGTGTCGCTGTCGTCTTCGTAGTCGACGAGGGACGAGGGCTTTGGCGCCCTCTTGTCAAACTTGTTACCACCGGCAGCATAAGCTGCTGCTGCAGCTTTATTCCCCTTGCTGCCGGTCTCCTCCTCCTTGACTTCCCTCCGGAATGCTGGAGCTGGGACCTCCAACTTGGCTTCCCTCCGGAACGGTGGAGCTGGGACCTCCAACTTGGCTTCCCTCCGGAATGGTGGATCTGGGAGCTGCTGCTTCTCCACCTTGACCTCCCTCCCGACCACCACCGCCTCGTCGTCGGAACTGGAGACATCGACCACGTCATCCTCGTCCGATTTGGGATGTGGCGGCGGCGGAGGGGAGGGGGAGGGGGTGGCGGCGTCGTAGTAGCAGTCGGAGTCCTCCAGGCCGTCGTCGGCGGTGTTGAGGGCGCAGGGCAGCGGGTCGGGCTGGCGCGGGCCCGGGCCTGGGGTTGTGGACGGACATGGAGTCGAGGCAGGCGGTTAGGTCGTCGAGGATGTCGCGGATGCTGTCCTCGTCGTCGTCGTCGGCGGCGGCGGCGGCCCCGCGGAGGCGGGCGAGGAGGCGACCTTGCAGAGGCGGCGGCGGCCGGCCAGCTTGACCTTCCTTTCCTCTCCTTGGGGCTCCGCTCCTTGGGCGGCGGGGGGGTTGGGGGGATCGGGGCTAGGGTTTAGGGACGGCAGCGGCGGCGGGCGGGGCCGGCTCTGGGTGAAGCGGAGCAGGCGGTCGTTGAGGCCGTTGGGGGTCGGGGCGGCGACGGCGGGAGGGTTGGGGTTAGGGTTCCCGGGGGAGGTGGCGGAGGAGACCTCGTCCTCGTCGTCGGAGAAGCTGAAGGACGGGGGCGACGCCATGGGATCGGGCTGGATTGGATTGGCGATTGGGGGAGGGGATTGGATCCGAATGGGGGTGGGATGGCGTGTGATGTGAGGTGAGGGGGTGGATGAAGAAGAGGAGAAGGAAGGCGGCGGAAGCGGATGGGGGGAGAGGGGAACGGCAGCTTTTCAAATTTCGAATTCCTCCTTCTCCTGCGTTGCCAACGGAATGGAAGGGGAAAACGGGGGTAGGGGAACGCAACGGCAGCCAACCTGCCTCGGGCGGAACGTGTTCGACCGCTACTATTGCTCAATTGGCCGCTGAGTAATTACGACGAGGGATCATCTGATTGCTTGTTGATTCGGCGCATTTCTTCTCCAGTTCACACCATCCATCGGTCCATGGAGACCGTCAGTGGTTTTGGGGCCGTTCCTTCAAGTTTTTCGGGCAGGAATTTGAATGTGCCGGTATACTGTATCGTCCAAATCATTCAACACACAATTGCGTCTTGTATATTTTGTCCACATCAAGTTCTGATCAAATCACGCCGAAAGTTTTCTTCCCTGCGACGTTTCTAAATTTTTATCTCCAAGCCCACATCTGTCGGATTTGGATCGACACCATGGCTCTCTGCTTCCCGTCTCGTACATGCTTTTGCGGTGATGCGATACCCTTCTCCGACCGCCGAGTACGGCGGCACGTGGTTGTGACAAGCGCATGATAACACGACAAGCTTGATACAACGGTCGTGGTGTTTTATTAAACCGTTTTACATATTGAAACTATGTGTGATCCCTGCGTTTCATAATTCTTACCGTGGTTTTAGTTTATATTTTAGCTAAAATCACAACCACGATAAGAATTGTAGGTAGTATGTCATAAGTTGTGTGAGGATGGATACTTCAATTTCACAGGATTTGCTTTTGAGTTAAGGTAATCCCTTTGCTTGCTTGTTCTATAGAAAAATAATAATATACCTGCTATATTTTTAAGACCATGATTTTCTCTTCTTCTAAGCGATGCAATGGAAACCCTAGAAGAACAAGTATGTATGAGCACTAGCGAGAGCTTGCAAAAATTGGTTGGACGGGCCAACAGGCTAAAGGAGAGTCGAATGGGATGTTAGTGGTTTAAATCTTACATGTGTATAGGCAAAAGTTTTCTAGGCTCGGCGAGCCATGACACGGTTTTTCCCCCAACTAAGCTCCACCCCTGTGTATGAGATACCGTCCGACAAATCAGTATGCATGTAGTAGAAGTCCATAGCAATTATCATCATCCACTATTTTGTATGAAAATCCCATAAGTCGGTGAGGCCATTACAATAAAGGGATGACTAGGAAATCATTTGAGGTTGGTGAAGAAGGATTGAATGTGGTGCCTATCTTGAGATAATATGGCCGCCGTGGAAAACTGTGAGACCCCGCAGTTCAGAGGGTCGAGAGGGGGTAGTTATAACTTTTGCATCTTTGCATCTCATCCATTTGGGATTTTGAGATTTCTTCCGTGCTTTTGTGCAAAGTGTGACGAAGAAATTTACTTCTCAATCTATCGAAGCAGTGGGAGACCATTCGCAGATTTTGATTGAGAGAAGACAGGGTTCTCTTTTCTTTTGAGTTGTTGTTTTCAAACCCTAAGATTGTTTTTGATATTCAAGTTTAGAGGTTCAATTATATTTCTTATATTTTCTAAACCATCACATGTGTGTCTAAGAAATTTATATTTGAATTTGAATATCATAAAAATAATTCTTCACAAATTTAAATAATTCAAACAAGATTTAAAATGCACATGGACAAGGTTTGAGAGGAAATCAAACTTGAACTTCGTTTCATTTATATATTCCATACAAGGATATTACGGTGGAATTTAAATAACAAAAATGAAAGAAAATATTAAATTAAAAACTATCTAAACCTGCCTACTTTTCTTCAAGACTTGTTGAAGATCTTCAAACCTGCACACAAGCAACAAAGAGAGTGGTTAGAGGTTAGAATGTTGCCAGTGTCCATCGGGTGAGGCATTTTGATGTTGGATAGCTTTGGAACTGGATCAACGTCAGGTTGATCAAGTTAGTGGCTGAGTGACAAAGAAAACATCAAGTTCAACTGCAAAACCAAACCACAAGGCAATGGAAGATCCCTGGAAAAGCATAGTTGATTTAGTTAAGAAATGGAGAAGCCAATGGAATGCAATTGTGAAGATACATTGCTCAATATCAGTACCAGGTGCAATGAATGACCAATTCTAGCAAGATTTGAATGGCAAGAACATGCTAGCAACATCACAGTAAGTACCGAGACAAGATCAACACAGAACTATGTGCCGGATGAGTTACAGTACAATATTTAGCTCAGGGAGACAAGTATCAGGATAGAACAGTACCAATAACCAGCAAGTAAGACTATATCTAGGTCCAGTAACAGAAAAACATGGAGTCATGCAATATTAGAAGATCAAAACCAGGGAAACATCCCAGCTAACTATCCTTTGTGCAAATACGAGAAAAATAACTTATAGAAAAACACTGGAACAAGGAAAAAGGTGAAAGGATATTTTGTTCCTAATCTTGTTTTGGTGTTTGATCACAACATATGGACGATCTAATCTTTTCCCTAAGTGTGTTTAGGATTGCAAATAAAAAGCTAGAGCATTTTTATCATGGAGAAATGAAAACACAAGCTCCCTAGGACATCCGTTTGATTGAAAAATCAATATTGAAGATAGTGCGAAAGGGAGAAAAGAAAAGGGAAGAAAAACAGGGCAGCCGGCCTGGCCGGGCTCCGAGGCCGGGAGGCTCGGGAAGTGCCCCGGTCGGATCCTCTCCCACACCGGCCGCAGGTCGGGCACGAGGTCGGGCACTTCGGGCGCTGCCCCGGCCCAAATCTGCTTCCACGCCGGCCTGATACGTAGAAAACGTATCTCCTTTTCCGAACACTTTTCTTATTGTTTTCCTCTAAACTTTTGTGTTTTGAATGAAACTAACACGGACTAACGTTGTTTTCAACAGAATTACGTTGGTGTCTCGTTTTTGTGCAGAAAAATCAACTTTTGGGAAATTGCCCAGAAAATACCACATTGGTCTTAAAACACCGGAAGACCCCGGGAGCCAGAAGGGGGCCAGGAGAGGGGCCAGAGGGGGCCACACCACCCCCTAGCGGCCCCCTAGGCCGCGCCACCTGGTGGTGTGGGCCACCCGGAGACCCCCTCGGGCGCCCATTTTGATTACATATTGCCTTCAACCCTAAAAACCGGGGGGTCGTCATATTCCACAGAAACACAACAGAGCGCCGCCGCCACCTCGAACCTCGATTCGGGGATCATAAGTTCCTGTTCTGGCACCCTGACGGGACGGGGAATTGGAGGAGATCACCGCCATCGTCATCACCAACGCCTCTCCATCGACCATCCATGTTTCTCCCATCCATGTGTGAGTAATTCCCTCGTTGTAGGCTGAAGGGGATGGTAGGGATTGGATGAGATCGTTCATGTAATAATGTTGTGATTATTACGGCATAGTGCCTAGTATCCTTTATTACTGATATTGACATTGTTGCAACTTGTTATGCTTAATGCTTGCCACTTTGGGCCCAAGTGCCATGATCTCAGATCTGAACATGTTATTGAATCACGATGATAATTATTGTTTCTTGATCATACCTGCAAGTTGTTTACACATATCGTTGTCCGGAACCCGAGGCCCCGAAGTGACAGAAATTGGGACAACCGGAGGGGGTGGCTATGATGTGAGGATCACATGTGTTCGCGGAGTGTTAATGCTTTGCTCCGATGTTCTATTAAAAGGAACACCTTAATTACCAGTAGTTCCCTTGAGGCCCCGCTGAAAATGTGCTGGTAGGACAAAATATGTTGTGCAAGTTCTCATTGTGAGCACATACGACTATTTACGGAACACATGCCTATGATTACTTAGTGCTTGGATGCTTTATCTTATTTATCTGCAATGCCCATGTCTTGATTATTATATGAACTATCTTATCCATGCAACTCCCGCTCATATATCCCTATGCCCACAGTATTTAATCCCGCTGTTTACTTCAAACACTACTGCTGCCGTTTTCATTCCACTACTGCTATTATTTCACTACTACTGCTACTATAAAAATGTTACTACTGATAAACCACTGCGAACAAGTCAACTTTCAGGTGCAAGTGAATTGATAACTCATTTATTAAGGCTCACAAATATTCTTTGGATTCCATTGTGTCGAATCAATAAATTTGGGTTTTACTCCCTCGAAGACAGTTGCGATCCCCTATACTTGTGGGTCATCAAGACTGTTTTCTGGCGCCGTTGCCGGGGAGCATGGCTTTATTTGCAAGCTCACCGAAGAGTACTATTATCTACTGCCAATCATTTATCATGGGTAAGACTCGTGATGGAAAGTTTCCTATATTACCATCCACTACAAGAAGAGGTACAACTCTGAGCACCTCTGTTGCTCTTGATTCACCCTCTGTTATGAGTAAGCTGCTTACACCACCACATGCTACTTCTGGTGAATCTGAAAATACTTATGATACTTTTGATGATGCTTCTACGGTGCTTGATGAGAGTGGTTCTCATGGTGCTTTCTTAGATGCTACTATTGCTAAAGCTAAAAATATTGCGAACATTGAAACTCCTGATAAAAATCATGTTACTACTGCTGTTTCACCGGAGCTTAGAAAGAATTCTAGTGATGATTTTGATGATTCCTATATTGAACTTAATGATGATCTTATTGATGAAATACATGCTATGAAGGATAAAGATGTTGTTATAAGTCTTATTGAAAGTCGTGATGTTAAATACAAATTATCTCCTGATGCTAAGTTTGCCAGTTCTCCCATTAATATTAGGGATAAGGATTATGATTTCTCTCTTGATTTATATTATATATCTATTGTTGAGAAAGACCCTTTTTGTGGTACTGAAAATGAAAGTGCTATGAAACATATTAATGAGCTCTCCTCTTTGAGTAGTTTATTCTCTTATGATCTTAAGAAACGTAGCTACTTTGTTGCTAAAATATTCCCTTTCTCATTAAAAGATGAAGCTAAAACTTGGTTTAACCATTTGTCTCCGGGATCTATTGATAGTCCTATTGGTTTGGTTAATGTTTTCTTTCAGAAATATTTTCCTGCTAGTGCTCAACATGCTGCTTTACAAAATATATTTAATTTCAAGCAATCGGAAGGAGAGAAATTGCCTGTATCTTGGGCAAGGTTCTGTTCTTTAGTTAGGGCTACACCTGGGCATAAGTTAGAAAATAATTAACTTCTTGATATATTCTATAATGGACTAACTGTTGAATCTAGGACATACCTAGATAGTTGAGATGGTTGTGTTTTCAGGCATAGAACTCCAGATGAAGGTGAAGAATTAATGGCTAAAATAAGCCAAAATCATGTTGATTGGACTATGGTTGAGACTAAGCCGACTCCTACTCCAGTATCAACACCAACACCCAATAAGAGGGGAATGATTGAATTAAATGATGAAGTGATGAGAGAAGCCAAGAAATCTCTCAAAGAGAGGGGTATTCAATCTGAAGATGTGAAGAATCTTCCACCTATAGAAGAATTATGTAAGCCAATCCCTCACTCATCCACCATTGAGGTACACTCTCTCCAACATTTTGATAGTAGAGATATTCCCTATAATAAACCTCCTGATCAATGTTTAGATGAATTTGATAATTATGTTATTAAGCAAGATAATTTTAATATGAGAGTGCAAAATCACCTAATGGAAAACTCTAGAGCTATTGATAATTTGCATGGTATTATAGAAAGAACCTCTAATGATGTTAAAATGCTTGTTAAACATTTTCAAATGGTTCAAACTCAAATTGATCAACTTGCTAAAGTGCAAAAAGATTTGCTAGTTAATGCTTCTAAAGAAAAACATGCTTCTGAAATAAGAACTAGAAGTGGTATTGCTACACAAGATCCTTTATATCCCGAGGGACATCCTAAAATAATTGAACAAGATTCTCAACAAACTAAAAATAATGTTATTCATACTAAGAAGAAAAAGAAGAAGAAACATAAAAATGTTGTAGAATCCTCTGAACTTACTAAAGATCCTAATGATATATCTATCTCTGATGCTGAAACTAAAAGTGGTAATGCTAAAAGTGAAGCTTCTGATAAACAAGAACATGTAGCTGAACCGGAAAACCAAACTAAAACTGCAAAGTATACTAAGGAAGATTTCATTGCTAATAAACATGGTAATGAGAGAGAACCTTGGGTACAAAAACCAATGCCTTCTCCTAGTAAGAAATACAAATCTAAGGAAGAAGAACATTATAGTAAGTTTTGTGAATGAATGAAACCTTTGTTCTTGCAAATTCCTTTAACTAATGCTATTAAATTGCCCCCTTATGGAAAATATATGAAAGATATTGTCTCTAACAAAAGGAAGATTCCTAATGAGGAAATTTCCACTATGCTTGCTAATTACTCTTTTAATGGCAAGGTTCTTGAGAAGCTCGGAGACACTGGTATACCAACTATTCCTTGTTCTATTAAAAATAATTATGTTAGAACTGCTTTGTGTGATTTGGGAGCTTGAGTTAGTGTCATGACTTTTACTCTCTATAAAAGGATCCTCCTAGAAAAATTGATACCAACTGATATATATTTGCAAATGGCTGATAAGTCTACTGCTATTCTGGTGGGTATATGTGAGGATGTTCATGTTCAAGTTGCTAATAATTGTTTGATATTGACTGACTTTGTTGTGTTGGAAATGCCCGAAGATGATAATATGTCTATTATTCTTGGGAGACCTTTTCTTAATACTGTAGGGGCTGTTATTGATTGCAATCAAGGAAAAGTAAATTTTAATGTTAATGATAAAGAGCACACTGTTTATTTTCCCAAGAAGATTGATAAAAAATATGGTCTAAATTCAATTGAAAATATTGAGACCATCAAGATTGGAGAATTTTATTGTCCTATTCCAAAGCCACCAAAAGAATATGAAGTTATTATGATTGGGACTATGTCTATCAAGGTTGAGGTAACATAATTATTTAGTGATTAGCAAAGTTTTGCTTCATATGAAAATTGTTCTGGTAACATGACTTGATCACCCTTGTTAACAAAATGATTTTGAATGAAGAGGGCAATGTTTTCACTATGTTTTCACCTTACCCATTATGTTTTCACCATGTTTACTTATGTTCTCACATTGCTACTTGATTACTATCATGTTTTTCACCATTCTTATGCATGTTTTCCTGATATTTTCACTCTGATTGTTGTGGTTATGCATGTTTTCACCATCCATACTTTTGTTTTCACCACTACCACCTTTGTTTTCTTTGGATATTCTTCCATTAAAGTGTCATAGAACCTCTGTAGTGCTGGTTTTGGTTTTGTTTTCCACCTTTTCACTTTTGTTTTCCTGGTTTTTATTAATTATTAAAATTCTGGAAATACCTCAAAAATAAAGTTTCTCGAAAAATTCCAGAAAAATTATAATAAATTTTTACGTCAAAAATGAGGCAGAGAGCCACCTGGGAGGCCCCAGGGGGACCCACCAGTCAGGCACACCATGGGGTGGCGCGGCCAGCCCCTGGTGGCGCCATCACATGGTGTGGGGCCCCCTGGCCCTCCACTTACTCTCTCCGCTGCCAAAGTCCTCTCTCTCACCTCCCAAACTGAACACATTTCCTGGAGCCCGTGTTCTTGTTGTTCTTCCTCTGGATTTTTTATCTCCTTCTTCAGCCCATCATTTGTGCTGAGATTTGGTGTGTTTGATCTCCGGTATGTGACTCCTCCGATGATCCAAGAAGAATTTTGTTTAGTGAAGTATTTCTTGAGTATTTTGGTACTGTAGGAGACATCTTATGTGAGTTTCATGCTTGATTTGAGTAGAAATATTGTAGTTTTGATGTATGTTTAGCTCTCATATAAGTCCATATGGTAGTTTCCACCTTATAGTTGTTCGAAATTAATTTGTGTGATGATTGTTGAAAAATTTCAGAGATGGAGCACAATGTTCATCAACTAAACCAGCATGAGTTGGAGTTGCATGAGTTCATGCTCGTGCACCGTGAAGAGAGAGTCTTCCCATCAATTTATCCGTGTCAGGAATTCATGAGGATTAAGGAAATTTCGCAGGATTTCAACACTCTTGTGCATAATGCAGGCTTGGACCGTTTCATTGAGGATGAACCTATCCAACATGTGAAACTAACTATGTCTGTGGTGTAGGATTTTCGTTTTAAACGTTCCTCAACTAACCCTATGGTCCACTATAAAATTTACAATAAAGATGTAAACCTGCCTTTCAGTGATTTTTGTGCAGCTATCAAGGTACCAGAGTGGGGTTCTTGTGAGAAGATAAAAGGGCAGCCTAAACCACTGCTGGAATTATATGAGGAGATTTGCCAAGGAAGAAGATTCACAGGGGAGAGTGGTAAAATTCGATAAATTCAACTCCCTAGCATTCGATACTTTGCCTATTTTATTTCTAAATGTGTGTTAGTAAGAAAAACTGCCAACAAGCTATATGTCTATGATTTGGCGTTTATTGCAGCTGCCTTAAGATGTGATAGGTCTTATAACTTTGGTGCTTTGATTGCTTACCGTCTCTCACATAACCATGAGAAAGGCGGAGTTTCTGGAGGTCTTATTGCCTCGCGCTTGCTAGCTTTGCATGGTTTGGAGCCGCACCCTCTAGACCTACAGTTTCCTATAGAGAGGCTTGATCTTGTTTCCATGGTTCAACATAAGTTTCCTTCTACCCATACTCACTTACATAATTTATCTTTTGAATTAACTTTTTCCAAACGATCCGGGTGGAGAGTTATTAAAATTGTTAGGGAAGTACTTTTGCCTGCACCTCTTTTGTTTAATCTTAATAGCAGGCAAGGATGGAGGCTTTCTGAGAGTGAGCTGGACACATACCTTGCGCATTACTCCCAGCAAGGGGAGGATGCCAACGAGGGGGACGATGGTGATTTCGTCCAGCCCTATGACACCACGGGGATCCCATACCAGCACCCCGGTTATGACTATACGCTCGCTGCTTCATCTTCCTCTTGGGCGCCCGAGTATGACCACGCGAGCGACGACCCACCACAGTGGGGATATTTCCCGCGCTATGATTGACCTCCACTTAGGCTAAAAGCCTAATCTTGGGGAGAGGTATACCGATATCAGACTCATTTATATATCATGTTCGATTGGTTCTTTGTATATCAATGTTTTTGTTTCTTTCGCTTGTTTTCGTTTTCTTTCGTTTCCCTTCATTTTATTGTTTTCTTCTTGTTTTCCAAAACACAAAAAGAACAAAAATATTTATGTTGTTTCTCTTTGTTTGCTTCTTTAGTTTCTTTAGTTGGTTTGCTTTCGTTTCTCATTTCGGTTTAGTATTCAAAAATCCAAAAATATTTTGCTTTGTTTGTTTGTTCTCTTTCTGTTCTTGTTTTAATTAAAAAAACCAAAAATATTTGTTGTTCTTCTTTGGTTTTGTAAAGTTTGTTGCAGAGTTCAACAGTCGCCCGTGACTCCATTGGAGCTTGGTTCTCATTATATATTATTCGAGCCACAAGTGAATTGCAATAATGATGATCTATGACAATTCAAGTTGTGGTGAGAGGCTGGTATGAACTCTATTTGCTTTCATTTTTTGTACATATACCCATCTATGTGAGCATGCTTAGTTTGTTCATATAATATATATGTGATTTAATGGCTGCTTAATAGTTCGTGTTTTCTCATGTTTAGTTCCAATTTATTAATAGTAAATGACCTGTCGTATAAATATTTGTTCGCATTGTTCTATTCGTAGAAGGGTATGACATTGTGGTAGCCTCCTCTGACTATTTCATTTGAATCGACTTGGCACATGCTCATGCATGCTAAGACTAAAAACAAAAAGTGAATAAGCCTCGATGATTTATTTTGCCTCAGAGTTCTAGTATCAATTTTATGCATCGGTTAATTTTGTTTTGTCGCAAACATGATTATGATAGTTGTTCCTCTCTTGTTTGTTGCTCCTTGTCTATTGCTAGCCTTCACCTGTACTGAGTATGAGCTCTACTCGTGCATCCAACTTCCAAAAACTAAAGTTTGCCAAATGTGTCCACCATACCTACCTATATGTGGTATTTAACCGCCACTCCAAGTAAATTGCTCATGTGCTACCTTTAAAACCTTCTAAAAATTATTCCTGTTTTGTGCCCCTGTTTTAGCTCATGAGGACGTAAATAGAGAATCTTTATCTCACTTGTTGATTGGATTTCACACCCTGGACTAGTGGCTTCATCCGCTTATCCAATTGATAGAAGAACTGGCAGCGGGGTGCCCAGCCCCAAATTAATACACACAGAATCTCTTCACTATTTTTTCCCCTGATTTATTAGTCAAAGCATAATTGTGTAAGCAAAAGAGAAAGAGGGATGACCTTCTACCCAGTTGCGTCCTTCAAATGGGAGCCGCTCTTGTGAAATCTAGTTGGCTTGTGACGTACTGTATTTTCTGTTTACCATTCGTTGACATAAGCATACACCTCTCTTAAAAATGTTTTCAATACCTCTGTTTAATAAAATAAAAGCTCTAGAACATAAGTGATCCATGCTTCCCTCTGCGAAGGGCCTTTCTTTTACTTTTATGTTGAGTCTTCACTTTCTCACTTTATGCACCTTCTTGAGAGCAATGATTGTTATTCTTAGTGTAATGTGTTTGTCCCAAAATACGGTTAACTGTGGTATAACTTTGATACTTGTATCTTTTATATCTTTATCTCTAGTATTCACTTGAACTTAAGAGGTGCCCTGGAATTTATGTTTTGCCCCACACATAAGGGCAAGCGAGATACCACTTTATCAGATCCTATTATGAATATTACAATCTTGCAAATAGTTATGCTTCATGTTGTTTATTATTAATATGTTGTTATCTCTTCATGGTTTGCATAGTTATTAAGTGACAGTATCTTGCATGTATCTTATCATGAGCATAATTAAGTATTTGATCATATAGTAAGTATATTTACATCATATGAAAGAAATGTGTTCATAAAAGTCTTTTATCGCACTCAGTTGTCACTGAATTGCTTGAGGACAAGCAATAAGATAAGCTTGGGGGAGTTGATATGTCGAAAACGTATCTCCTTTTCCGAACACTTTTCTTATTGTTTTCCTCTAAACTTGTGTGTTTTGAATGCAACTAACACGGACTAACGCTATTTTCAGCAGAATTACCTTGGTGTCTCGTTTTTGTGTAGAAAAATCAACTTTCGGGAAATTGCCCAGAAAAGACTCCATTGGACTTAAAACACCGGAAGACCCCGGGGGCCAGAAGGGGGCCAGGAGAGGGGCCACAGGGGGCCACACCACCCCCTGGCGCGCCCCCTAGGCCGCGCCACCTGGTGGTGTGGGCCACCCAGAGACCCACTCGGGCTTCCCTTTCAACTACATATTGCCTTCAACCCTAAAACCCGAGGGGGTTCGTCATATTCGACAGAAACACAACAGAGCGCCGCCACCACCCCGAAACTCGATTCGGGGATAAGAAGTTCCTATTCTGGCACCTGCCTGGACGGGGAATTGGAGGAGATCACCGCCATCGTCATCACCAACGCCTCTCCATCGACCATCCATGTTTCCCACATCCATGTGTGAGTAATTCCCCTATTGTAGGCTGAAGGGGATGGTAGGGATTGGATGAGATCGTTCATATAATAATGTCGTGATTGTTAGGGCATAGTGCCTAGTATCCTCTATTAGTGCTATTAATATTGTTGCAACTTGTTATGCTTATTGCTTGCCACTTCGGGCCAGAGTGCCATGATCTCAGATCTGAACATGTTATTGAATCACGATGATAATTATTGCTTCTTGATCATATATACCTGCAAGTTTTTTACACATATCATTGTCCGGAACCCGAGGCCCCGAAGTGACAGAAATTGGGACAACCGGAGGGGATGGCTGTGATGGGAGGATCACATGTGTTCACAGAGTGTTAATGCTTTGCTCCGGTGTTCTATTAAAAGGAACACCTTAATTACTAGTAGTTCCCTTGAGGACCCGCTGAAAACGGGCTGGTAGGACAAAAGATATTGTGCAAGTTCTTTGTGAGCACGTATGACTATTTACGGAACACATGGCTATGGTTACTTAGTGCTTGCATGCTTTATCTTATTTATCTGCAATGCCCATGTCTTGATTATTATATGAACTATCTTATCCATGCAACGCCCGTTCATCTATCCCTATGCCTACAGTATTTAATCCCGTTGTTTACTTCAAACACTACTGCTATTATTTCACTACTACTGCTACTATAAAACTGTTACTACTGATAAACCACTGCGAACAAGTCAACTTTCAGGTGCAAGTGAATTGACAACTCACTTGTTAAGGCTCACAAATATTCTTTGGCTCCCCTTGTGTCGAATCAATAAATTTGGGTTTTACTTCCCTCGAAGACTGTTGCGATTCCCTATACTTGTGGGTCATCACGGCCCCAAGCCGGGCTCCAGGCCGGGATTGGACGAGCCGGCCCCAAGCTGGGTCCAGCCGGCCTCGCGGCGTTTCCAGGCCGAGGTGGGATGGGGGCGTCAGCCCAAGGCCGGGTTCCAATCGGCCCCAAGTGAGATCCATGCCGAGGTGGGTTGGCGACGGGTTTCTTAGCTCTCCTAACCGGCCTGGCCGGCCTCCTAGGCCAGGAGCTCTGTAGTGAACGGAATACCTCCCCCAACGGACACTTTTAGACTCGGGTATAAAAATCACTCGTCCCCTACCTTTAGAAGGTGTCAATTAAGATTTCTCTCTCCACAATTGTTGACCACATCCAAGCTCAAGCTTCTCCCCAAATACCCAACCAAAGCCCGTGATTCTTTGGGATTTGGAGGAGACACCCTAGATCTACAACTCCACCAAGCCGATTCGAAATCACACCATTAATCCTTTAGGGATCTTGTTGTTCTTAGTTCATCGGAGCCAAGAACCTTGTTGATCTTGGCTCATCGGAGCTTGGAGCCTTATTGGTACCCCGAAGCTCTTGTGCTCGTGGATCTTTTTTCCCGGAGTCTTGGTGGCTCTCGGGATTTGGTGAGGACCCTCTAAAGTTGTGGAGTGTGCCTCATCCTTGTAAAGATTCTAGTTGTCAATCTCAACGGCAACATAGTGATTCAAGCTTCTCCACATCGGTGGAATGACTCAAAGGAGATACAGTGTGCCATTTGAGGGCTACCCGGTGTTCCACTTTGGTGGCACCGCACCGCTCCAACGTAGATTAGCTTCCATTGGGAAGTGAATTTCGGTATACATCTCCGTGTCATTGTGTTCGGTTATCCCTGAACTCACCTTTACTTGTTGATACTAGCTTAGTCATATATATATATATACCTTGTGCTAGTTGTATTTGCTCAACATATAGGATTGTTTACCTAGTTGCATAATCTAGACAATCTATATTTGAGCACTATCTTGTTAAATCGAAAAACAAGTTAAAATTTGTAGTTAAACTATTAACCCCCCCCCCTCTAGTTAACATCTCGATCTTTCAATGGGGCCACCCTGACCAAAGCATGCAAGGACATCAATTTCATCATGCATCACAGAGAGGGTAGGGTTTAAATGAAACCCATGTCCAACACAGAGACATCCCAATGCAGCAGAGAGATATTTTCATCTCTAGGTGCATAAGCATCTACACAGACATCCATTTCTGACATGGGGACGGTAAAAAATGGCAGCAACCGACTAGAGAGGTTGAAATAGAGCTAGAGGACCCACATGACATCAGCACTGTCACAACATGAAATTAGGTAGGTGTCGTGCCCTAGATCACTGTAAAACCCTATAAATAGGGTCTAACAGTCGACCAAGGAACATCATCACAACATCATAGCAGTAATAGATCATACACACACACACACCAGTAGTTCCTTTGTAGAACTAGGAACTAGGTCAAGCAGCTAGGAGGAGCAAGCTAGCCACAAGAAGTAGGTTGATCAGATCTAGAAGACCAAGCTACACTGCATACAGCAGGTTAATTCTAGCAGTTTAGTGAGATGAGAGCATGCATATGCCAGGTTACTACCATCTTTGGTTAAAAGCTATCCTTGGCATTGGCATAGATAGAAGAGAGGATTTTGGGGAGTGGTTTGGCATCAAAATTTAAGGGTCCATGCTATCCAGCCAGGCCCAAGGGAATAATCACTTGCCATTGGATTTAGGAGCCAGTAGCATATGTTCTTATCTTATCTGACACTAAGCTAGCTACCAGGGTAGGACATGGTCATAGCTAGGCTTAGAGAGTAGCAGGAACACAGGAAAGCATTCAAGGAGGGATACATGCATGTGTACACTCCACATGAGGTTTCATCATGCATGTCTCCTAAATTAAATGTTCCTATACTCACTAGTAATTCACACAAGGCATGTTGTAACATTCTAGAATTTTCAAAATTATAAAAACAAGAATGCATACATCTCACCATGGCATTGTTGCACAAAGAAACATTTTAAAAATTTAAACACCAAAAACTTAAAACCCTATTTGGAATTACCATAAAAAATAGTATCATTTGGACCACACCCTATGTTCCTATAAAAATTATTTGATTTTACTAAGGTACCAAAACATTTTAAATAGTTTAAACTTTGCAAAATATATTTTTAGTAGTTTTTCTAAATAAGTTTGGTTCATTTTAGAAATAGTTTGGGGTTACAATTAATAAAAAAATAGAAAAAGAAATAATAAGAACAAAAAAAGCCCCATAGGCCAGCCCACTCTCTCATCTCCCCCCTCTCTCTCATGCGTGCAGTAGCACAGCCACTGGGCCGACCCAACACCACGAAGGAAACCTCCCGCACACCACTCCCTCTCCCTCACGCTGACAGGCGGGGCCCACGCTGACGTCAGCGATGACGAGGTCATCGTCCACCTCGCGAAATCCCCGCAACCGCCCACGCCCGCGAGGGATCCACGCACGGTCTCCACGCCCCGAGCGCCTCTTCTTAAAACCCCCAGGCCCCTCTCTTTCCCCTCCGGTTCCTTTCAAAACTGTGCCCCAAGGCTGCCGAAATCGCTCGCCGGAGATCCTCAGTTCCGCCGCCGTACTCCTCCGTTTAAAGCCAGGTGAGCACATCCCCGAGCACGGGATTTCCTCCATCCTCTTCCTCTCGCCCTTGCGCGTATAACCGTGGCCTTGCACGAATTTTTCGCGCACAAAAATGGCCGCGTCATGGTCGTCTGCACCTCACCGGAGTCGGTGTCGCCTCCATCCGCGAAGTGCCGCCGTTCCAGGAAGCGCGGGTCTGCGCCGTAACCTCCATCGACCTCGCCGTGCTGCGGGGCACCTCGTCGACGTTTTCGTTGAGCTCGAGGACCACCGTAGCTCCATCTCCAACGACTTCTCGAGCAGCGCGCCGCCGTCCGCCATTCTCCTGCCACCTCCCCCGGCGAGGTACGAACCCTAGCGATCATGGCCGTAAGATCTTGATCCGGTGGCTACAAATAGATGAATAAATCGAATCGGTACGAGCCAATAAGATTTGGCCACATGGCGCCCAGTCAGCAGATGCGTCAGCGCACATAGTCAGCAATTGATTTAAATTCAAATTTAAACACCAGAACCTTATGTCAACTTAAAAAATCGATATAAAATCAAATATTAGCCCTTATGAGGTTTGAACCACTGGATAGCTAGAGAAATTCTCTACCCATTTATAAAAAAAGTATAATATAGGTTCTGTAGAAATTTCTAGAGCATTATTTAAATTGCCAAAACAGCTCAAAAACACCAAATAATTCCTAGTTTGTGTTCTACAAGTCCAAATCTCATAAAATTGTAGTATCTGGATTCCTTAGAACATGTAGAACACCCTGGAACCAGAGAAGCTCAAGGTTTATCGTGCACACACTTGTTATTTAAAAAAGGTCAAATCAGTAATCTGCCTCTAATTTAAATTCTAAAAAGTATTTTTGAATGCAACTAATTGGGTTGTCTTGATAATTGTGTCCTCTGTCCAGAGACAACAAGGCCCAATTTTTACAGAAACATAAAGTGAGTTTAAGATTTTAACTAGAGTAAACATCTATTGTTGGTCTATAGAAAAGGAATAACTAAATAATTTATTGATTTTTTTTAACCAGAGCCATACACCAACTAAATAAACCTCATATGATATCAAATACAACTCATTATTGCATTTATCATGTGTAAAACAAATTGATGCATGCATGCATGCATACATGTCTATGATTGATCATTTTGAGTGGTATGTTTATGTTGGTGTTATTACTGTTTGTTTAGACTTTGGATAGGACCACTACAACACTTGTGAATGTTGTGCTTGTGCTGGTTGATGTTATCAAGGCAAGTGATACTTCATGTCCCACTTTTATTTTTCCAATTGCATTAGTGTTTTCAGCGTATGCATCATAGGTGTTTATTATTATTTTCCAAGTACATGCTATGCTCAGAACACCTAGTAGTGTGTAGCAAACCTGAAACCCCAGTTAGGTACTAGTTTAGCTATACTAGATTACTATCACAACTGCTGTTGTTACACTTTGGGTTGTGGTATTTATGGAAACTGAAAATTAACAACCCAATAAAACACCTGGGTGGATTGGACCTTGCTTGGATTACGTTAAGTGGCTACTCGGGACCATGTTCATGGTGGTTTAGCCATGAATGTGGGGGTTGTCACCTAAGAGTACACTTGTGGACTGCCACCCAGGAATAAAGAGATTTGTAGACATTGGGTGGTAGAATTTTAGGAGCGTTGATTCATGCTGGTATGGTTGAATCCCTCTTCCCAAAGATCTTGTCTAATTCTTCTCTCGGGGAGGATGAGTATCAAGGTGAAAGTGCACAACCTCTGCAGAGTTTAAAAACTAATATCTCGGCCGTGTCCCCAGTTATGGGCAATTTGAGCAAACTAGACAGAGCTGGTGCTTAAGGATCTCCTCATCTTTTCTGAATGAAATAAAATATGGTAGAACCCTCTTTATAGGGCACATGGTGGTTTAGTCATGATGCCACAATCAAACTTCATGGTGGTTTAGCCATGATGACTTCAAAACTTCATGTTGGTTTAGCCATGATGATTTTGTCCAACTTCATGGTGGTTTAGCCATGGATGATTGTACAAATGTTTTCATTTATTTAAAACGACTTACAAATATAGGGTAAAAGTGGCTTTATTCAAATAGCCCAGACTCTACCAGCCATCATGTAGCTAGTTTATTCCTCAAAACTATCACCATACAAGTGTCACTTGCTAGTACATTGTTTGTACTGACTTCCCCTTGTGGGTTGCATATTCCAACGTGCAGTTCATTCTGATGATGAGTAATGGTTTAGGATCTCGGTCTTACATTCCAACATATCTGCCTGTGGCACATGAAGAGAAGGAGGCGTATTGAAGATTGTTTTCCGATGTGTTTACTTTGAACTTTGATATTTAGGGCTAGTCCATGATGACTATGCCAGTTGTAAGACTATTTGAATCCTTATCCAATGGATCTACGTTGTAGAATGATACTATTCTTATGAATATTTGATTTTGTCATGTGTATGCTATCAGTGATCCCGGGAATAGCAGGTTACATAGGTGTTCTATCTTTATTAAAAGGTAGGGCGCTACACCTGTGATATAAGAGAGTGAGAGTTTTATTGCCAAAATCTTCACAAGGAAGCAGAGTACATTGATACATTGACCCATGAGCCGAAAAGGGGCAAGCACAAGAAATCATCCATGATTTTCGATCATAGCACCTTCAACTAGAAAGCAAAGGAAATCATCCAACATTTTCTAAGCTAACACACTAGGATGCTTGCAGGCATCCCGTAGGAATGCAGAACAACCAAACCTACATAGCATGATGCATATCACACGATCTACACCATTCACATGCACTGTGGACTAAAGAGGTGCACAAAACACCCCAATAGCAGCAGAGTTCAGATAGTTCTATGCATTGAAATCTACCCTAAAGCATTCACAGAAGCTAGGAGACACTAAACATGGCTAAATAACTACAAAGAACAGTGCCAACATGCAGTTATACAGAAAGTTTAGAGTGGGGATTTAGGAAATTCTCCACAACATCAATCGAGGGGGAATTGTTCTTCTACAGCTAAACCTAGATTCTAGAAGCCATTTCTCTAAACTAGAGGAGGCTGAGTCCTACGTGATATGACCCAACTAATTCCACCAAGTACTTTTACAACACCTAAAGGACCCATGAAGAGAGCACGCACATAGGTGGTGGAGGCCTCCTGGGGGTCATCGATGGGAGCCCTGATCCGTTTTTTCGCTTGCATTCCAAGCTTAAGAGTACGTCACGCCACTTGAGAAGCTGGAGTGACAAGAAGGTAGGATGTATTAAGCCGTAGCTTATGGTAGCGCGGGAGGTTGTTTTGAGGCTAGACACCGCGATGGAGATAAGGCAACTCTCTGGTCTCGAGAGGGCCCTCCACGCAAGGTTGAAACAAACACACTTAGGGTTAGCCTCGCTGGAACGCACTATGGTGCGACAACGAACAAAGATTGCCTAGATCGCGGAGGGTCATGCCAACACGGCTTTTTCCACCAACACGACTCTTACAGGAAACAGAAGAATGTGGTTAAGAGCCTCTAGGTTGACCGGGAAACGTTGACGGATCATAGCGCTATGGCGCAGGCCTCGTTCGAGCACTTCGAGGCCCTCCTAGGCACATCGGCGGCCCGACAGTTCTAGCTATACCTTGACTTCTTGGGGTTGCAGGCTCAAGAGGATCTCTCGAGCCTTGAAGCCCCCTTTACTAAAGGGCAAATCTGGGAAGTGGTGAGGCGACTTCCCCATGGGAAGGCGCTAGGGATGGATGGCTTCACATCAGAGATCCTTCAAAGCTGTTGGGGGACCATAAAGGAGGACTTCATGGACGCCTTCAACAAATTCTTCACCCTATGTGGCAGAGGGTTCCAAGGATTGAATCGAGCGCTCTTAGTTCTCTTGCCAAAGCGCCCGGACGTGACCGCTCTTGGAGACTACCGACCGGTAAGCCTAATCCACATTTTTGCCAAGCTGGTCGCCAAAACGTTGTCCCTCGGGCTAGTCCCTCTCTTTGGCAACTTGGTGGAAAGAAATCAGAGCGCTTTCATTCTTAAGCGTTGCATTCATTAAAATTTCATGCTGGTCAAGCAAACGGATCGGTTGTTACACAGACAAAAAGAGCCAAGGGTGATGGTAAAGCTAGACATAGCCAAAGCCTATGATTCTCTCTTGGGGTTTGCTGTTCGAGGTGCTTCGGAAACTGGGTTTTGTGACTCGTGAAAGTGCACTATGGTCAACTAGAGAGGGGTGTGAATAGGTTGACTACCAATTTTTCTTATTTTCCTTTTTAGTTTGGGCTAAACAAGTAATACAAGGTTCTCTATATGTGCATCTAGGTGACCAACTTATGTGATACAAGATATGATACGCAACGGAAGTAAAACGGAAGGTAACAAGATAAACCACAAGTGTAAACAAGGAGACAAGGATATGTTTCCCGTAGTTCTTTCTCAAAGAGAAGTACGTCTACGTTGGAGAGGTGGGGAGCCACCTAGGCACTCCTTAGTAGCACGGATGTGCACATCTTATTCTCCTTGAGCTTCTCCGGTGAGGGAGATTCTCGTTTCCACTATGAGGTCTACTTGAAGGCGTTGACCAAACCTTTACACAAGGTTGAGGGCACTCCACAAGATGAATGGAGGCTCTCAAACAATCCGAAACTTCTTTGCAACAAGGTGGAAGCTCCAAGCACGAGATCTACGAAGGTTTCTAGCCTCAAGTAGGATTCTAGATCTACTAGGATGTGGTGGATGAATTTGCAATTCCTTTGGTGGAATCACGGATCTAGGTCTCCTCTAGCTCTCCACAAAGTTATGGAGTGATTGGGTGGTTGGAGAGGGAGATCTAGGAGGTTGAAACTTGCATTAATGGCTAAGAGAGAGAGTGTGTTAGAAGCTTAGCATTTAAGAGGAAGATGAAGGGCTTCAAATACCCTTTCCCCAAATCTTGCCATTGGGCAGCCCACGCAGCATCGGAGGTACCGGTGTTTCCACTGGTACTACCGGTGGCCGTCTTCGTCTGGAGCCAGCGTGGCTCCTATTCTCTTTAGCTGGTTCCCTAGGCACGGAGCTACCGGTGGAAACACCGGAGGTATCGCTCACCGGTACTAATGGTGAGCTCCGCCCTGGCCTCCGTCATATGGCACCCGAAGTCCATTTTAGCGGATCCACCACCGGTAGCTCCACCGGTGGTAGTCTGCATGCTGTAGCCCTATTGAAAGGGCGGAGGTACCGGTGGTAACACCGAGGCTCCGCCCACCGGTGACCTTTGCTGCAGGATCCGCCATGTGCCACCCGAAGGAGGTTTTGGCGGAGAGCTAGAGGAGACATGGGCGCTGCAGAAATCTTGGAAGCTACAAAAATCCTAGAAGCTGAATTGGAAGACATGGGCGCCACCAAGGGTGAAATTCTTCATTTGGCTAGCCTGCATGGACCGTTGCTAGACGGGTGAAAGATTGGCGAGACACGCTTTGCCGCACCAGGCGTGTTGTCCCCTGCGTGATCAAGAGACGGAATCCATGCAACACCTCCTCACGGGTTGCTCTTTCTCTCGGAGCGATGTGGCACGAGGTGTTGTCATGGATCCGGTCCACTTTCCGCCCCCGGTTGTGGAAGACGACTTCGTAGACCAGTGGTCGCTGGCCCTACACTCCACACCTAGGCTGTTGAGGAAAGGCACTTCCACGATAATCATGCTTACAACGTGGTGGATTTGGAAGCAACGGAATGCGATCATCTTCGACAACGCGTGCCCTCCAGTCAGCGCTTTGATGGAAACCATCAAGACCGAAGTGAAGGACTAGGTGAGCGCAGGAGCTAAAGGCCTCAGACAGCTTCTCCCCTAGCTTGGTTTCTTGGGTCGAGTTGTATTGTGTGGGGTGACCTCCTAATAGGCTTGTACATAAACTTTCTTTCTATCAATGCAATGAAACACAAAGATTTTGCGTTTTCGCGAAAAAATAATATGTGGGCTGTTAGATAGTTCAAGGCTTCTGAATAGATCTTCCAAAATATCTTGACAGAACCAAAGATTACTTTTGTCGGTTGCTTTGAACCTCTGAGTATTAAGTATGTGTTATTTCAAATTACATTGCCATCCAAGTGCTAGTATACATGAAAAC
The DNA here is from genome assembly GCA_028641055.1 of Alopecurus myosuroides. Classification (NCBI taxonomy): domain Eukaryota; kingdom Viridiplantae; phylum Streptophyta; class Magnoliopsida; order Poales; family Poaceae; genus Alopecurus; species Alopecurus myosuroides. Next base: position 480,369,114 of record CM054058.1, read on the forward strand.
AAAAGGCTGACTTTAATATTGAACTATATTATGATTTCTGAAATTACAATAGTGGAAATGGGAACACATAAATCATAAATACAGTTGACAATAATTATGAACGAGGAATATGCAGCAGTAACTGAACAGAGAAAACCTGCTCATCTGAAAATGTTGGAGCCAGACTTCAAATTACAGAGCAAGATGGCTTCATGCCTGATCTTCCATTTTAAGTGACAGAAGAAACTAAAACGACTGAACGCTATCCACAGGCCTAGGCATGGGCTTATCTTGCAAGAAATGCTCAAAAAGCTTCAGGGCCTGTTTTGGTCGATGGAGGGGAACCTCATGTCCCGCGCCTCGGACCGTCACCAAGGTCAAACCTTTATACACTTGGCACCAACCACCAACCTAAGGAAGATCAACAATATTAGAAAATGATGAGTACAGGCGTAACAAAGTGAAAAGGGAATAGAACCATCGGTCTGCTGCAGACTAACCTCCTCATCTTGATACCAGGGATACCAGTTAGTGACGGTCGGAAGATAGAGTGCATCAATGGAGTATCTTGTGGCAGCGAGGGGTACTACGGAATCGGCATCACCGCTGTCAAGTTTCACAGTTTAGACGATTTAAACCTGGGCAGGACAGATGGGCTACTTAATATAGTTACTGAACCATATAGTCAATGATGATCACAGATCAGCGGAAATCAAGTTGTCAACATAAATTTGGTGTACCTGAAGACCCATATTCTTAGGCCAGCTGAAATAAGTTCACGGTAAATGGGAAGCATGGACCTCGGCGAATCTTTCCAGTATTCAAACAAGACATCACTGCGAATCAGGAGCAAGTTTAGCTCAAACTATCATTCACAGGCAGTCTTTACTGGCAGCCATAGTCAACTAGCTGCGAGTAAATCAAGATGAAACCAGTTGAACAGACCTGCAGCCCGTCCAGGCATACGGTACTCCGGTGACATTGGCACGAAAAGCTTTCTGCACTTCCGGTAGATTATAATACTTGGTGGAGTAGACTTCCGTACAGGGATCGTATCCTCTTGGCAACCAGGGCTACAGTTGAAACAAAAATGCTGTTAGGAGGCAGCATATGAAATTGTATGTCTCATAAGAATTTCAGCCGTCGTGTCTGAACAATACTTTCAAACAAAAAAACATAGTTCTTGTAGTGGATTGGATTAGCTCACCCTGCGGCCCTTTATTAGCCTCCGTTTATCAAGCGAGGACTTCTTACAGGTAGGTGTGTAGATGCTGTACGCATCGATCAAGCCTTGCTCGTCATAAGCTACATCAAAAATCTCGTTGCATGCCTCAGAAGCGTGCATAGACGAGTCAAAATCACAGGCCAGGTGCAGCTTCTGATAGGTGTCATCTGAGATCAGCCCGTGCGTCCACCAGTAGTCGAAAGTTCCAACGAAATCATGGTAATCGTCGGTAACCGCATTCCCGACCTGGAACAAGCAAGCGACTGATTATATAATCATTCTGTATCAAGGAAATGGCCGGAGCAATCAAGGGAGCACCGGACCAAAGAAGAGCTCAAGAAGTTCTGACCATGAAGCCTTTGAAGTTCAGAATGGGCTTCTGGATCCCTTTGTTGTTTCTGTACACTAGCTGGGACAGCTGAGGGACATAGTGCCCTGAAAGCAGTCATTGTAGCAAAAGAGTAAATCATGCTGCCACGCAAAACCATGTACTACATGTGGTTGATAGACAGTGCAAAAAGCAGAGTCAACTCCATCCTAGAATGAACCGGTTAATTTTGGTTGGCAGCTCACCTGCGTAGCTCTCTCCGGCGATGTAGAAGTCGCGGTGCTTGTACTGCGGAAACCTCTCCAGCCAATTCACCAAGAAAGCGTAGGATTCATGAGCTACACAGCCGACAACATTGGTATGTTCAGTTCAGCAGAAGACATCCATGACGATGAGAGCAAGAAGAGCACTAGCACTCTAGATGAGTAGGTGGAGTGGAGAAGGTAACCTGTCTTGTTGTCGCCGGTGGAGAACAGATCGGAGGTGGTGTTGGAGTAGGAGTATCCTACGCCGGCGGGGGCGTCCAAGAAGAGCATGTTCGCCCCTGTAAAAAAACCACATTCAGTGTCAGTTATGAAGGAAGATGCACATTACTCGGCAATTCGATGAGGAAGAAGAAGGAGGAATCTACTTTTGTTCCAGGAGTAGGGGTTGAGGGAGAGCGAGGCGCCGTCGGGGTTGATCCGGAAGGCGCCGAGTTCCTCCGATGCGCCGTAGCCGACGGAGGAGCAGCCGGGCCCGCCGTTGAGCCAGAGCACAAGCGGCGCGGATTCCGGATCCTCGACGGCGGCCTCGATGAGCCAGTAGAAGAGGGCGTGGCCCGCGGCGGCGTCGACGGTGACGTAGCCCGAGTACTGGGAGAAGTTGACCTGCGGCTGGCCCGGCAGAAGCGTGATGCGGTCGGCCACCGCCGCGGAGGTGGCCGAGGCGGCGGACGCGCGGGAGAAGGGGAGCGGGCACAGCGCCAGGATGGCGGCCAGGAGCACGGCCGCCGCCATTTTGCCGCGCTCGCTCGCGGTGGCTCAGCAGAGGACTCTGTGCTGCGAGCTAGTCAGCCAATGGCGAGCTGTGAGACTTGAGAGTTCAGACTTGCGGGATTTTTTCAGACTTGCGGGATTTGGTTCGGTGGAAGCGTGGAAGGCGCGGAGTGGTGGTTTGGTTTAATTTTGACATTTCCTGCCGAATCGTTTTTAGATAATCGTGTGGCGCGTACCGCTGCAGCGTCACTGTCAGCTCATCCGAATTTTTATTTTTTCTCAACGGAGAAGCGAATTATTTGATTCATGTGTAGAACTCTCGATTGATTTAATTCGTGTGTTTAATCTCCACGCGAGGGGGGTTCTAAAGAACTCCCTCCCTGTATACATGGATACGTATTTGGATAAATGAATCTCATGTAGTATTTTTTTAGTACGGAGAGAGTATGTATTCAATTAATCAGTGGTAAAAAGTGGTGTGAGAGGTGTTGAAACCCTAGTATCATATGCTAGATGTAATCGCTAGCAACAATTGTAAAAACATATGTCTAGGCATTTGAGAGTGAGAGAGAGATGGGGAGGAGGAGCGGTACCTTCTCGCTCGAGGATCCGGTCGAAGTGGACATGGTGGGGAGCGAGGGAGGCGACGATGAATGGGCAATGGCGGCGGCAGAGCTTACCATCACTGCTACGAGACCTAGATCGGTTGGTGTGTCTGTTGGGTGTGCGGCGACGCGACGAACCTCGTGTTGCGAGCCGCTGGCCCCACCTCTTTATATAGCGCAACGTGACAGTGGGCGTCAACCATAGGGGTTGGACGCCCCCGGCCAGGGCGCAGATCACAGGCCCGATGGGCCGTTGGGCCCACACGGGAGGAGATCAATCTAACATTCTCTCCCTTGATCTCAACTTTAACTTTTAACCATATTTTTTTTTTACTTTACTCGTTTCATCATAGATCAGTACATAGAGCATGTTTCATCGTCACAGCTCAAGTACCGATAGAATCAGACATTTACAACATACCTCTCTGTTTTGAAACAAATTTTGTTCCTTTTTGGGTCTCTCATGATCTAGGAATCATAGGTTTTCCCTTAAAGCAATGCCAACTAAGTGTTCCTTGAATACATTGGGTGGTAAGTCTCTAGTGGATCCGCAAGCGTATCCTTTGTCCTTCTATGTTCGAGACTTATAGTGTGATCCTGGATTTTATCTTTCACAACATAGTATTTTATCTATATTGGTTTGATAGCCTTATTCGACTTGTTGTTGTGAGTATAGAATACCGCAGGCTAGTTGCCAGAGTACATCTTCAGTGGTTTGTCAATGCAATCTACCACTTTCAAGTCGGGTAGAAATTTATTTAACCATATCGCCTGCCTCGTGGCCTCATAACATGTTATAAATTCTGCATGCATCGTGGACGATGCAACTATTGACTGTTTGTAGCTTCTCAACGAAATAGCGCCTCCAGCGAGAGTGAACATGTATCGTGACGTGGATTTTCTATCATCTTTGTCTGCCGCAAAATCTGCATCTGAATACCCTTTTATCTTATCTAGGGAATCCGATTTTGTGTATGTTAGCATGAGGTCCTTTGTGCCTTGCGCACAACACAATGTTTTCTTTACCATCTTCAAGTGCTCTGTCTCTGGATTCTCTTGATATCTACCGAGTACCCCGGTGACAAAAGCTAAGTCAGGGAAAGAGCATACTTGTGCATACTGTAAACTTCCAACAGCCGAAGCATATGGTACTTCTTTCATTTAACCAATCTCGTACTGGTTCTCGGGAAATTGGAATTTCCCAAAACTGTAGCCCTTGACTATAGGAGCAGGTGTGGAAGTACTCGCATGCATATTATACTTTTTAAGAACCTTTTCAAAATATGCCTTCTACGATAGTTCTAAAACTCCATTTTTTCTATCTCAGTGAATTTCTATGCCCAAAACATATGATGCTTCACCAAGATCTTTCATATCAAAATTTGAGGACAAAAACTTCTTTGTTTCTCGTAGAAGACTAACATCACTGCTAGCAAGCAAATTATCATCCACATACAAGATTAGGAAGATATATTTCCCATTTTTGAACTTTGCATAAACGCAGTTATCCTCAACATTCTCTCTAAATCCAAATCTTTTAATTGTCTCATTAAATTTTAGAGACCACTACATAGAGGTTTGTTTTAATCCATAAATGGATTTCTTGAGGCAGCATCACATATATTCTTTGCCTTCCATGATAAAACCCTTCAATTGTTCCATGTAAACATTTTCTTTTAAATCCCCGTTTAGAAATATCGTCTTTACATCCATTTGATGTAGCTCTAAATCAAAATGTGTAGCTAATGCCATTATGATTCTGAAGAAATCCTTACATGAGACTAGGGAAAATGTCTCATTATAATATACCCCTTCTCTTTGTGTAAATCCTTTTGCCACAAGTCGTTCTTTATACTTTTCCACATTCCCATTAGAGTCATACTTAGTTTTGTAGGCCCATTTACAACTCACTGTTTTGTCTCCTTTAGGAATACTTTCTAAGTTCCAAACATCATTGGAATTCATCAATTTCATCTCGTATTCCATTGTCTCCAGCCATTTCGATGAGTGAGGACTTCGCATGGCTTCTTCATATGAAGTGGTATCACCTTCCATATGTTCTTGCATTCATGGTGCATTCATAATATATCTTAGTATTACATAAGACATACTATTATTGATGTTACGTAAACCATATTTATGTTGATGTGAAAATTAATAATTGTGTGGTACATTTGTGATATTGTTGTTGTTGTTGTTATTGCGTGTTTTTTTTAAATCGAACTGCTTAGTGGCGTGGCGCACATATGCAACGTTATTGATTGTTCAATTAGCAGTGCCGTGTGCGGCAACGCCACCGGTAGAATTTTAGCAGTGGAGTGGATAAATCCACGTCACCGTTACGAGTTACCACCGACGTGATAGCAATGACGTGCGAGATACTCGCCACAAAAGTGAAAAATGCCACGCCACTAACAGGTTGTTTCCTACTAGTGAATAGTGGGACCGTGGACGCCCATGATGTATCCTATATGTTCACAAAGACCGAGAGAACCTTATAAGTTACTCATTGCACCTATTCTCTTAACTTCACGATACCAACAATATCACGAAGTGAGACCATATGATCTAGTCTGATCAAACTCTTTGATCATAACAGATATAAACTCGTTACCGATATCGTTATCCTTATCTTTTCTAATACATATTTTCGATGTCCTTGTGATAAATCGCATTGTGTCTGGCTAGATGATTGCTTGACATATGTGATACTGAGAGGGCTTAGAGTATGTATCTCCCCATAGTCTAGAGGAGTTAAGTACTAGTTTTGAACGATCTCAGTTCCATTACACTTTCTAGATCATACCCAGATATTATATTTATGATCCTCAATTACGGCAAGATAGTTGATGATATCCAAAGTATAACTTTAGATCGTGCGGTCACTAGATATTCTCATAATATAGGAATTATAGTAAATTACAACTTCATATATACTTTGCTAAATACATTACAATTGTTTAGTGTCTTTTAGAAAGATCATACACTTTGGTCGCTTCAGTACTATTGTTACTCTACAATAAAATATTATGTTTTTCTAGACTTTAACCAAGTCTATGGTTATAAAAATATGATCGTCTCACAAAGTATAAGCTAATCGTAGAGATAAGATTATGAGCTCTTGTTTGTTTATGTCTTTACATTCGCACAAAGATTTTCCTTCGAAAACTCACCCTTCAAGCGTATAGCGGTTGTAGCATAATGATATAAACCTTATTCTGAACTTGGAGATATAATAATAACTGAATATTATTGTCTCTAGGGCATATCTCAAACACCTTGCATTTTCCCCCCATTGACAGTTTCACTGCACGCCCATAACATGCCCCTACGGATCTTGTCCAGTGCCTTGAGTGTGGCCTTGTCCACCTTGATCGTTGTTACCATGAAAATTGGCACTTAGGTTAGAACCGATTTAACCAGCTCAGTCAAACTGTACGGTTTAAGAACTTGGCTTTCGACGGGTTTAGCTTGGAGGTCGACATAAGGATGAACGTCCACTTTACGTAATCTACTCAGGGATAGGGGCAATCCTAGGTATTTGAGAGGAAAATTGGCCACCGTAGCAGGCAAATTTTGCAAGATCAGAGTGAGATTGATATATTGTCATCTAATTGGGGCCACTGAGCTCTTCGACACATTAGTGACCAAACCTCTGACCTCCACAAAATTTTGCAACAGAGAGGAAAGGTTGTTGATGTCTTGGGCCGTTAAAGTAAAAAAAAAATAACGGCGTCAACAATGTAAGGGAGACATGGGGTTTGAGAAAACCACAGGAAATTGTTGGAGGAGCCCAGCTTCAGTAGCCTACTTTAGAATATGCCCAAACAGATCGATTGCAAGATCGAAGAGCGGGGGGATAATGGGTCCTCCTGGCTTAGACCCTGCCCATGAAGAATTTCCTTTCCATGGATCCTATTAAGAAATACACGGGGGGTAGAAGTTGACCAGATAAGGGAAGCCCATGCCCACCATTTAGGCGGAAAACCCCGCCACTGCCTTAGGTCGAGGATGTAATCCCATCGCACTGAGTATGAGAGAACGGGCCTGGTGCATGGGCTTATCTTGAAAGAAATGCTCAAAAAGCTTTAGCGCCTGTTTTGGTCGATGGAGGCACAGATGCACCGGATATAGATGCCTTCAGAACAGGGTTGAGATTATGTACGTCTTCGTTGTCGGCATGTGGATTGGAGCGTGGTGAATTCCGTGACTGCAGTGGACTGTCGGGGACCATGCCTTATGCCAGAGTTGCATGTCGACAGAAAAGGACGGATGTTACCGCCGAATTTTGCTCCCCGTGTTTCACCTCAGTAAAAAACTTCCTGCCGGACATGGTGCTACATATCCCAACGCGAGAGAAGAGAGAGGATATCCAGTGCATCTATGCCCGGGTGCCAAATCGCCCCTCCCGAGTATCTTGTAGCAGTGAGGGGTACTTTTTTTAGACAGCAGGCATAAAATGTCTTGCTTTAAATTAATAAAGCAACAAGGTAGCACAACAAGGTTCCAAGACCCAAAACACACGCTGAGGCATATAGCTTCGCCAAAGAGGAAGGACACACCAACGACAAACTCAAACACCACGGGCCGGGACCCCCACACACACCAGACACACGCCAGGAGCACTACAAAGTGACCTCCGAACTGGGTTTAATGACGTTGTAGATCAGCTTGAGGCCTTCACCTAGTCGCAGGAGCGCCTCTCTGTCCTGCTCCTTTGCAATCCTTGTCCACATCTACAGAAACATGGCTGTTTTAAAGATTATCGCAGAAGGGTGCTTGGTCACCACCGATTCAATAGCACGTTTGTTCTACGTTGTTGTCCAAGAAGAGACTGGTTAATGGCAAAGAATTGGGGGAAGTTCGCAAGGCCCAAGCTGTCCCCAGCAGGCTATACAACACACTCCACCCCAGCTTGGCCAAAATACACGAGAAAAAGATATGAGTAGCATCCTCCCTCTCCCCGCAAACGTCACACGACCCATCCCATGGGCCGTGACGTTCCGCAATATTGCCACTTGACGGGAGACAGTCAAGCGCAAGCTGTGAGGAAAAAATCGGGGTACTAAGAAATCGACATCACCACTGAATCTCAGAAGGATATACGAGCTACCTAATACTATTACTAAACTATATAGTCTATGATAATCATAGATCAACATTGGCACCAACTGTCAAACAGTTACGATCTAGCGCAATTTTTTTACATAAATTTGGTGTACCTTAAGACCCATATTCTTAGGCCAGCTGCAATAAGTTCACAGTATATACCAATCTTACAATATGCAGATGATACTTTGCTTATCTTGCCTGCTGATAGTACCCAGTTAGCTTGTTTAAAGGAGGCTCTAGAGAATTTTTCTTTGTCTACTGGACTAAGAATTAATTATGACAAATCCCAAATGCTGCCAATCAATGTAGATGAGGAGGATTTGAATTCATTGGCTGTTCAGTTTGGTTGTCAAGTAGGGGCCTTACCTTTCACTTATCTTGGCTTGCCTCTTGGTACAACCAGGCCTCAAATCAAGGACCTTATGCCCCTAGTCACTAAACTCGAAAGAAGACTGGCTTCAAGTTCTTCTTTCTTGTCTCAAGGTGCAAGAATGCAGCTCATTAACTCTGCCCTTTCTTCCATGTCATTACATTTTTGTGTACCCTGCAGTTGCCCCCTGGTATAACTAAGCAGATGGATAGAATTCTTAGGCAGTGTTTATGGAGAGGGAATTCTGAGACCCGTAGTAGGTCACTAGCTGCTTGGGAAATGGTGACTTTGCCTAAACTTTGTGGTGGGCTTGGTATTGTAGATTTCCAGAAGAAAAATGCTGCTTTGTTGATTAAATTTCTTGATAAATTTTACAATAAGGTGGACCTGCCTTGGGTTCATCTAGTTTGGGATGGATACTATAGAGATAAAGTGCCTCATGGAGATATCTTGAGGGGCTCTTTCTGGTGGAGGGATGTCATGAAACAGGTTGATAATTTTAGAGCAGTGTCTGCTGTTAAGCATGGTACTGGTTCTTCTGTTCTATTCTGGCAAGATAATTGGCATATTGGTAATTCCTCTGTCCCTCTTAAAGTGAGATTTCCCAGACTGTTCTCCTATGTGCTCAATGATAATTTGTCAGTGGCTGATATCTATGATATGGAGGAGAAATATCAGCTATTTCAGCTACCTCTATCTCAGCAAGCCTTTGTTGAGTTCCAGCTGATGGAACAATTGATGGCTCAGAATCCTATTTCTAATGCTAATGATGAGTGGGGTTATTCTTGGGGGCCTAATTATACATCTGCCAATTTCTACAAGAGGATCTTTAAGCCTTTACCCACCCCTGCCATCTATAAATGGCTTTGGAAGTCTTCCTATACCAGGAAGCTGAAAGTGTTTTCTTGGTTACTAATAAAGGACAGGTTAAATACAAAGCATCTACCGAAGAGAAGGCATTGGGAGGTTACTGATAACTTCCATTGTGTGGTGTGCCCTGTTGGTGTGCATGAGGATCGTTTGCACCTCTTTTTTGTTTGCAATTTTAGCCAGAGGATTTGGAATTATCTTCAGATTTATTGGGTCCAAGCCACCGATATACAATTAAGTGTTAGTCAAGCAAGAAAACAATTTGCTAGACCTTTCTTTATGGAAGTGGTGATTGTTGCTTGTAGGCATATTTGGCTCCAAAGAAATGGCAAGATTTTTGAGCATCAGGGGCCTTCTTTTGCTGGATGGAAGAGGGGGTTCCTTCATGATTTAACCATGCTGCAGCACAGAATGAAGAAGAAACATGCTGAGGAGTTGTTGTTCTGGATCAATAATCTTCCCTAGCTGATTAGTGGTGTTAGTGGTCTTTGTACATATTTTTTGGTTTCTTCTTCTCCTTTTTTGTACATAAACTTTGGTTTCTATTTTTAATAAAGGGATGGGATGCTGTGGGGCTTTTGCCCTACAGTCAGAGTGTTCCAAAAAAAAGTTCACAGTATATATAGGAAGCATGGATTTTGGTAAATCTTTGCAGTATTCAAAAAACACATCACTGCAAATTAGGCTAAGTTAGCGCAAGCTATCATTTTAACCGGCTGGATTTACTAACAGTCATGGTGAACGAGTTGTGACTAAAACAAGATGAAGAAACCAGTTGAAGGTACCTGCAGCAGGTCCAGGCAGAAAAGCTTTGTGCAATTCTGGCAGATTATAGAAAGTCGTGGAGTACACTCTGCCTCAGGGATCGTATTCTCTTGGTAACAAGGACTACATTTTATGTAATGTTATGCTTCATAAGAATCTCAGACATGTCTGAACAGTACTTTCCCATAGCTGCATATATTAGTCAAAAGTACCCATGCAAAACTACCTCATGATGCCAATGAAGAATTCTGAATATGGAAGCACCAAAGCAGCGGAACAGGAAAAATGCAATTTCCAAAAGATGCTCATATCAATACAATAATAGTAATCCAACTTCATTAATCTCCACTCACTAGACATCCCCTCCTACTCGTAGCAACTAATAGGAATCCAAGTTGTCGCTATTTACAATGGCGCAGTCAACAACAAAAACAATATGGCACGACAGTAGCAGAGCCAGTCACACATCAGTGGCCGACCAACAAAGCAGAACAACGGTCTTAGTATTTCTGATCACAGCGAAATTTCTGATTGTCCAGGCAGATCACAAGCCACTAAGTCGTGGTATTTCTGACCATCCAGGCAGATCACTTCATCCCTTGCACCCATGGACGACGCCGACTCGGGAGAGGACTCGATCACAGTCAGCTTCTCGTCCAACTTGTTCAGCTTGTTCCTGTGGTCGGCGCCTCGAAACAAGCGTCTGCAGCAGAAAATCATTCTTTCCATCATACTATAGACAGGAAAGAAAATAGCGTTGCTGCTAGTCTGTTTGGAGGGGAGTTATACCGTGTTGGTGAGGGTCTGCGACAGGTGGTTGATTTTCTCCTTTATTTCCTCCGGGCTCTCTGACTTTGTGCTGTTTGCGCCCGAGTGTGCTCTTGGAGTGAAGTGTTGAAGTTCGTAGGAGAGGAGGTAACGATCATTGCCCTAGTTGGGTTGACCGGTTGCATGTTATACTGGTGGGAACAACCCCCAACGTGGCAGATACAAAGGGTACAGGTATAGGATCGGAGTACTACTCCGTATCCTATACGTATAAGGAAATAACTCTAACACCCCCCTTAAGCTAAACCTTGCAAAGGTTTAGATTACGGCGGAATTCATCTAGTTTCTTAGTACATAGAGTTTTTGTGAAACCATCAGCTATCTGATCCTTACTAGAAATAAATCTAACATCAAGTTGTTTATTAGCAACTCGTTCACGAACAAAGTAAAAAATCAATCTCAATATGCTTGGTGCGAGCATGAAAAAATGGATTAGCAGACATATAAGCTTCAACCCAAATTAACTCAGCAGTGGCATTTGCTAGAGCTTTATACTCAGCCTCAGTACTAGAACGTGAAACAGTAGGTTGTTTGCGAGAGCTCCAAGAAATGAGATTTGGACCAAAGAAAATAGCAAAACCATCAGTAGATCTGCGATCATCAAAATCACCTTCCCAATCTGCATCCGAAAATGCACTAAGAAGAGTAGATGAAGATCTCTGAAAAGTCAAACCAACAGTACGTGTTCCCTGAACATATCTCAATATCCTTTTTACTGCAGACCAATGAGTGGTAGTTGGAGCATGCAAGAATTGACACACCTTATTAACAGAAAACGACAAATCTGGTCTTGTCAAGGTCAAATACTGAAGAGCCCCAACAATGCTTCTATATCAAGTACTATCCTCTGAACCAAGTAGAGAGCCATCATTAAGAGATAAATTTTCTGTACTAGAGAGTGGTGTTGGACAAGGTGTGCAGTCATTCATATTAACCCTGGTTAATAAATCCACAACATATTTCTCTTGATTAAGAAGCAAACCATTGTGTTGTTTATGCACTTCCAGACCCAAAAAGAAATGAAGGTCTCCAAGATCTTTGAGTGCAAAATATGTACTTAAACTGTGTAGCAAGGCAGAAATTGCAGAATCCGAGGAACCGGTAACAATTATGTCATCCACATAAATCAAGAGAAACGTGATAATACCTGATTTATCAAACAAGAACAAGGATGTGTCTGCCTTGGAAGGAGTGAAACCAAGTATATGCAATTTTTGACTTAAACGGGAGTACCATGCTCTAGGTGCTTGTTTCAAACCATATATAGCTTTGTCAAGTTTGCAAACAAAATTAGGAGCAGCGGAAGATTCAAAACCTGGTGGTTGTTTCATATAGACTTCCTCTTCCAGAACACCATGTAAGAACGCGTTCTTTACATCTAGGGCGGTGAAGTCGTCGAGGATGTCGCGGATGCTGTCGGGGTCGGAGGTGGCGGCATCCTGGGCGGGGGGCGAGGCGGCGAGCTTGCAGAGGCGGCGGCTGCCGGCCAGCTTGACCTTGCTGTCCTCTCCTTGGGCGGGCGGGGGGGGGGGGGGTCGGGGTTGGGTTTTTGGGGCGGCCGTGGGCGGGGCCGGCTCTGGGTGAAGCGGAGCAGGCGGTCGTTGAGGCCGTTGGGGGTCAGGGCCGCGGCGTAGGGGGGCTCGTCTTCGTCGGATAAGCTGAAGGACGGGGGCGACGCCATGGATCGGATTGTGTTTGGAGGACAGGGCGATTTGAGGGGAGATTTGATCGGAATGGGGTGGCGTGTGAAGTGCTGTGAGCCTGTGAGTGTGAGGTCCGCGAGGAGGAGAAGGGAGGCGGCGGCGCGAGCCAATGGGGAACGGCTGGTTTCCAAATTTCGAATTCCTTCCTCCCTTCCTTGCCAACGGAAGACCATCCTCGGGCGTACTGTTGGCCTTCATGCTTCTCTTCATGGGTGGCACTCTTTTCATTTCCTCGAAGGATAGCCGATTCATATCTTGTATATTATTACCTCCGCTACTGTTGAGCCTTCATGCTTCTCTTCATGGGTGGCACTCTTTTCATTTCCTCGAAGGATAGCCGATTCATATCTTGTTTTGAACCTGCCATGCTACCGAGATATAAATAACAATAGACGGTGCAAAATAATGGAACAATGTTTATTTGGGAAAATAGGAGAGTAAGTCAATTACTCGTCCATATCACCCAAGACTTCTGGACAACAGAAATTGAACAATTCCCACATTTCCTGTAAGAATATACATGTTTACTTGCATTGGTAATAAGAGGACAAAGCATATAGGAGCACCTACAGTACAGGGTATTAAGAACTTCAGATAGGTGCTACCATCAAATTGTTTTCCATAGGTGTTCCACTTATCACGATGCGGTGGCCACAAGGTATTTTACGTAGATTTATCGCCTTATCTGTTTTGGGGTTCTTGATTTTTTGACCCTCATCAAGAATAACGTAGTCCCATAACTTTCCGTCCTCGTCTTCATCAGCATCATCATAAAGGTCACCTCTTATCAGCCTATCATACTTTGCTTCTATGTTACCATCGTAGAAGTCGCCCCTTATCAGCTTGTAATTGTTCGAGGCAAGGTCGTACGTAGTCAGTACGATACCGCCATCCTGTAGAATGTGACAAGGAGTTAAAACAGCTGCCAAGACTCATCAAAATATGTTGAATGACAAGATGTCCTTTTAAACAGATCATGCAAAAATGAATATCTGTCGACTCCCAGGTATTGGAAATTTCACACCCAGAAGAAGCCAAGATGAAACATGTTTATGTCAAAAATAGGAAACCAGACCTTGAACGCGTATTGAAGCTCAGAGTCACGAAATTTTACTCTGGTACCAGAGTAGCTGTGAAAACGAACATGAGTCACTGAGTCGGTTAGTACCGATTGACGGGATTTGGCCTCTATCAACTTGAGGAAAAAAAATAAAAAGCAGATCTTACTCTCTAATCTTAGATTTGAGGCCGACAACTGAAAGTTCCTTGGACCAGTGAGTGACAAGTGTCCTCGGCACAACCACTAGCACTCTCTTGATTAACCGGGAATGAAACAATCCAGCAAGGAAGGCTGAAATCTGCAAGATAAAAGCAAATTGCACCACTTCATATCCATGATATACTGTGGTTGAAGGAAACATGTGTGTATGAACTGTGAAGCACGGATTTAACTAGCAATAAACTATGTTTAAACAAAATTGCTGTCTGATGATAATTGATTTCAGTTTCACAGATGCAGAAGAACCAAAAAAAATGCATATGGTGTTCAAACAAATTATGTACTCCTGCCACAAAAATATGAAGGTATTCGCCTTGTTATTATACTAGTCAAACGACACTTGATGCTATATCCTATCCATGATATACTGCCTGATACTGTGGTTGAAGGGGACAAGTGTGAACGAACTTTGTAGCAAGGATTTAACTACTAGTAGGAAACAACTATATTCAAACACAATTACTGTCGGATGATGATTGATTTCAGTTCCACTGATGCAGAAGCAACGGATTTAACTAGCAATAAACTATGTTTAAACAAAATTGCTGTCTGATGATAATTGATTTCAGTTTCACAGATGCAGAAGAACCAAAAAAAATGCATATGGTGTTCAAACAAATTATGTACTCCTGCCACAAAAATATGAAGGTATACGCCTTGTTATTATACTAGTCAAACGACACTTGATGCTATATCATATCCATGATATACTGTGGTTGAAGAGGACAAGTCTGAACACACTTTGTAGCAAGGATTTAACTAGCAAACAACTATGTTTAAACAAAAAATGCATACTGTGTTCAAACAAATTATGTACTCCTGCCACAAAAATATGAAGGTATTGGCCTTGATGCGATATGGATTATTAAAATCGGAAGCAGAAGGTGAGGGACCTGCATGGTCTTGCCGAGCCCCATGTCGTCCCCTAGGATCCCTCCAGCGCCCCTGCAATGCAGAACCCAGAGCCACTTGAGGCCCTCGCGCTGGTGGGGGTAAAGCATCTTGAAGATGCTCCCGGGAAGCTTGTAGGGCTTGAGCACTAGGCCGCACCCCGTGGGTTCCATCTTGAAGTCCTCCGTCTTCTCCCAACCAACCTCTTGGTTGCCACGGTTCTCCATCTTCTCCGCAACGGTACCGGCGGTGAAGGTGAATGCAAATGGTTGGAGCTGGGTCGTGCGATTTCTCCACCTTGAGCGCCCTCCGGACCACCGCATTGGCCGCCTTCTCGCGGTCCTCCTGGCTGGCACCGCCGCCGTCGTCTCCCCACTCCCCAGTGCAGGAAGGACGAGGGCTTTGAAACCCTCTTGCCTAACTTGTTACCATCGGCACCATAAGCTCCTCCTGCGGTTTTATTCCCCTCGTTGCCGGTCTCCTCCTGGTTGCCCCGATTGGCGGCGAAGGCGGGCGCGACTGGTGGAGCTGGGGTCTGCGGTTTCTCCACCTTGACTTCCTTCCGGACCACCGCCGTGGCCGCCTCGTCGTCGGAACTGTAGACGTCGAACACGTCATCCTCGACCGATTTGGGATGCGGCGGCGGAGGGGAGGAGGAGGAGGTGGCGGCGTCGTAGTAGCAGTCGGAGTCCTCCTGGCCGTCGTCGGCGGTGTTGAGGGCGCAGGGCAGCGTCGCGGGCCTGGGATTGTGGACGGACATGGAGTCGAGGAGGGCGGTGAAGTCGTCGAGGATGTCGCGGATGCTGTCGGGGTCGGAGGTGGCGGCATCCTGGGCGGGGGGCGAGGCGGCGAGCTTGCAGAGGCGGCGGCTGCCGGCCAGCTTGACCTTGCTGTCCTCTCCTTGGGCGGGCGGGCGGGGGGGGGGGGGTCGGGGTTGGGTTTTTGGGGCGGCCGTGGGCGGGGCCGGCTCTGGGTGAAGCGGAGCAGGCGGTCGTTGAGGCCGTTGGGGGTCAGGGCCGCGGCGTAGGGGGGCTCGTCTTCGTCGGATAAGCTGAAGGACGGGGGCGACGCCATGGATCGGATTGTGTTTGGAGGACAGGGCGATTTGAGGGGAGATTTGATCGGAATGGGGTGGCGTGTGAAGTGCTGTGAGCCTGTGAGTGTGAGGTCCGCGAGGAGGAGAAGGGAGGCGGCGGCGCGAGCCAATGGGGAACGGCTGGTTTCCAAATTTCGAATTCCTTCCTCCCTTCCTTGCCAACGGAAGACCATCCTCGGGCGTACTGTTGGCCGCTGTTTCTTAGTACATAGAGTTTTTGTGAAACCATCAGCTATCTGATCCTTACTAGAAATAAATCTAACATCAAGTTGTTTATTAGCAACTCGTTCACGAACAAAGTAAAAAATCAATCTCAATATGCTTGGTGCGAGCATGAAAAAATGGATTAGCAGACATATAAGCTTCAACCCAAATTAACTCAGCAGTGGCATTTGCTAGAGCTTTATACTCAGCCTCAGTACTAGAACGTGAAACAGTAGGTTGTTTGCGAGAGCTCCAAGAAATGAGATTTGGACCAAAGAAAATAGCAAAACCATCAGTAGATCTGCGATCATCAAAATCACCTTCCCAATCTGCATCCGAAAATGCACTAAGAAGAGTAGATGAAGATCTCTGAAAAGTCAAACCAACAGTACGTGTTCCCTGAACATATCTCAATATCCTTTTTACTGCAGACCAATGAGTGGTAGTTGGAGCATGCAAGAATTGACACACCTTATTAACAGAAAACGACAAATCTGGTCTTGTCAAGGTCAAATACTGAAGAGCCCCAACAATGCTTCTATATCAAGTACTATCCTCTGAACCAAGTAGAGAGCCATCATTAAGAGATAAATTTTCTGTACTAGAGAGTGGTGTTGGACAAGGTGTGCAGTCATTCATATTAACCCTGGTTAATAAATCCACAACATATTTCTCTTGATTAAGAAGCAAACCATTGTGTTGTTTATGCACTTCCAGACCCAAAAAGAAATGAAGGTCTCCAAGATCTTTGAGTGCAAAATATGTACTTAAACTGTGTAGCAAGGCAGAAATTGCAGAATCCGAGGAACCGGTAACAATTATGTCATCCACATAAATCAAGAGAAACGTGATAATACCTGATTTATCAAACAAGAACAAGGATGTGTCTGCCTTGGAAGGAGTGAAACCAAGTATATGCAATTTTTGACTTAAACGGGAGTACCATGCTCTAGGTGCTTGTTTCAAACCATATATAGCTTTGTCAAGTTTGCAAACAAAATTAGGAGCAGCGGAAGATTCAAAACCTGGTGGTTGTTTCATATAGACTTCCTCTTCCAGAACACCATGTAAGAACGCGTTCTTTACATCTAGCTGCCGTAAACTCCAACCTCGAGATACTGATATAGCAAGAACAAATCGAATGGTAGCAATTTTGACAACAGGACTGAAAATATCCTCGTAGTCAAGTCCATACCTTTGCTTGAAACCTTTTGCAACCAAACGAGCCTTGTACCTGTCAATCGTCCCATCAGCATGTTTCTTGACACGATATACCCACTTGCAGTCAATTACATTTTGTCGAGGATGTGGTGGAACAAGGTGCCATGTGTTATTAGTCATAAGTGCATCATACTCATCCTGCATAGCTGGTCTCCAATTACTATTTGTAAGAGCCTCTGAGAGATTTTGGGGTTCACCCATTGCAGTTAAGAGCACAAATTTTTTCTTGTAAGGAACTTTACCATCGGTGTATTTTCGTGGCTTCTGAATACCCTTATGTAGTCGTGTTTTTGGTGCAGCATCATGTGGCAAAACAGTAGACTGATCAGGCATAGAAGATCCAGGAGAATCTGGAGTATTGTAATCATTTGGAAATAATGTCCGACACACGCTGTGTGGTTCTGTGTTTGCTTCTGTCGTTTCCGTCTCGGGCGAGCTGCGGTGGACAGACGCGTTTTCTGTGCTTCCTATCACGGGCGAGGGAAAACCAGGAGCCGAGCCAGGAGCGCCAGGTGGCGAAGGGAGAGCGGAGGAGCTTGGACCTGCATGGGAAACAGGAGAGGGCGACCGGCCCTCGGTACCGATGCTGTCGCGCACAGAGGACGGGACAGGGGACCGTGCAAGCGAGCAGGCTGCATGTTGCATGCCGTCAGACGTGGCACGCGAAGATTGGGGCGTAGACAGCTGCACCGAGTCTGCTGTATCAATTTCGTGGTCTGCACCTGGTATTGCATGATCCGAGGCAGATAGGCCGGTATCCGCATTGTTTTCTGCACTGCTTTGTCCTGAACAAGAAAAATCAGTAGAATCACCATTTGATGCACCATTTTCACTGTTTTCTGCAGAATTTTGCATAGAACTTGCACTAACACTCGGAGAGGCATCATGAGAAATAGTCTGCAAAGAGTGACAACAAGAACAATTTGCAAACATTGATCATTAGTATGCACACCCCTATCCAGTGATGCCTGAGGTGAGTAAGTAGGAAGTAAAAGAATTTCTTCACGAAGACGACGTCCAGCATTAGGGTGTAGGGCAGCAAAAGGAAAAACGTGCTCATCAAAGACAACATCACGGGAAATATAGACACGCCCTGTAGTGACATCAAGACATTTTACTCCTTTATGTAAGGGACTATAACCAAGAAAAACACATCGTTTTGAGCGAAACGAGAGTTTGTGTTTGTTATATGGACGGAGATTTGGCCAACAAGCGCAACCAAAAACCCGTAGAGACTCATAGTTGGGTGTAACCTGAAGGAGTTTTTGAGTGGGTGTATCAAAGTTGAGAACTTTGGAGGGGAGCAAGTTAATAAGAAAAGTGGCAGTAAGAAAAGCATCATCCCAATATTTTAATGGCATAGAGGCATTAGCAAGCAGAGCAAGACCTACTTCAACAATGTGACGATGTTTGCGTTCAGCCGAGCCATTTTGTTGATGTGCATGAGGACATGAGACATGATGAGTGATGCCTACTTTTTGGAAGAGACCATGGAGTTTTTCATACTCACCACCCCGATCGGTTTGCATAGTAATAATCTTGCGATCAAATTTTCGCTCAACATATTGCTGAAAATTGAGGAAGACTTGATACACATCAGATCGTTTTTTTAGCAAATAAATCCAAGTGAATTTGCTAAAATCGTCAATAAAGCTCACATAATATGCATGTTTACTAGCAGAAGGAGAGGCAGGGCCCCATACATCATAAAAAACTTGCTCAAATGGAACAGTGGATACACTGGTGGATATAGAGTAGGGTAACTGATGACTCTTTGCTAGTTGGCATGGATCACAAATATAAGGATTTATTTCAGGCGTGTATGAGAGATTGTTCTTTCTAATAATTTGCTGAACAATAAAAGATGACGGATGTCCTAGACGACGATGCCACGTAGAGGAAGAAGGCTTGGCAGTGATAAGAGCATGCTTGGACGGCCCCGTGGATACTGGAACAAGGGGATATATACCGCCATGACATGGACCCTTAAACATAATTTGCTGCGTTGCCTGATCCTTGATTAAGAAAAAGAAAGTGTGAATTTCTATAAAGGCATCGTTATCAAGGGCAATTTTGTGAGCAAAAAGTAAATTCATGGAGGAACTAGGCACATGCAGAATATCATGAAGTTGTATGGAACTATGTGGGGTGTGCAAAACTGAATGACCAATATGTGCAATGTCCATACCTTGTCCACTAGCATTATGAACTTGATCACACCCATGATAATTGTCATGAACTTGGAGCTTGTTGAGTTGTCCTGTAACATGATTGGTGGCACCAGTGTCAACATACCAGTTTGTGTCTACTCCATAGGCACCCTTGGTCTCATTGGGAGTGTCATCATCATCATTATCATCACCATAACGCCACCAACACTCATTTGCAAGATGACCCTCCTTTTTGCAGATCTGACAAAAAACACCCTCTTGCCACGGAGTAGCAGCACGGTCACGTTTGCCGCGCTCCCCCTTAGGACGACGTGGCTGATCTGGGCGAACTGGAGCAGCAGGCCGAGGCATGGGAGGGCGATTTTGGGGTATGGGTTGTGGAGTGGGTGGACGGTTTGGTTGATAATAGTTGTGTGGTGGAGGAGGGTAGTAGGTAGGGGGCGGTGGGTAATAGGATGGTGTAGGTGGTATAGGAAAATATGGAGGAGGAGGCGGATGATAGGGTGATGATGGTGTCGGGTATGGGGATGGTGTGGGGTAGGGATTGTGTGTCGGTGGGTATGGGTTTGGTGGTGGTGTAACTTGATGTGGGGATGGTGTAGGTAGAAGGGGAGGCTTGGGATATCCACCACCATAGCTAGGGCGTCGAGGAGCTGCATTGACCGATGAAGAGAAAGTGCCACTACCTTGACCAGAGGCTACAAGCATATTCTCACGGTACTCATATGACAAAAGTTGAGAGCATAAATCATCGAGTGTTGTCGAAGGAACAACATTTATAGAGGCAACTAGTGGGTTGAAAGTACCATCAAGACAATTGAGTATATAATCCTTGAGTTCATCATCATCTACTCGTTTCCCTGCAGCGGCAAGCTCAGAAGCAAATCCCTTCATTTTTGTGATGAACTGTTGAGCCGTCATGTCAAGCTTTTTGGTGTTGGTGAGAGCACCACGAAGAGAAGAGACACAGGCCTTCGACTGGGTCGAAAACAAATTGTTGATAGCACTCCAGATTTCAGCTGCATGTTCAAGACCATATGTGTGCGGCAGAATGTCCTCCGAGAGAGAATTAACCAAAAAACTGACAACCTGTTGATCTCTCAAGATCCAAGCATCATAGGCGGCATTGGGAACAGCAACATCCTTGTTTTCAGAATCTTTGCCCTCAAGAAACTCGGGAGGGGCTTGATCCTTGCCTTCCAGAAGTGGTATGACTCGAGCACCTCGTAGAGAGGGCATGACTTGGGCCTTCCATGACAGATAATTCTCCCGTGTGAGCCTGGTGGCAGGAGGGGAACCGATTACAAATGCTAGGGTGGTGGTCGATGTAGACATGACAGCAGACGGGATCTCGAACAGAGACAACAGGGTTCAGGCGTTTGGAAGCCGAACTCAAGATGCCAACCTAGGGTTCGGTTCTCTGTTGTAGTTGTGCGGAAGGATTTGTTGTTGGAGCAGAGAAGACAGAGGATCGGGGGTTGGGAACGGAACCGGGAGGGAGAGAGGTACCAGAGGGAAGGGGGCTTGTGGGTAATCGGCTGTGGCGTCGACGGCAGGAAACCGGCGGCGGCGCTAGACGAGGGGAAGAGGACCTGCTCGTGATACCATGTTGAAGTTCGTAGGAGAGGAGGTAACGATCATTGCCCTAGTTGGGTTGACCGGTTGCATGTTATACTGGTGGGAACAACCCCCAACGTGGCAGATACAAAGGGTACACGTATAGGATCGGAGTACTACTCTGTATCCTATACGTATAAGGAAATAACTCTAACATGAAGTCCTTCGGCTTGAAAGCATGGGCAGCCCTGCATGAGAAAAACAGTCGGGCCAAAGTTGCTCAATCGCTACTAGAAAGATTGGTAGCACAAGGCTTACCCATTGGCAACATAGTCATATGAGGATGCCTTGTTGTAATGCGTGTCCATCATGGGCATGCTTGGGGGCTTGCTGCAAACAAAAACAGCACGACTATCAGATATAAGCCTTGGTAAAGAGAACTAGGCTGTAGCCTAGTGGCAAGGGTCGTAGTGACGAATCCTGCACCCAGGGTTCGACTCCCATCGGGAGTAAATTTCTGGTGCCTCACCTGGGTGGGCTTCTTCTACCATAGGAAAGTCTTGTGTCAGTGTTGAATGCAGCAGAGCTAACCTGTCCAAAGCATCATGCTCACTGAGCGTAGGCAAGACTTCTGTCTTGGTAAATAGAAGGCTGT
Organism: Alopecurus myosuroides; assembly: GCA_028641055.1. Classification (NCBI taxonomy): domain Eukaryota; kingdom Viridiplantae; phylum Streptophyta; class Magnoliopsida; order Poales; family Poaceae; genus Alopecurus; species Alopecurus myosuroides. The sequence goes on from CM054058.1 coordinate 480,390,950, forward strand.
GATTGCTCACACCCGCTATTCCTAGTTGGTCAAGATATTCTATGTGCTCCCTCATCGACTCATCCCTGCAAAAAAAACTTTTTATGAGAGAACATGAAATTATCACCAATTTCTGCTACCAGGGATCAAGAAGGTCCATATCCAGGAAATCCAATTATAAAAACAAGCTGTCACATTTCTCTTTGGTACCCCATATCATTATATTCTAAAGGGATACTAAGGTATATAAAAGTATCCTCATAGAAGTAATAATCAAAGTAAGTTTCATTTCAAATTTATTTGATAAAATGTACGTAACCTCAGTTACTCAATAGGGGGTTTATATCAATTATCTACAAAGAGCTTTTTGGTCGGTCCAATATTTTTTTTTTAACAGAATCACTCAGTCAACTCAACATTACAGTATCAAAGTAGCTCTGCCCGCAATTAATAGAAAAAAAATCTCACACGACAAGTTCCTGTCCATGCTCTTCTTGCAATTGCTTTTGCGTAAGAGAAACGTCAAAACCTTCTTCTGGTAAACTAAAGATCTCTTGAGGGTCCTGAAGATGCACAAAATATTTAGCCATAGTATCCGGTAGGACATACAACAAGCATTAACAGGAAACAGATTTCGTTAAACATGATAATATTTCATTACCCTCTTGCAGAAGTAACGGATCAGTTCATTCTGCTCTGTGACTGCTCTAAACAAACCCACTTTGAAGACCTAGAAAAAATCTGATGTGATTCAAGGAAGGGGAAGTATAAAACTTCAAGCTAGAAGTGTCATACTAAAAGCATTATGTAAAAGTTTCAACATCCTATTTGAACCTGCGATTTATATATCTGTTCTTCGACGGTTCCACACGTCATCAAGCGGTATACAATCACATCTTTGGTCTGCCCAATTCGATAAGCACGATCCACAGCTTGATTGTCCGTACTGTAAAAAGAAGATTGTGTAAAACAACAAGAAAATAGATGCATGAGGAATATATGAAACCAAAAAAAAATGCTTGATCAGGAAGTGCTACCGTTTGAGTACCTTGGTTTCCAATCAGGGTCAACTACTATGACACGAGCTGCCTTCGTGAGTGTAAGTCCAATCCCACCAACTCGTGTAGTCAGCAAAAATATTTTTGCTCCAGAACCCTCTTGGAAGTCCTGGAGATACAGATGCATAATACATTACCAACATACCGGATATCCATGTACAACACAGCAGCAGTAAAGTGAATGTGTGAATAGGAACCTTCACAATCTTTTCCCTCTCCTTGGTAGTGCCGTCAATGCGTAAAAACTTGTAGCCCTCCAGTAATATAGCTTCCTGTTGCGATAGTCGAATGTGTCAATAAATAGACCAAAGCATATAGAATAGTTCAGTTTTCTTAAAAGGTACACAAACATCTAAGACTGGGAGACAGGAAGGTGAAAGTGCATATTTCATGTATGACAGTTTTGTGGAGGCAAAAAAGAAACGAAGTAAATCAATAGTTATGTTTTGAATAGTATATAGTATATATCACAAGAAAAGGGCAACAAGAACTGACATGTCAAGAACATACCTGAATAAGGTTTAACATTTTACAAGTCTGGGAAAAGATTAGAACATGATGTCCCTCTTCAAGAAGTTTCCGCTGCAACATTAGATATTAACCACTTGAGTTTACACAAACAAATATCCATCTGGTTTACAACATCAGATATTGCTACCGATGTACAGGCATGCATAAAAGAGCACGTACCAACAAGGACTTGATAAATGATAACTTGCATGAGATTTCCTCGTCGACTTGCAGTGCTTCATCATAATAAGCCATATCTGCAAGGTCCCTGGACATTTTTTCTACCATGCCCATGTCCTGATTATTTTGCATTCCACCCATGTCTTCCAGCCCTTCCAAGATGTCCTCAGCGGCTCCCTTAGTCAATATCATTGGGTGGTTGCATATTTTCTTCAATATCCTCAGAGAAACATTAAACAGGCACAATTGCACCAAATAACATGCACACGGTAAAAAAGTACAACATGCAATTATAAAATGCCGCCCCCATAAAAAATATAGTACCTCCATATTACTTATGTTAGGTATATTTTGTTCTAGCACATGGATAAGGAAACCATTAGTAGTGAGGGGATGGCAATTGTAGGGTAACCAAGGATGTATTGTTTTGGAATAAGAGAGAATCCTTACTTAGTACTCCCTCCATCCTCGAATAATTATACTTCTAGCTTTTGTCATAAGTCAAGCTTATTAAAATTTGACCAACTTTTTAGGAATAAGTACCGGCATTTATGACACTACATTAGTATCACTAGATTCGTCTTGACATGAAGTTTCAAAATATACCAATTTGATGTCATATATGTTCCTACTCCTTTCTATAAAGTTGGTCAAAATTTAAAAAAGTTTGACTTGGGAAAATTTAAAAGTACACCTATTCGTGGACTGAGGGAGCATGTGTGTTTAACAATAAATGATGAAGAGACGATGGATAAATTAGGGCAAAAGAGTGAAAAGGCAATCAATCTGTATGCATGCCTTATACTTTCATAGAAAATTGCAGAAGCTAAAGCCATAATTTGAATTGGAGTGAGTATATATGATAAACGTAACATGAACAGAACTGAAGGCGTACATGAAAGCAATGAGAGCAAATGAAGATAAGAAGGATTTGGTGCAAACAAAAGGCTTTGACTCTGATGCTTGCCTCTATTGCAGCAAATGATGATCCTTGCATACTGGAATGAACCATGTCACTGTTCAGAAAAGCTTTATATAGTTTTCTCTGCATTCAAAAGAAAGACAGATCGCAAGATAATTATTGGCCAATTACTCGATCACTTTTGCATTCAGTGACACCAGAATTTGTACCTGGCAAGCGGTTAATTTCAGCCAGACAATTAGCTCAGTCTTCTTTGAAAGTTTTTTATCATCTGCCGAACCAGTATCAGCGAACACTTCAGTTTTCGTCCGACGCAAGAAGTATGGCTTTATTCGCTCTCTTAATTTCTGCCAAGAATATTCAAGTACCAAACAAGAGAAAAAACATATTACAACAGGTTTAGTATGACATAGTTCAAGAATTAGTCTAGAGGGATTAGTAACGTTTATACAGAGAAATGCAGCAAACTGAGATGTTTTGGTCTTAGTGCCTTGCCCTCTAATGTCTTAAACTAAAAGCTAGGCTGGAACCTAAATGCATTTTTTACACATTGCTTCCACATACCACATGTCAAATCAGGGATGAATGAGCTACTTTGCTAAATGTTAATACATGGATACAGTATGTGTAATATAAAAGTCAGTTGATCTCCAACATGTATTTGTTAACAAACTGGTAAAAAAAAAGTAATGCGGTTGCATATATTGGAATTCATCAAACGCCATACTGTTTTGAAGTACCAAAATGCTAACATAGAGGAACATCTCATTCTCAAAAATCCAAATAGTAATAAATAGACAAAAGTCAAAAACCATGTGGAAATACTAATGTTGTCTGGCCACAATAAGAGTAAACAGGGATAAGCTGTCATCTATATCTTGAATACAAACAAAGAAAATATATTATTACCTCCGCTACTGTTGAGCCTTCATGCTTCTCTTCATGGGTGGCACTCTTTTCATTTCCTCGAAGGATAGCCGATTCATATCTTGTATATTATTACCTCCGCTACTGTTGAGCCTTCATGCTTCTCTTCATGGGTGGCACTCTTTTCATTTCCTCGAAGGATAGCCGATTCATATCTTGTTTTGAACCTGCCATGCTACCGAGATATAAATAACAATAGACGGTGCAAAATAATGGAACAATGTTTATTTGGGAAAATAGGAGAGTAAGTCAATTACTCGTCCATATCACCCAAGACTTCTGGACAACAGAAATTGAACAATTCCCACATTTCCTGTAAGAATATACATGTTTACTTGCATTGGTAATAAGAGGACAAAGCATATAGGAGCACCTACAGTACAGGGTATTAAGAACTTCAGATAGGTGCTACCATCAAATTGTTTTCCATAGGTGTTCCACTTATGACGATGCGGTGGCCACAAGGTATTTTACGTAGATTTATCGCCTTATCTGTTTTGGGGTTCTTGATTTTTTGACCCTCATCAAGAATAACGTAGTCCCATAACTTTCCGTCCTCGTCTTCATCAGCATCATCATAAAGGTCACCTCTTATCAGCCTATCATACTTTGCTTCTATGTTACCATCGTAGAAGTCGCCCCTTATCAGCTTGTAATTGTTCGAGGCAAGGTCGTACGTAGTCAGTACGATACCGCCATCCTGTAGAATGTGACAAGGAGTTAAAACAGCTGCCAAGACTCATCAAAATATGTTGAATGACAAGATGTCCTTTTAAACAGATCATGCAAAAATGAATATCTGTCGACTCCCAGGTATTGGAAATTTCACACCCAGAAGAAGCCAAGATGAAACATGTTTATGTCAAAAATAGGAAACCAGACCTTGAACGCGTATTGAAGCTCAGAGTCACGAAATTTTACTCTGGTACCAGAGTAGCTGTGAAAACGAACATGAGTCACTGAGTCGGTTAGTACCGATTGACGGGATTTGGCCTCTATCAACTTGAGGAAAAAAAATAAAAAGCAGATCTTACTCTCTAATCTTAGATTTGAGGCCGACAACTGAAAGTTCCTTGGACCAGTGAGTGACAAGTGTCCTCGGCACAACCACTAGCACTCTCTTGATTAACCGGGAATGAAACAATCCAGCAAGGAAGGCTGAAATCTGCAAGATAAAAGCAAATTGCACCACTTCATATCCATGATATACTGTGGTTGAAGGAAACATGTGTGTATGAACTGTGAAGCACGGATTTAACTAGCAATAAACTATGTTTAAACAAAATTGCTGTCTGATGATAATTGATTTCAGTTTCACAGATGCAGAAGAACCAAAAAAAATGCATATGGTGTTCAAACAAATTATGTACTCCTGCCACAAAAATATGAAGGTATTCGCCTTGTTATTATACTAGTCAAACGACACTTGATGCTATATCCTATCCATGATATACTGCCTGATACTGTGGTTGAAGGGGACAAGTGTGAACGAACTTTGTAGCAAGGATTTAACTACTAGTAGGAAACAACTATATTCAAACACAATTACTGTCGGATGATGATTGATTTCAGTTCCACTGATGCAGAAGCAACGGATTTAACTAGCAATAAACTATGTTTAAACAAAATTGCTGTCTGATGATAATTGATTTCAGTTTCACAGATGCAGAAGAACCAAAAAAAATGCATATGGTGTTCAAACAAATTATGTACTCCTGCCACAAAAATATGAAGGTATACGCCTTGTTATTATACTAGTCAAACGACACTTGATGCTATATCATATCCATGATATACTGTGGTTGAAGAGGACAAGTCTGAACACACTTTGTAGCAAGGATTTAACTAGCAAACAACTATGTTTAAACAAAAAATGCATACTGTGTTCAAACAAATTATGTACTCCTGCCACAAAAATATGAAGGTATTGGCCTTGATGCGATATGGATTATTAAAATCGGAAGCAGAAGGTGAGGGACCTGCATGGTCTTGCCGAGCCCCATGTCGTCCCCTAGGATCCCTCCAGCGCCCCTGCAATGCAGAACCCAGAGCCACTTGAGGCCCTCGCGCTGGTGGGGGTAAAGCATCTTGAAGATGCTCCCGGGAAGCTTGTAGGGCTTGAGCACTAGGCCGCACCCCGTGGGTTCCATCTTGAAGTCCTCCGTCTTCTCCCAACCAACCTCTTGGTTGCCACGGTTCTCCATCTTCTCCGCAACGGTACCGGCGGTGAAGGTGAATGCAAATGGTTGGAGCTGGGTCGTGCGATTTCTCCACCTTGAGCGCCCTCCGGACCACCGCATTGGCCGCCTTCTCGCGGTCCTCCTGGCTGGCACCGCCGCCGTCGTCTCCCCACTCCCCAGTGCAGGAAGGACGAGGGCTTTGAAACCCTCTTGCCTAACTTGTTACCATCGGCACCATAAGCTCCTCCTGCGGTTTTATTCCCCTCGTTGCCGGTCTCCTCCTGGTTGCCCCGATTGGCGGCGAAGGCGGGCGCGACTGGTGGAGCTGGGGTCTGCGGTTTCTCCACCTTGACTTCCTTCCGGACCACCGCCGTGGCCGCCTCGTCGTCGGAACTGTAGACGTCGAACACGTCATCCTCGACCGATTTGGGATGCGGCGGCGGAGGGGAGGAGGAGGAGGTGGCGGCGTCGTAGTAGCAGTCGGAGTCCTCCTGGCCGTCGTCGGCGGTGTTGAGGGCGCAGGGCAGCGTCGCGGGCCTGGGATTGTGGACGGACATGGAGTCGAGGAGGGCGGTGAAGTCGTCGAGGATGTCGCGGATGCTGTCGGGGTCGGAGGTGGCGGCATCCTGGGCGGGGGGCGAGGCGGCGAGCTTGCAGAGGCGGCGGCTGCCGGCCAGCTTGACCTTGCTGTCCTCTCCTTGGGCGGGCGGGGGGGGGGGGGGGGGGGTCGGGGTTGGGTTTTTGGGGCGGCCGCGGGCGGGGCCGGCTCTGGGTGAAGCGGAGCAGGCGGTCGTTGAGGCCGTTGGGGGTCAGGGCCGCGGCGTAGGGGGGCTCGTCTTCGTCGGATAAGCTGAAGGACGGGGGCGACGCCATGGATCGGATTGTGTTTGGAGGACAGGGCGATTTGAGGGGAGATTTGATCGGAATGGGGTGGCGTGTGAAGTGCTGTGAGCCTGTGAGTGTGAGGTCCGCGAGGAGGAGAAGGGAGGCGGCGGCGCGAGCCAATGGGGAACGGCTGGTTTCCAAATTTCGAATTCCTTCCTCCCTTCCTTGCCAACGGAAGACCATCCTCGGGCGTACTGTTGGCCGCTGAGTAATTATTATGAGTTTATGACAGGGTGCATTTCTTCTCCGGTTCACACGATCATGGGCACGGTGGTCAGACACATGAAAGCTAGCTAAGCTATGGCGGCGGTTCCTTCGGCATATGCTTCCAATAATTCACCACACATTTGTTTGCGTCCTGCATATTTCATCCATTAATCTAAGGGCTTGCGAGCGAAATATATCGATATGTGTACCAGATTAGACGAAATATTTAGTTTATTCAAGTTTAAAATGATGCATCTTTTTTATTAAACCAGAAAATTTTGATAATGCTATTTTTAATTCTATGTACGGGTTTGTAGCATCCACCAACGACATGTACGGTGTACCACACACGACACACATAATGAACACTTATGGCGTGTTGGGCACGCGCCACTGGTATAACCTTTACAACGGCGTGCGACTGGACACGTGGTGTCTGCAAGTGCATAAGGTTGTATAGTTAGTTTTGAAGTAAGAGTATCAAACCACGGTGAAGCTGAGAAAATGGTTTCGTATTTCTAGTTTTTACCTCATTGTACTCGTAACTTATCTTTAAATCCAACCAAGTAAGAAAGTATTGAAAATGCTGATTGTGTTAATTGTGAAGTGTGAACGAATTAAACAGTAAAATAATAATATATGAAATTAACATGAGAACGGAGAAAAGAATTGTGAAGTGATTGGAACTGTAATAGGGCTAAAAGCGGTCTCGAAAAGTATGGTTCTACCACTGTCATATTTGTGGATAGATCGGGCGTGCACTTTTTTTTGTTACGTGTATATTTTATGAGAACGTAGCTCCATATATAATGTGCCATCGGTAAATCTAGCCAACACACCACTCACAATCAGTACTAGTTCAGATACTAATAATTAAGAGTCTCCCCGTGGATGCAGTCAGCGTATCATGACTCTCCGTTATTCCCACCTTGATGATCAGCATCTTTCTCCGTAATCAATACCTACCGCTTCACACCAACTGACCTAGACCTAGGGATACTTCCCAAGTCCTACATATGGGTCTATCGGGTCTAGATTCATACTAAACTCCAATAAGAAGAATCGTCATCTACCTTCTAGAATGCCCAGTTGGAGTCCATTAACGCTTCAATTTGCGGTATAAGGCAGAAGATATAACCGACATATCCATAGTTTGTAATCTACCTGGGTACGGATTCGATACCCAGCCTCCTATATAAAGCTGGGAGAACCCCCGGGTAGGGCATCAATTATTCCACCCATCATAGCCTTTGAGTTGCGCGAGATCCAATCTCTCCGCCGCAGCCATTGCCGAACTCATTATAACCTTCATCGATACAATCCAGACAAGGGAGGGTAAGGGTTTTACCTTTACGAGAGCCCCAAACTTGGGTAAACTGTGCATCCCTATTAACCGTCGAGTCCACTAGCGCGCAACTATCTCCTATCTTCAAACCCCAGTATGTCACTTGAGGGATATGTCGATATAGACAACTGACATTTGGCGCGTCAGTGGGAACGGCACGCGCTGGATCTACGGTCTTGTCGGCTTCATCCACATCAAGCTCAAGCTCCAGATCTTTGACTCATCGAGTTCGGTCAACTTTGGGTCCTTCAGCTTCACGCTGCACTCGCCAGCTTTCGGTCCGGCTTTCAGCGATCTTCAAGGAGGCCACAAGCTGGCATTCGCCAACTTCCTCTTCCACGCTAGCAAGGAAGGAGTCATATGCTTCCCCGACTCTTCGTCCCTGGCGGAATCGGAATCTACATCGACACCAAGCATGACGACTCCGGCGTCATCACCTTTCGACTCCGGCTACAACTCAGAATCGAGCATCGCATCGATCTACCTCAACGATCTCGACTTCGACTCGATAGAGCCTTGACTGGTGCACGTCTACATGGTCGAACCGACTGGGAGCGTTGAACAGAGGGCAATCAGCGTTTCGCAAGAAGCATGAGACAGGGCAAAGGCCGTGGCAGACGCGAACCAACCTCTAGAGCCAAACGCCACCCAAGAGGACCTACCGGCGTACCACTACCTCCTATCGAGAAGAACCAGAAGATGATACGAGAGAGACAAGCGCTCGGCGAACACTGTAGTGTTCTCACATTTAAATAATGCAAGAACACATGTGTTATCGTGCTAGTCCCTAGATCAATTTCTAGCACCACTATACAAAATGAAATATCATGCAAATGCATCAAATTCTATTACATTGCATGATCCGGTCTTCACAAAATAATATTACAACTTGCATAACCTTAGAAGAATAGCAGGATACAATGTACTACAGCGGAAAACATAGTACAACATTGAGCCCCGTCTTTTTCATGTGCCACAGAAAAAAAACATGTTGGCGGTAGACTCGAGATCCTAAACGAAATTCTCACTCGTCATCAGATCCATCTGCAATATGGAATATGCAACCACAAAGGGGGGACAATACAATTTAATGTATGGGCAAGTAACACTCTGGTGGATATAAATGGCATGACTATAACTACATGAGTATTTGTCCAAGTGAAGTTTTGGCTAAATTTGCATAAAGCAAGTTTTCGCTTATCTCTTTTGTAAAACAATTTTTTCTTTTTAAAGTGGTGGCAACATTGGATTAAGATCCATGCACCACATATATTGTTCACTTAGTCAAAATTTTACTTATTGAAAATTGATGATGTGACTCTTCCGCTCATCCTTGTCTAGCTGCTCGAAGTTTTCCATAACCGGGGAAAGGGCTAGGATCTTGGTTTGTTGACTCTACAGAGTTTCTGCACTTTCATCTTCGGACTCAAATAAACCCAAACGTCCTATACACCCTGAGTACATTAAGGAATGGAGAAGATTGAGACGAGATCTTTCATAAGTAAGAATCCAACCCAATGGCAAGACTCGTTGCACCTATGTTTTTCTACATCTGCTTGTCAAGCCCAGACTGAACTCTCAATACTTAGTTGATCAAGACATAGTGCATATGTCAAAAGGTTGCACCGTAAGCAATATGAACTTTGGGGACATCTTAATTACTTTGTTTCTGGGTGGCATTCCTCAAGTGAGCACCTTAGGAGATTAAATGCCTTGAGGGACACTCAACTATCAACAGACTTGCACTACCAAATCCACCCATATGATTCATTGAGGTTATATTAAGTTTTTCATCAACAACTTAGTAAAAACACCAATATATAAGCATGGATAAGCATAAACTAAGCTTGATGGTTAAAAAATAACAAGGTTCAAAAGGGGTGGAAACACACTACTAGGATATAGCAGAGCATAGTAATAACAACTTAGTGAAATTCCCTATCATGCATACTACTCAAAACTCTATTCTGTGCATATAGAAAATAATGGGTGGATAGATGTTGTGTTACTTTCCATGTTGAAGTTGGTGAAGAAATCGCACTCTTCACAAAAGATCGTTGCTCTCCATACAATCTATACATTGAAAACACAATAACAAAACAAACAAGCATCCTAGCAATCAAACTTACAAGTGAAGAAAACATGCAAAGCAACCAACATAGAAAAATGGGTTTAACCAAGTTGTATAGGACAAGGTTAAGCTTTGAGTTTGTAGTGATCAAACTTTCACCACCAAATTCCGCTCGATCTGGGACATTTCAATAACGTTGCGGATGAGCTCCAAAACATCGCTGAGGGCAATACGCGACGGTTGGCGACGGAATGGGAACGTGTCTAATCGACTGTCATGGATGAGTATGCGACAATTAAGTTGCCACTAAAACGCCGTGAAGACCGCGACGGACCATTCGACCATCGCGAGCTACTGGACCGGCCCAGCACAAGGCCCAACAAGGAGCGACATTTTTTTGTCGCAGTGTATGTACATATGGCATCATGTTTTCCGTTATGCGTTACGGGCGCCGCTAACGTCACTTCTATCGTTCCTGACGCCATCATTGTCTTGACATTTTTAAAACGTCGCGAGTGGAAATACCGTCACCTCCTTATGACGTCATTTGTCTCGTTTTATGACGTCATAATACGTGCGACGTTTATTTTCTCGTCGTAGGTTCAAGAACTATAGGGTACCACGTGGTTCTCTCATAAAGTTCCACGTATACGCTTATTCTCGACAAATTTATAACGTTGTACGACGTTGCGACGTTTTAGTTCGTCGTCAGACGTCACGAATCACGTGCCAACACTTGGACCAACACAACATCTCCATGTTGAAACGTATCCGTGACGTGTTTTTCCGTCGTGATTTCCATCCAATAGGTGCCGCCTCATGAACCTACCATATAGTACCACGTGTTCTCGTATCCGTAACGGATTGTATCCGTCGCCAGGTACTCTGGTGACGTCATCGTGTCTCGACGTTTTTTTCCATTAGGGTTCGAAAGACCATTTAGCCGGTGCGGACGAATTTTAAATTCTAGCACCGCTAGTTTTCACAGAAAACCACACGCAAAAACATGCAGCAAATAAGAGTTTCAACCTCACAAGGGCCACCCGCAGAGGCATCAGAGGCCATCTGCAATAGTTCATAGCCTCGCAAGGGCCACCAATAGAGCCATCGAATGCCATCTGCAATAGTTCACAACCTCACAAGGGGCACAAAAAAGTCTCAGTAAGGGCACCTACCAAAAATTCACCAAAATACCTCACAAAAAGAAAAAGTTTCATATCATCTACCCAGTCACGTAGCCACAGAGTTGTGTTGGAGCGTACCCAGTCGCACAACCGCAGGGTTGTGTTGGAACGCACCCAGTAACTGTTGAACAAGGGCATTGGATTGAATTTGAGAATGAGTATACTCTGCAGCTTACTTTCGAATGTCATGCAGTTCTTGTTGGTGGATGATGTTGTCTGCATCAGCCTGATCCCTGGCTACCTTCAGCTCCATGATAAGTTCCCGCTTCCCAGCTATTTCCATGTCAAACTGACGCTGGAGCTCACCCTTTATTGCTCTAAACCGGTTGTTTGTCACGCCTATGTTCTTTAGGAACGTAGGCTTTCGGTTTTCACGCCTGAGCACCTCAACGACAACTTTGGCGGCAGACAGAGGTGGCTTGACAGTGCCCCCCGGCGAAGCTGGCGCCATCTTATGTTCCATTTCAGCCTAAAAAGCATGCAAAAGGATAAGATGGGAAAACAACTGTACTAGCTCGTAATGAACATTGATATGAAATATAAAATGATAAGTATATATGAGATAGCAGATAACAAACAATTAAACATGCATGTACATTACCAGCGACAAGCGTTGGTAACTGGCGACAAGGATGTACAAAACATAGTTGGAAACCATGCTGAAATGACGCCATGCTCAAGTGCAGATTTTAACAGACGTATCGGGTGCTGCTGAAAATGACAAGGAATCTGCATGTACAAGCATATATGCAACAACAGCTGAACTAGCTTTTTTTTAGATAAAAGACAGTTTATTGCCCAGCTTTGACTTAACAAAGCTCAGAGTTCGCACTGAGTTGATTACACGCGTTGCAGCATACAACTTAGCCAAAGTAGCTTTTAAGGGACATAGATGATAAAAAATAGGCATCTGGCGAACATAAATGAAAATAGCACACGCCAAACATGTATATAACATAGATTAAAATAGCAAATGATAAGCAAGTTAAAGCATGCGTATACATGAACTAGCAGATGACAAGCAAGTTAAAACATACATGTACATAAACTAGCAGATGACAAGTATGGGTGAAATAGCTGATGGTAGCAGTTTGCAGCAGAATTCGCAAAGGAAAGGTGTCCTACAAGAATCTATTAAGATAAAATGCTGATTACAGATATGTGAAGAATTCTGATGGGCTTACAATCTCTTTTTTCCCGGGCGAAGTGTATGTTCCATCCTTCTTGCTTATGTGCATAGCTTTGAAAAATTGAACTTCATCTTGATCCATGTCGCAACAAATCTCATAGCTACAAGAACCTGTATGAGCAGGGAACATGACACATTTTCTGCTTGCTGCGGCTTTCAGACAGGCCGTTTACACAAACGAAGTATGAAGTATTAGCAATAATCATGGTTATATAATTGATGCAATAGCAGTTTGAGTGAGGAAAGACACATACATGTTTCTTGGTTGTGGCCTAGCTGGTTACTAAAGCTTTCCATTCACGATTGTCAATCTTCTCTCCTCGTGGACATGTCTGCCAAACCTTAGTCTTGTCTTTGACTTTGTCCCAATACTCCTTTTTATGACTATGGCATCTTTGCTTTGTATGGCTCTTGAGATGCATTTAAAGAGAGGACACGATATAGGGGTCGTCGAGGTCCATCAGAAACTTTGACTGAAATAAAAGAAATAGCATACTTCAGTTTTATGAACAGCAGTGGACAGAACTAGAATCCAGAGTTACAAAACTTACAGCCACATGGCCAGTAAAGGATTTTAAATATTTCATCCCTTTTCTTGTACTGCTTCCAATGGAGTAATATAGGGACAACCTCCTTGACAGGAATTGAACACGCAGTGGCATACATGGCAGCAATCTTCTCGTGAGCTGGCCTAAAACCTCCTAGAGGAATAAAAATTCTGATCCTCTTTCCTCTGGACATCCTGTCCAACCACTTTCCCATGTTTATGCCCTATCAACCCACCCCCACCACTTATAGTGGTGTCTTCAGATTGATTATCTAAAAAAAATATAGCCGCACTAGAGTTATTGTCTACATTTTTTGATTTAATTCTGGAAATGGATAGCACAATTCTATAACATGTTACCTTCCTGGCGCAAGTGAAGCCGATCTTTAGACCGTATTTCAGAAACTAGTGCCTCGTAGTGGGCATCTTCCTCCTCGACTTGGGAACCTTGCCCCTCACGTTGGAATGGTGGGAGCTCGACTTGGGTACCTGGCAGCTGGCCAACGAGAAGATCTTGCTCGTATTGGGTGTGTGTCTCCTCGCAGTGGTCAGCTGCATCCTTGTATTGAGCAGCTTCCGGATGGCCATGGGAAATTGTCTGCTTGTCTTGGGCAGATTCCCGCTGGCCAAGTCGGGGAGCCTCCTGCTGGATTTGGGGAGCTTCCTGTTGGACTTGGGGAGCTTCCAGCTCGAGCGGGGCGGTTGCCTTCTCGGTTACCGCAGCTGCCACCTTGGTTTGGACTGCTGCTGGTTGCTTGTGTTCGACATCTGACGTCTTGTCATTGTCAGATGGATTCTTAGATCTCTTAGATGGCTTCGTGTTCTCAACTGTTGGTGGCCTGACTTGAGAATCCATGAGATGGTTCTGCAAGTTCTCAGACCTTGTTCGTCCCAATCTGGCCGCGGGAACTGTTGGTGCACTCTTTTTGTTCATTTTATCTGCTGCCGGAGTACCAGGTGGTGTGTCGTCAGATTTTTCTGCATGAACACACTTCTTGACACTAGGGGGTGGCCTCCTGGAGGCATCTGCCCCGTGATGTGAGATGATGCTCTCTCGTTGGTAAACCCCAACTGCAAGGTGTGAAGATTGCAACAGCAAGTTTTCCCTTAGAAAGAAACCAAGGTTGAATCGACCAGTAGGAGAAAGATGCAACTTCTGAAGGTTGATGCAATTGATGTTGTCAGGGCGCACTACTGGTTCAGCAGCAACGTGGAAACTACACAACATAATCAATTCACTTTGCCCCAACAAAGTAGTGAGGTTGTCAATCTCACCAGTTTTGCTGAAAACAAAGAGGTTAAACGTATGGTGTGGGAAATTATAGGAAAACAATGTGAAAACAATAGTAGCAATATGAAAACAGTGATTGCAATGGTTGTATTATCAGTATGAGGAAAATTGAGCAGGGTCCATAGTTCACTAGTGGTGTCACTCCATAGAAGATAAATAACATGTGCGGTGAGAAAATTACAGCTGAGAAATTGCTAGATATTGAAACATGCATGACATGATGATTACTATGTGATTCATGCGGGCATTACAACAAGACTCATAGACCGTTATCCAACTACATCTATGACTAATAATCCACCCTCAGGATGTCATCCGAGCAATCCTTGGGTATTAAGTTGCAAGCAAAATATGATCTCATTAAGCAAAGCGTGTAATGTAAACAATATAAACATCGTTGTTTTCTCCCTAATGGCAACAACACATCCCCCATCCGTCACGTTTCTGTCACTCGAGCACAGATGCAAAGGAGGCATGAACCCACTATCGAGCATAAATAATACCTCTTGTAGTCACTAGCATCTACTTGGCCAGAGCATCTACTAACAACGGAGAGCAAGCAAGATTATAAATAACATACACATGAAGATAACATGATAGATTGATAATCAAGAGACATAGCATTCAATATTCATCGGATCCTAGAAAACACAACATGTAGCATTATAATAAGATGATCTCGATCATGTAGGTCAACTCACGAGATCTAAACATGAGTCATAAAGACGAGAGAACAACCATCTAGCTGCTGCTATGGACCCGTAGTCCAAGGATGAACTACTCATGCATCATTCCGGAGGCGGGCATGGTGGTGTAGAGCTCTCCGGTGATGATTTCCCCTCCCGGCGGGGTGCCGGAGAGAGCTCCAGAACCTTCTCGAACTAGGGTTGATGATGACAGCGACCTCGGGTGTTTTTCATGGGAAAGGCTTCTGTATTTAGGATTAACCTTCCGAGAGGTATAAATAGGCAAAAGAGCAACGTCAGCGGGTAGCCAGGGTGCCCACACCACCCCTGGGCGCGGCCAAGGGGGGCTCCACCCTATGGTGTGGGGCCCCTGCGGCCCCCCTCTGGGTCTCCTCCCGACTCCGTGTGCGCGACAGATTTCTAAGACCCCTGGTTTTTGAATCGTCCAATTCCGAGAATATTTCCAGAATAACCTTTTTGAAACTAAAAACAGAAGAAAATAGGAAGTTGCTCTGTGGCATCTTGTCAATAGGTTAGTCCCAGAAAATTGATAAAAATTGCATAAAGTGTAAAGCAAACATGTAGCATATAACATGAAAACAATATGGAACATCAGAAATTATGGATATATTTATGACGTATCAACGTCCCCAAGCTTAGTTCCTACTCGTCCTCGAGTAGGTAAACGACAAAACAAATAATTTCTGAGGTGACATGCTACCAACATAAACTTGATCATCAAATATGTAAAAAGCACATGTAAGCTGAGATCATAGTACTTTAAACACAAGCATGGTAGATACAATTCTAACAATGAAACTTAGCAATCACTTTGCATCATGAAAGGTAACACAAATAGAAGATCATGAATAATAATGCATTTGAAAGTTATATGTTTGTTTCGAGCATCAAGAAAACATAACAAAGTGATACTTCGCTTGTCCTTAAGAGTGGGGCAGAACATAAATGCCAGGACACCTTCAAAGTTTAAGTGGATGACTAGAACAAATAATCTGAGAGAAAGTAATAACATGGCATGAATCAATCAATAATATTTTTGGGACAAATGCACATTAAACTCAAAATGACAACTATGCTCTCTCAACTATGCATAAAGTTAGAAGATGGAGACTCAACATAAAAGTAAAAGAAAGGCTCTTCGTAGAGGGAAGCAGGGATCACTCATGTGCCAGAGCTTTTTATTTTGTTAAACAAAGGTATTGAAAACAATTTTTTAGAGAGGTGTATGCTTATGACAATGAATGGTAAACAGAAAATACAGTACGTCACAAGCCAACTAGACTTCACAATTTTTTAGGGAGGTGTCGTCGGTTACCCCCTCCAGCTGGGCCTCGGATCCTGACGCCATGCGTGCTAGGGAGCGTCGCAACAAATCAAATGCCGATCGTCCTGCTAAGGTGTTAGCAACTTATCTCCTCCACTTCCTTTAGCCGGACTTCATGGGTGATTCCCTGCCTGCCGGGAGTGTGGTCCACGCGCTGGCTGCGCCAGTGGCGCGCGGTCCCCTCATCAAGGCGATACCGGTGGCGTCCACCCACAAGAGTTCTCGATGGGAGGGCCTCACGGAGGGTCCTGCGTTGGACTGGGCCATCCACTACGCCAAGGAAATCAACAATGCAGGTGCGTCCTCCACTCCTTCACTTGATGAATACGTTGTGCTGCCCGCTCTCTCAAACGACTGAT
Organism: Alopecurus myosuroides; assembly: GCA_028641055.1. Lineage (NCBI taxonomy): Eukaryota > Viridiplantae > Streptophyta > Magnoliopsida > Poales > Poaceae > Alopecurus > Alopecurus myosuroides. Next base: position 480,407,815 of record CM054058.1, read on the forward strand.
GACCCACAAGTATAGGGGTGTATCGTAGTACTTTCGATAAATAAGAGTGTCGAACCCAACGAGGATCAGAAGGTGTTGACAAGCAGGTTGGATAGAGAATTCACTGTAAACACTAGTAAACGAGTTTTTGGTTGTTTTGGATATAGCAGATAAATAAAGTGCGAGTAAATAAAGAGCAGTAAATAATATTGCAGTGAGTGGCCCAATCCTTTTGAGAGCAAAGGACAAGCCAGTTGTGTTACTTATGACTACCAAACGTTCGAGGACACATGGAAATTTCGTCAAGTGCTTTCGCTTCGTTACGGTTGATTAATATCCATTGGTTCATGAAGTGTTGTGTGGGTGAACCTATGCTAATGCACCGCCCAACTAGGACTAATACATACTTGTTATTATACCCCTCGCAAGCATCCGCAAATACAAGAAAGTAATTAAGATAAATCTAACCACAACCTTAAAACTTCAGGATTCTACGCTCCCTCGTGCATTGGTTTCCTAACGGGGTTTAGGTTTCTGTCACTCCGGCAACCCCACAATTAGTAGCCAAATACACAATGCATCCTCCTATGCCCATAAAGGTGAAGTATCATGTAGTCTACGTTCACATGACACCACTAGAAGAATAGCACCACAATTTAAATACCGAACCACGATATATTACTTCAATATAACTTCACTACTAACATCATGACTTCTCCCATGTCCTCAAGAACTAAACGATCTACTCACAAGACATCATATGGATCATAATCAGAGGTGATATAATGAATAATAACAATCTAGTCATAAAGTGCTAACACCGATAAATCTCACAAGCATCAACTACTAACAAGTAATCCACACCGGGAGAGAGATCTAATGTAAAACAACGATAGAGGCCCCTAATTGTTACAACATGATGAAGGTGGATGATGAGGGTGGTGGTGCTGGTGGTGATGATGATGATGATGACGATCTTGATGATTCCTGGAGTGATGACGGTGACGATGGTGATGATTTCCCCTCTCCGGAGAGGAATTTCCCCGAAAGATTTCTCCCTGCCAGAGAGCTTTTCTCTCTCGGGTGTTTTCCGCCCCGAGGCGGCGGCGGAATAATTCTTCGATGATGGTATGGGGCTTAGGGTTCCCTAGTGGTCAAGTACGAGAAAGATGTCGACCAGAGGTGGGCCAGGGTGGCCACACCACCAGGCGGCGCGGCCAGGGGGCGCCACCTCATGGTGTGGGCCCCTGGTGGCCCCCCTATGGCTCCCCTTCTGGCTGGAGTCCTCCTCTGAAATTCTAAGACACCTCTAGTGTCCCCCCTCTTCTTCTGATCTTTTGAAATATGGTATCTCGACGGTGCTTTTTCCACCAGATTTCTGGTCCCGGTGTTTATTCTCCAAAAATTATGAAATATGCAAAATAAGGTAAAGTAACATAAGTAATGCATCATAACATGAAATATATCGATGAATAACAGAAAATAACAATATAAAATAGTGATGCAAAATGGACGTATCAACGACCATCTCCTTAAGGTAGCTACGGATAGCCGTATCGTCTTTGATTCCATAGATTCATCTCCCTTCGATTCGTTCTCGCTTATTCATGCTGGGGATCTCGCCCAAGCAGAGATCGCACAAGCGCGGCAGGCGCTGGAAGTCAAGCATGCCGAGGCCTCTCTGATTGCGCAGCAGGTAGCGGTGGCAAGCGTGGCTACCGCGGAGGCGATCCTCCCTTATGCGAAGGTGGGAGGATCGGACGGGGCTTCCGCTCCGTATGCCTCCTCGTCTGCCGGCCCTAACGCTCCTAGTCCGATCGAACGTCGTCGTAAGAATGTGGCGCCATCTCCCGCTTCTAGAAAACCCTACACTAGACAAGCCAAGCGTGGTGATGCCTCCCTCTTAAAGTCGACACCCGCCAAGCACGAGGTAAAGCACATGTGTCTTAATGCGTTGGCTCTTTCTCAACATTCTTGGTTCCGTTATTACGGGGCGCCGTACCATGATCAAAGACCTTCTCCGGAACCACAAGTCAGACGTTATTTGTCTCCAGGAGACGATCAAGCAGGATTTTACTGACCTAGAGTTCCATAACTTAGAGGCGGGGGAAAGATTTTTTTGGACCTGGCTTAGTGCGACGGGCCGCTCAGGGGGGATGCTCATCAGCGTTAAAGATAGTCTATTTGTGATGGGAACTATTTACAGTGGTATATTCTTCCTCTGCTTCGAAGTGCTTCACCTCCCCTCAATTTTTTTTGGTTCTTCAACATTTACGGTCCGACTGACCATGCTAGATCTTCAGAGTTTTTAGACGAGCTCTCCGCTAAGATGATGGGGTGTCACTTCCCATTTTCATGGGTAGTGATTTTAACCTTATCCGGGGGAGTCAAGACAAGAGAAATAAACTCATCAACTGGGCCAGGGTAGCGCTTTTCAACTAACACATTGCCAACTGGGGCCTCCATGAGGTTGAGCGTTCGGGGGCGCGATATACCTGGACTAACAAACGGATTAACCCAGTCCGCTGCGTACTTGACAGAGTTTTCATCTCCCCCAACATCGATCGGTTGTTCCCCTTGTGCTCGCTGGTGGCGGACATATGCTTGGGCTCAGACCATACACAGTTAATCCTGGACTCGGGAGAGGGCACTCCGACCAGAAGTAATAGGTTCTTCTTTGAAACCAGGTGGTTCGAGCTCCCGAAGTTCAACGACCTTATGTTAAAGACTTGGGAGTCCCTTTCCATTCAGGTCGGTGGTCGGGATATCTTTGACTGGTGGATGTTTATGAGTGGAGGACTCAGACAGAAACTTCGAGGATGGAGTAGAAACTTGGGTCTACAATCTCGCACCTAGAAGTTGAACATCCTCTCCCTTATTAGGGATCTGGATCTCAAGGCAGATGCTGTCGGGCTTGAAGAAGAAGAATGGGCGTATAGGTACCAGCGCGAAGATGACCTCCTCCACCTCTTCAGGGTTGAAGAGGAATACTCGCGCCAGCGTGGGCGTATTCGTTGGGCTCTTGAGGGAGATGCCAACACCGCGTATTTTCATGCGGTGGCTAATGGGAAGCGACGCAAATGAAACATATCCTCCCTCATTTTGGACCAGGGGGTCATTTCGGAGAAATCTGCGCTAGTTGAGGACATCTACTCCTTTTACAGAGATCTCCTTGGGTCCTTAGCCTCTAGATTCTATGGCCTGGCGTCCAACACGTGGGGTGGCTTGTAGCTGGTCTCGGAGAGGGATAATGATACCATTACACGCACCTTCACTGAAGATGAGTTGGATGCCATTGTGGCCAAGATGAAGACAGATACGGCCCCGAGACCCGACGGCTTCCTAGTCTCGTTCTTTAAACGATTCTGGCTCTTGGTCAAGCACGATGTTTTACGCATACTCAACGACTTTGTGCTAGGAAGGATCGACATCTCCAGGCTCAACTTTGGGGTCTTGACCCTCATTCCTAAGGTCGCAGGGGCTCACCGCATTACCCAATTCCGTCCCATCGCCCTCATGAACGCAATCTTTAAGATTATTGCCAAGGCCTTCACGTCTCGCCTAGACCCAATTTCTAATAAAGTCATCAGCCCCAACCAATTGGCCTTCATTAAAGGCCGATATATTTTGGACGGCGCCTTGGCCCTCCACGAGATTGTCCACGAGCTCAAGAGTAAGAAGCTAGGGGACATCTTACTCAAACTAGACTTTGAGAAAGCGTACGATAGAGTGAACTGGGATTTCCTCTTAGAGGTCCTTCGTCGAAAGGGTTTCGACGCTGGATATATTCACCACATCTCCCAGATCATCTCGGGAGGACAAACGGCCATCTTAATCAATGGAGATATGGGCCCGTTCTTCCGCAATAAGAGGGGTGTTAGACAGGGGGATCCCCTTTCCCCCCTCCTTTTTAACTTTGTCGCGGAGGGGCTCTAGGTGATTCTTTCGAAGGCGACTGCGGCCGACCATATTAGGGCAGTGGTTCCCCACTTAGTTCCGGGCGGTGTGTCCCACCGCCAATACGCCGACGACACTATCATCCTGATTGATCATTCGGAGTTGGCGGTGGCCAATCTGAAATTTCTTTTGATGTGCTTTGAGAACATGTCAGGTTTGAAGATCAAGTACCATAAGAGCTAGGTCATTGTCCTTAACCAACCTAGGGAGGTGCAGGACAGAGTGGCTAGGAAGCTAAATTGTAGACTCGGGAAGCTCCCGATGATGTACCTAGGGCTACCCGTCGCGAACAAGAAGCTCACCAAAGAGCAGTGGACCTTTCTGGTCCAGAAACTGGCCTCTAGGATGGAACCCTGGACTGGGAAGTTTCTCTCCTCGGGCGAAAGGCTTGTGCTCTCGAATGCCTGCCTGGACAACATCATGACCTATGCCATGGGACTCTTCCTGTTGCAAAAAGGGGTGCACGCTAAGTTTGACTCCCACATGGCACACTTCTTTTGGGAAGGAGCATGCCCTGATCGTAAATACCACATGGTTAACTGGGCCTCGATTTGTAAGCCTAAAGATGATGGTGGGCTCGGGCTCATCAACTCGAAGCTGATGAATGAAGCGCTACTTCTTAAATGGGCCTGGAGATTTTACCACTCGGAGGACTCCATCTGGGCTGGGATCATCCAAGTTAAATACGCCCCAAACGGGGATATCTTTGCTGCTGCAACCAGAGGGGGTTCACAGTTCTGGATGGGGCTTCAAAAAATCAAGCACCTATTTAAGCCTGGGGCCAAATTTCAGGTTGATAATGGAGTCAACACGTCGTTTTGGTCAGATTGGTGGCAGGGGAGGGCCCTCTTTGTCGCCGCTTCCCTCGGCTTTTCCAGATATGTGACAACCAAGCCATCTCAGTGACGCAGGCTTCCCAGCCAGGCATCTCCTTCCGTAGAGCACTGGACCAGGAGGGCCTGGCGCATGGGCACTCGCTTGATCTCATCATTCAGGCCATCGAGATTTCCAACCCCCCAAACTCGGTTAGCTGGTCCCTCGACCCGTCGGGAAAGTACTCGGTCAGGTCTATGCATGCGAAACTCTCCCATGGCGCGATTGTTGCCCATGCCTCGGACCTATGGAAAGCTAGGCCCCCCTTAAGATTAAAGTTTTTGCATGACAACTTATTTTGGACAAACTGCCTTCGGGTATGCAGTTAGCCGCTAGACAGGGCCCCTCGGACGGCAGGTGTGCTCTGTGTAGGGCCCATAAAAATGCGAGCCATATCTTCTTTGCCTGTCCTTTTTTCAAAGTCGCTTGGAGTGCGCTTAGACATGCCCTGGGAGGGTCTGGAACCCCCATCCTTTACGCATGGGCACACTATTATTGTCTCACTCCACAGCCAGTAGCGTAGGCTGGCATGGACTCTCTTCCTCGCCCAATCTTGGGCGCTACGGAATAGTCACCCTGCTAAAATCATTTTTAAACTATGATTTTTTTTCCAGCTATGGGTCCCTTCCATGCTCCCTGAGGACCGAGATGTTGTCAGGAGAATCATCGCGGGCTCAAATTACTCCACACCTCCTGCCTACCTCGAGCTTCTGGTGGTGATGCTGATGTTTAGTTTCTCTTTGGCTAAGATGTATGCCGCATCATGTTTGGTTGTGCTTTATTTCCCTGTTGGTTACACTGTACGCCGCAACATGTATAACCCCTATTGTGACACTTTGTTAGCTTTGTTAACTCAAAGCTGGGCAATAAAGCCTTTCATGTTAAAAATATGGATACAAAGTTAAGAGTTATGATTGTATTAGGACATAATCGTTGGGATCTGTCCGGTCAATATGTGCGAACACGTCTAGGTGTGTCCGCGTCGTGGAGTATCTTTCACCCTACTTTTTTTCCACTGACTAATTGACTGCCTGCATTAGAACCCGCGTGTTGGGATTTAACACACAAATTAAATAAATCGAGAGGCCTTACACACGGAATCAAATTATTCGATTCTCCATTAAGAAACCCATGGACAATGATGAGCTGACGGTGACGCTGCAGTGGTACGCGCCACACGATCAGGCAGGAAATGTCAAAATTAAACCAAACCACCACTCCACGCCTTCCACGCTTCCACCGAACCAAATCCCGCAAGTCTGAACTCTGAAGTCTCACAGCTCGCCATTGGCTCACTAGCTCGCAGCACAGAGTCCTCTGCTGAGCCACCGCGAGCGAGCGAGCCAAAATGGCGGCGGCCGTGCTCCTGGCCGCCATCCTGGCGCTGTGCCCGCTCTCCTTCTCCCGCGCGTCCGCCGCGGCGGTGGCCGACCGCATCACGCTTCTGCCGGGCCAGCCGCAGGTCAACTTCTCCCAGTACTCGGGCTACGTCACCGTCGACGCCGCCGCGGGCCACGCCCTCTTCTACTGGCTCATCGAGGCCGCCGTCGAGGATCCGGAATCCGCGCCGCTTGTGCTCTGGCTCAACGGCGGGCCCGGCTGCTCCTCCGTCGGCTACGGCGCATCGGAGGAACTCGGCGCCTTCCGGATCAACCCCGACGGCGCCTCGCTCTCCCTCAACCCCTACTCCTGGAACAAAAGTAGATTCCTCCTTCTTCTTCCTCATCGAATTGCCGAGTAATGTGCATCTTCCTTCATAACTGACACTGAATGTGGTTTTTTTACAGGGGCGAACATGCTCTTCTTGGACGCCCCCGCCGGCGTAGGATACTCCTACTCCAACACCACCTCCGATCTGTTCTCCACCGGCGACAACAAGACAGGTTACCTTCTCCACTCCACCTACTCATCTAGAGTGCTAGTGCTCTTCTTGCTCTCATCGTCATGGATGTCTTCTGCTGAACTGAACATACCAATGTTGTCGGCTGTGTAGCTCATGAATCCTACGCTTTCTTGGTGAATTGGCTGGAGAGGTTTCCGCAGTACAAGCACCGCGACTTCTACATCGCCGGAGAGAGCTACGCAGGTGAGCTGCCAACCAAAATTAACCGGTTCATTCTAGGATGGAGTTGACTCTGCTTTTTGCACTGTCTATCAACCACATGTAGTACATGGTTTTGCGTGGCAGCATGATTTACTCTTTTGCTACAATGACTGCTTTTCAGGGCACTATGTCCCTCAGCTGTCCCAGCTAGTGTACAGAAACAACAAAGGGATCCAGAAGCCCATTCTGAACTTCAAAGGCTTCATGGTCAGGATTTCTTAAGCTCTTCTTTAACCTGGTGCTCCCTTAATTGCTCCGGCCAACTCAGTCGTTTGCTTGCTCCAGGTCGGGAATGCGGTTATCGACGATTACCATGATTACGTTGGAACCTTCGAGTACTGGTGGACCCACGGGCTGATCTCAGATGACACCTATCAGAAGCTGCAGTTGGCCTGTGATTTTGATTCGTCTACGCACGCTTCTGAGGCATGCAACAAGATTCTTGATGTAGCTTATGATGAGGAAGGCTTGATCGATGCGTACAGCGTCTACACACCTACCTGTAAGAAGTCCTCACTTCATAAGCGGAGGCTAATAAAGGGCCGCAGGGTGAGCTAATCACTATTAGAACTTTTTTCTTTATGAAAGTATTATTCACACACGTCTGAGATTCTTATGAGACATACAAATACAATTTATATGCTGCCTCCTAACAGCATTTTTGTTTGAACTGTAGCCCTGGTTGCCAAGAGGATATGATCCCTGTACCGAAGTGTACTCCACCAAGTACTATAATCTACCGGAAGTGCAGAAAGCTTTTCGTGCCAATGTCACCGGAGTACCATATGCCTGGATGGGCTGCAGGTCTGTTCAACTAGTGTCATCTTGTTTTACTCACAACTAGTTGACTATGACTGCCAGTAAGTAAAACCTTCCTGTTTAATGATAGTTGCTCTAAACTTGCTCCTGATTCGCAGTGATGTCCTGTTTGAATACTGGAAAGATTCGCCGAGGTCCATGCTTCCTATTTACCGAGAACTTATTGCAGCTGGCCTAAGAATATGGGTCTTCAGGTACACCAAATTTGTGTTGAAAATATGATTTGCACTGGATCGTGACACTTTGACAGTTACTGCCAATGCTGATCTATGATCATCATTGACTTTATGGTTCAGTAACTGTATTAAGTAGCTCGTATATCATTCTGATGTTTTAATCATTTAAATTGTGAAACTTGACAGTGGTGATGCCGATTCAGTAGTACCCCTCACTGCTACAAGATACTCCATCGATGCACTCTATCTTCCGACCGTCACTAACTGGTATCCCTGGTATCAAGATGAGGAGGTTAGTCTGCAGCAGACTGATGGTTCTATTCCCTTCTCACTTTGCTACAGTTCTACTCATGTTTTTCTAATACCGTTGATCTTGCTTAGGTTGGTGGTTGGTGCCAAGTGTATAAAGGTTTGACCTTGGTGACAGTCCGAGGCGCGGGACATGAGGTTCCCCTCCATCGACCAAAACAGGCCCTGAAGCTTTTTGAGCATTTCTTACAAGATAAGCCCATGCCTAGGCCTGTGGATAGCGTCCAGTCGTTTTAGTTTCTTCTGTCACTTAGAATGGAAGATCAGGCCTGAAGCCTACTTGCTGTGTAATTTGAAATCTGGCTCCAACATTTTCAGATGAGCAGGTTTTCTCTGTTCAATTACTGTTGCCTATTCCTCGTTTATAATTATTTTCAACTGTAATTATGATTTATGTGTTCCCATTTCCACTATTGTACTTTCAGAAATCATAATATAGTTCAATATTAAAAGTGAGCCTTTTGTTTTCATTTAATTAAATATATCGTGATAGTCGTGAAATAAATTAAAGAGTTCCGCTGGAGTGATTGCTGAATGGATTTAATAAAATAAAAGTGCATGACATCAAGAATCAGAAGAAACTGAATACAAGCCACATAAATGATTTTTTTTCTCGAACATAACACCAAAGTGTGTCATTTGTACCAGAAGAAACGCACCAAAATAGTGCAAGTATAGCTCTCAAAGCAAAAACAAAAAGGAGAAAAACAGCCTAAGCTAAGATGCACGCCACACCAAGGATAGTGAAAGACACACTTAAACAAATGTAGACCATAGTGCAATACAATATGGTAATCATTAAAGAGGCACTGAAACGATGAACGGCTACAGTTTGAGCCAACAATGTTGACTTGACTATAATGAAATATAAAATGATATTCGTGAAATAAAAGAGTTCCACTGGAGTGATTGCTGAGTGGATTTAATAAAATAAAACTGCAACAGATAAACTGAATAGACACCACGTCAGGGATTTCTGAAACAGAAAGGATAATGCAAACTGTTGGAGACACTGACAAGTAAAGTAGTGAATTCATCAAGGAGAATTTTTTTCTCGAACAAACATCAAATTGCGTGTCATTTGTATTAGAAGAATAGCACTAAAATAGTGCAAGTACAGCTCTCAAAGCAAAACAAAAAGAAAGAGAAAAACAGTCTAAGCTAAGATACATGCTACATCAAGGATTTCTGAAACAGAAAGGATAATGCCGCCAACTGTTGAAGACACTGATAAGTAGTGGAAGACAATACCACATACCCACAGAAAAGGTAATGCAAACTGTTAAAGACACAGTGTGACAAGTAAAGTGAAGCTGGTACAAGTGATTTATAGTCTTCCAGAAGAAGATTCAGGTATTGGGAAACTGAAAAGCAGGCAAAGACTAAAGAGGCCAGCCGCGAGCACGGAGGCGAACAGCCCGAGAGGCCATATCTCTCAGGCCTGCCCGGGCGGTAGATACTGCGTTCTGTGGCTGCCTCTCTCCTCCATCTTCAGTGTTGAAAGCCGTCATGAACTCCTCCTGTTGCAACCTGTGTGCCAGTGCAGAATCATCAGACTGGCCTGAACTCCTTCTGGTGGCAGGGATCAACTGCGACGCCTGGACAAAGCTTCTGCTGCTGCTGCTTTCTCTGCTTCTTGTGCTCCTATCTCGTGTGCCGAAACTCCCAGTGCTGGTGTTCATGCTTCTTCTGCTACCTGGAGTTACAAAGCTCCTGTTGGTGTTGCTGCTTCTAGTGCTGTCTTGCACGGTGGAGCTGGTACTGGTGTTCCTACTTCTCGTGCCACCTTGCGTAAAGCTGTTGCTTCTTGGCACGGTTTGCTTCACCTCATCGTCCATAGTTGCCGAAGATGACGCAATTGAGGTCCTCCTCGCCTCAACTTCGCTAGGAAATAGGAGCTGAATGGTGTTCCAGAGTACTGTGTTGATAGTGCAAGATCTTGAACTGCTGCAGAATGACACAAATTCAGTTGAACCACCGATGGCCATTCATAATTGGAAAAGTGGAAACACTTGACGCCTGAACCTTTACCTGATTAACTGACGGCATTTTGGACACCGCTTTCCGCACTTAGAGGCGGCACGTTTTAAGCATTGCATGCAAAAGCTGTTCAGTGAAAGGAGCAACAGCGCTGTGAGGTTCAAGAATTCAGTATTACATCCCTAAATTACAGGGCTATGGACAAGCGAAAGTGAGATAAAAATTTGCTATCCATAAAGTTCAGTACGAAAACTCATGTCTGCTCCAGCTAACATGGATGCTAATCTTAGACTTATAAGCAAGTCACATATAACAAAATTCAATGGAAATGTACCTGTGACCACAAGGCGTGGTGCTGGGCTCAAAGCAGATGTCCAAACAGATCTGTGTAATTACATCAAACACTAATCAGACCCAAACATTCCAAACAGATCTGTGTAATTACATCAAACACTAATCCGACCCAAAGATGGTCACACGATATGCAATGACAATATTACCAAACCAAACAAATTTCAATCTGTGAGATGCTCTTACAGCGCAAGAAAGCTCCTCCCTGAGCTTATCCATACACGGCAGCTCCACAACTTCCTTGGCAGATCCAGACGTCTCGTTTCCATCGGGCGCAGAAACCTTGTTCTGCTGCTCTTCCTCCTTTATCTCCTCCTTCTTGTCATCTGCGAATCCCCAAGTTAACAACACCAGATCGAACATTTCCAAACAGGCAGGGGCAGGGCTGGCGCGAGGACCGACCTGCAGGGTTATTCGGCTTGTCATCGTCGTCTTCGAGCACAAGCGTCACGGGCGGGATCGGGGTCTCGGTCAGCGACTGCCTCCACGACCTCCGCTTCCTGCAGGAAAGGAAAGCGTAAATTTGGATGGATCAAGAAGAAAAGAAGGCGAGGCGGAATTGGTGGGTGCGCGAACTGATACCTGCTGTTCGAGCCGGCGCTGCCCCCGGCGGAGGCGGAGGAGGGCCGCCTCTTGCGCCGCGATTCGCGGACCGGGGTGTCCTCGACGACGAGCGCCGCGAGGAGGATGGACTCCTCGTCCCAGCCAGCCAACTCGGCCACAGACCGGAAGCGGGGACTGAGAAGTCCAGCGGCGCCGTTCTTGGCCTCCGCCGCCGCCCTTGGCCGCTGGGGCGCGGAGTTGGGGCTCTCCGCCGCCATGCCGCTTTCCCGTGGAGATGTAGCCGTTGGGGCGACGGAGAAGCAACGGTGGGGAATTTCGAAATGGATCTACATCGTGCGTCATATGCGGTTTATATTTTATTTTCTTTGAGACAAATGGCCGCTCCCGGTCCCCCTGGCCCTCTGCGACCCCGATTCCGGCTGGGCCTTCGGCGAGCTCTGGCTTCGTGGAGAAGGAAGACGGATGGGCTGGCAGCCCAGTTAAGCAGGATTAGTCCAATAGGTTGATTAACTTTGGTTGGAACCCATAGACTATAGTCGACATGAGTAGGCTAACGCACCCATATATACAAGGGCAGGGGAAGGGCAGAGCCGATTTTCGCAGTTATCTTCCCTCAAGTTAGGGTTTTCCTCCTCTCGCCGGCGACGGTGTGGAGAATTTTTTCCTTCCTTCTACATCGCTGATGGGGGAAGGATTGGGCTCGTCGAGGGCTCCTGTGCTCCTTCCGATCCTGGGTTTTCTCCTCGCGGTGGTTTTGTTGAAGGATAGGAGATTTTTGCGACAGTAGGGTTCCGAAATCGCCCGCAGGTGATCTTGGTCCATGGCGACTGATGAGGCCTCCGCGTCGGGCACGGCCGGAGAGACAGATCTTGAGGCAATGATGGCGGGCTTGGGACTTAGAGGCGACGATCTGGATGTGGTGTTTGAAGATCAATCCCCGATACCAGAAGAGGCGACGCGCTGGATGGCGCTAGAGCGAGTCCACACGGACCAGGAATTCAGCCATTATTGGTTTGGAAAAAACATGAGATCAGCGTGGGACTTAGCGAAAGATGTCAGGATCAGATCTATTGAATCAAATTTATTCATCTTACAGTTCAATTGCTTGGGGGATTGGGAGAAGGTTACTGAAGGAGGACCATGGGATTTTAGAGGAAAGAGTGTGATGATTGCGCCATATGATGGATTTGTGAAGCCATCATCTATTGAACTGGATACCATTAAAATCTGGATACAAATCCACGATCTTCCCGACAGATACCGCTCTATGGTGCCATTGTTGGCTGCCAAGGTTGGGAAATTCTTGGTAGGAGAGCCGCCATCGCATGATTTTGTTGGGAATTTTTTCCGAGCCATGGTGGAAGTTTATGTCCGACAAACCTTGATCCCAGTGGTATCTCTTATCCGTCAAGGACATCGTCAACTTTTTAGAGTTAAATTTGAGAAGCTGCCAGATTGGTGTTCGGTGTGTGGTTTGCTTGGTCATCTACATAAGGAGTGTGGCGATGGTATCCATCCCCCTGAAAAACTAATTTTCAAGGATTTACGTGCTGAATGGAGTATACGCTCAAATACACAAGGAGAAGGCCGAGGTGGTTCTCAGTTTCAGCGTTGTGGCCGTTCGGGTGGCAGAGCACCTGGGAGATTTCCGGGTGGCCGTTTTGATACCAAGGTTGTCTATGGTAAGGCGCACATGGAGGCCATGGAGGAAGATTTGGTTGATGGCATGAACAATAGAAAGATATCATCAGGCTCAGGACAGAACATGCTTACTAATGATACCATTACCGCTACTGTGGGTTCCATAGTTCAGAAGTTTACCTTGCCAGGGAAGGAAATTCCACCTAGTCCTCCCCCCAAAAGAGATCCTAAAAGGGCGAAGAAGGATTGCAAGAAGAACAATGATGAGGAGAATGACGATGATGAATCGGCGGGTCCCAATGAGGGGCACCGCCGGGAGCAATGAGTATCATAAGTCTGAACTGTCGTGGGGCGGGCAACCACGAGACAGTTCGCGAGCTTCGAGAGATAGCTCAGAAATTTGCCCCGTCTATTTTTTGCATTGTAGAAACTCAAATAAGCAAATCACGAGCCGAATCCCATGCCTCCACGCTTGGTTTTGATCGTGCTTTTGCAGTAGGTAGTAGTGGTAGAAGTGGAGGTTTATGTGTTTTTTTGGAATGATTCAATAAAGATGACGCTTTTGGGTTATACTCGAAATCACATTGATTTTTCAGTGGATGGTTTGGGGGATGATCTGTGGAGGTTGACCTGTATATATGGAGAAGCTCAAATAGTTGAAAGATACAAATCCTGGGATCTTATGAAAGATCTCAGTGCAACTAGCCCCCTCCCATGGCTATGCATTGGCGATTTCAACGAGGTTCTCAAGTATGATGAATTTGAAGGGGTTGGTCAGAGGACAGCGAGCCAGGTTCAAGGATTTAGAGATGTTGTGGATGTATGTGGGCTTGTAGACCTTGGATTTACTGGAAATTTTTGGACGTTTGAAAAAAGAGTTGCTGGGGGCTCTTATACTCGGGTGAGGCTGGATCGGGCACTTGGGTCAGCGGAATGGGGAGCCCAATTCCCGGATGCGGCTGTATCACACTTATCGGCTGCAACATCCGATCATGTTCCAATATTGTTACGTATGCATGATGTGGCAGCGACTACGCAACAAAGGAGAAAACAATTTCGATTTGAGACTATGTGGGAGTCCCACCCGAACTTAAAAACACCATAAGTTCTGCATGGGAACAGGGAAGTGGAGAGGCCACTGTCGAGACGGTTAAGCAGAAGCTGCATCATCTCTCGGAAAATCTGCTTCGGTGGAATAATGACACATTTCGCTCTGTAAAAAAGGAAATAAAAATCCTCAACCGGAGCTAGAGGATATGAGGGCAGAAGCTGGTCGCAGGATCCATCCCATGCGGAAATTAAAACAAAAAAGAGGCTGGTTGAATTATATCACAGAGAAGAGGTCATGTGGCGTCAACGTTCTCGGGTTGAATGGCTTTCAGCAGGTGATAAAAATAAGAAGTTCTTCCATCAGAGGGATTGCATGCGACGGAGGAAAATTTTGGTCAAATCATTGGTTAACCCGGCAGGTACAGTGGTGGAAGATAGGGCCGGATTGGAGTCCCTCACTTCAGATTTTTATAAATCCCTTTATACTTTGGAGGGGGTGCAAGACATGCACCTTGTCTTGGATCATGTTCCGGTTAGAGTCACACATGAAATGAATCAGATGTTCATGGAGGATTACTCGGGAGATGAGGTAAAAAAGGCTCTATTCCAAATGTTTCCGACTAAATCACGGGGGACGGATGGTTTTCCAACACATTTCTTTCAAAGGCATTGGGAGGTCTGTGGCAATGACGTCACAAGCGCTGTTCTGAAAATTGTGAAGGGAGAAGAGAGTGCTATGTGCATAAATGATACAATTTTGGCAATAATCCCCAAAGTCTTGAGCCCAACTATTTTGTCACAGTTCCGGCCTATTAGTTTATGCAACGTGCTGTATCAAATTGCTTCTAAAGTGATTGCCAATAGGCTAAAGAGTGTGCTAAGTGACATGATTTCGGAGGAGCAATCGGCCTTTGTCCAAGGGAGGTTGATTACAGATAACATTATTTCAGCATATGAGTGTTTGCATTTCATGAAGAGGAGCAGAGCAAAAGTCAACAGTTATTGTGCTTTAAAACTTGATATGATGAAGGCCTACGACAGGGTGGAGTGGGATTACTTGGAGGCAATCATGTTAAAGCTTGGTTTCAATAACAACTGGGTTTCTATTGTTATGGATATGGTGAGATATGTATCTTTCTCGGTATGTTCAATGGTAACCGATTGGAGGAGTTTAGCCCTTCGAGGGGTATACGGCAGGGAGATCCAATATCACCCTACCTCTTCCTAATTGCAGCAGAGGGCCTTTCGTGCCTTTTAAAATCATCGTCTCGGTCGTTGAAGCTAGATGGGATCAAGGTGGCTCCTTCAGCGCCCCATGTGAATCATCTTTTGTTTGCGGATGACAGCCTGCTGTTTTTTAGGGCGAGTGCTCAGGGTGCTTTAGAGATGTCTAATTTGCTGAATATATATTGCCAGGCATCGGGGCAGCGGATAAATACTGATAAATCCTCAGTATTCTTCAATAAGGGTTGTCTGCAGAGTGTAAGGATTGAGGTTAAAAATATTATACAGGTACAAAATGAGACTTTAAATGAGAGGTGCTTGGGTATGCCATCGGATGTAGGGTGTTCTAAGTATGGGACTTTCAAATTCCTTAAAGACCGAGTCTGGGATAAGATCAAGGGCTGGCTAGAAAAGGTTCTATCTGCAGGTGGCAAAGAGGTACTGATTAAATCCGTGGTACAGTCAGTTCCAGTATTTTCTATGGGATGTTTTAAATTGCCACAAGGACTCTGTGAGCATATCAGTACTCTAATCCGCAAATTTTGGTGGGGATGTAAAGATGGTAAAAGGAAACCACATTGGGTTTCTTGGGAGGTTCTGACTTCTCGGAAATGTCTAGGGGGCCTTGGGTTTAGGGACCTTGAGCTTTTCAATTTGGCTCTCCTGGCAAAACAATCTTGGAGATCCTTCAATCTCCGAACACTTTGAGTGCAATTTTTTTTGAAAGCGGTTTATTTCCCGGATGGAACTATCCTCGATGCTGTTCTTGGTTCCCATCCTTCACATGTTTGGAGGGCTATAATTGAGGGTAGATATGTTCTTCTTCAGGGTATAATTCGCATAGTGGGTGACGGAGATTCCATCAATATTTGGGAGCACAATTGGTTGCCCCGAGACTCGATGTTATGCCCTCTGGTTTCTTTGATCAATGAACCCCCGACCATGGTTTCTGAGCTTATTGATCTTGCTAACAGAAGATGGAATTCAGTTCGGGTGAGAGAGGTCTTTCTCCCTATGGATGCGGATGTAATTCTTTCTATTCCATTATGCACTGCTCCAATGGAAGATACGTGGGCTTGGCACTATGTAAGGAAGGGGGTCTTCTCTGTCAGATCTTCCTATAGGATGCTGGCTGTTACGAAAAGAACCAGAGAAGGATGGTTAGACGAAGCTACTGGTTCATCTGATGTAATCTCGGAGAGTAAGTCTTGGTCTTCTGTTTGGAGCCTGAAAATCCCTTCCAAGCTAAAGTTTTTTTTGGAGATTAGCCCGTCAATCTCTGCCATCTGCTGACCTTCTTCATCGACATAATATGTCTTCGAACAGTATATGCTCCTTCTGTGGTTTACAGGATTCATGGCGCCATTCCCTAGTTGACTGTAGGCTGGCTCGGTGTGTTTGGGCACTCTTTGATGAGGACCTCACAGAACACATTTGCTCTAATCAGGATCTGAATGCAAAATGGCGGCTCTTCTCCATGAACGACATCCTTTCACAATCTGAGTTTACAAAGCTTGTTGTAACTCTGTGGGCGATCTGGTCAGCTAGGCCAAAAGCTATTCACGAGGATGTTTTTCAGAGTCCTATGTCTACATATTGTTTTATATTGTCGTATATTGAGGAACTGAAGGCACTTGATAGAATGGATGTTACCAGGCAGCATCGTAGCTCCCGGGCTGGGGTACGGTCTGTGCAAATGTCGTGGCTTCCACCTCGAGTTGATCACATTAAGATAAATGTTGATTCCGCATTACAGCACAATGGAACTCGGTCAGCGGCTAGTGTTGTCTGTAGAGATCCGGTTGGTAATTATCTTGGAGCTTCCTCAATGGTGTTTGAAGGTATATCGGATGCAACAACTGTGGAGGTTTTGGCTTGTCGTGAAGCATTGAGTTTAGCCAACAACTTATATGGTAGTACAGTTGTGGTGGTGTCGGATATATACCAACTAGGGGTATATCAGATGGTAGTCTAAAGTGCCGGATTACCAGGGTGGCCTAAATGTTAATGGGCTACGGTCCGTTAGGCGGCCCAGTAAGCTGACGCACAGAAGCCGGATTCTAGAAGAACCCGGATCACGACCCACGTGATCTGGCTTGGAGTAGAAGACGGATTCCTTACTTTCCAAGTTAAAGAGTTATCGTAGTCTTCTAGGTTTCCTACTCTTAAAGCCATAATCCAGCTATTATATAAATCCGGACGGGAGATATGATAGATAGACAAGAAGCTAAAGGCTAACTCGCCGAGAGGTTGATCCTTGACGAGCAGCCAATAGAACCTCACATTGTACTCTGTATCTCCAGGCTTTAGTCCTGAATAGTGAGTTTGCAGGAGTAGGAACGTCGCATTACTGCGCCGTACCGAACCTGGGTAAAAACCCTGTGTCATTGTCCTTCGCACAACCACGTCCCCCCACGTCTCTATCGGTAGTCTCATGGCACCCCCGTCTATGAAATCTACCACGATGTCTCGACAGTTGGCGCCCACCGTGGGGCCAGCGACGTCAGGCGTTAAGTTTCGATCTGGTATACTCGGCGGGATCGGCAGTTCCATAACTGTCGGAAGCTTGGAGTTCGACAACGACGTTGGACGCTTCCTCGACAACGGATCTTACATACCGGCGCAAAATCATCTGGTAAGTGCCTGCGTATTACCGATTGGATCTGCAAATATCTTTATCGGATTAACCGCACAGGCCATGGGTTTTTGCGGTGGAAGTAAATTTATCCCACCGGCCCTATACCCAGTCGAAGATGACTACGATACCGGGTTTTGCTCAGATCGCCGACATACAAGTGAATCACACTTTATCGGCATGGTGCAATCCGAGATCGCCGAAAACACGGATGAAAGTAATCCCGTGCAAGAGGCAGAAAACAACACTCCCACAAGAGAGGTGGAAGATCCGACATCCGTCGCCATCACGACGAACTCGGAAGCTGACTCAGTACTAGCCGCCATTGAGGCGAGATCAGAGTCGGAAACCGGATCGGATCACTTCGACACAGAAGACGAAGATGAAGACGCTTTCGAAAGAAAGGTCAAATCCTTCCAAGAGGGATTCCACGAAGTACTGATGGCAAAACCGGCTGAAAACACGGATGCCGACAGTCAGGAAAGCCCTAGAACTCCTCCGCCAGAGGAAGAGAGAGAAGAAGGAGAAACCTCTCCGAAATTCCCCGATGTCAAAGAATTGACAGAGGAAGAACCAATCAAAAAACCTCCCTCTTCCAAGAAAAAGCACAAAACTGCTAAAAAGCTCCAATATAAACTCCGAAAGAAGAAATTGGCTGATCCAGCCAATGAAAGCCCGGAAGTCGGAGACGCAAGCGGTGTGAAACCTTCGGAGAAGAAAAAAAAAGAAATCCTTATTCCGCCAATGACAGAACAAGAAGAACAAGAGTTACTCCAAACACCAGTGGGATTGCATGAACCCCCTGAAGTGCTAGAAGCCAGGAGACAAGCTCTCCAGAGGCAACAACAACATCTATGCAGAACTCGTGAACACCTCGAAAAAACCCAGGATGACATCAAACTCATGAGGAAAGAAATCGAGGAATACGAGAGAAAGAATAGATCTGGAATTAAACCTACAAGGTTACCCGAAATTTTAATACCGGAAGTACTGCCGCCAAAAGAAAGGTTTCACAACCCATCTTGGCAAAAACAGGTAAACGGCAAAGATGCCAGAGGCGAACCAATATACAAAACCGCAGTAGAGAATGCGGAAGCAGCGTTCGCCATCCTCAATAATGATTTGTACTCCAATGGCGAAAAACTTCAAGGGGTGTATGCTTTCTTAGGAAAAACATTGCAACAACAACAGCGAGGGCAGCAGCGATCAGGGAAGTTGCATGACGACTCGGCCCTATGTAAAACAGCTACATGCGCCGCTGGAGCACCTGGACCGGAAGAACCTGGAGATTCAAACAACTCAAAAGAGAAAAAAGCAGATCCGAGAAAGGACAAGAAAAATCCCGACAACAAGGATGAAGCGTCTAGAACTGGATCCCATCTCCCGAAAGAGGGACTTAATCCTCGCGATCGGGAAGAAAAACTCCGGAATGACGGAAAAGAAATGCCGCCTCCAAGACGCCCAGCTGAAAAAGCTGGAAGGCAGGATATACCTCACAGGCGTGAGAGATCCCGGAAACCCCCCAGAAATAAGGAAAGAAACAGGAGTAGAACTCCACCTTATCCAAAGGGGCAAGATCTCGGAAGAAATAGAGAGAATCCCGGAAAAACGCATTCTCGCCACAATGGAAAAGAAAGGAGCATATCCCCTTCTGTCCATTCAGCCGGCAGGTACTCCGCACACATGGATAGAGCGGAAAGAGACGAGTTATACTTTGGACCTAAGTGCTTCACAGATAGGATCCGAAGGATAACCCTACATGCTGGCTTTGCCAAAGTTGGTCCAACATACGAAAAATATACCGGTAGTACAAACCCGAATACCTGGCTCTCAGACTATCATACAGCCGTCCAGATCAACAATGGGACATGCTTGGAAGCTATAAAGTTTCTTCACCTAATGTTGCTAGATGGAGCCAGAGATTGGATCAATGGATTACCCTCCAGAACTGTCGACAGCTGGGATGATATGGCTCGAGTATTTACTCAGCATTTCTGGGGAACCTACAAACGCCCGAATAGCATCAACCAGCTAAACCGTTGCACCCAATTTGAGGACGAACTATACGTGGATTTCATCTCAAGATGGACGGCAATGAAGAATAGTTGCTCTGGAGTAACTGACGTTCAAGCAATGCATGCTTTCGTCAATGGCCTAAAACCCGGACTTGTACCGTTCATGATTGGCTCCAAAAAGCACAAAGATCTCAGATCTATGCTTACAACTGCCAACGAACACGCTGCAGCCGAGGACGACATCAGGCAAGAGGAGGCAATATCGATACACTGATACAGGCCAAAAAGAACCCTCGCCCTGAGAAAAAAGGAACTCCAGATACAACACAAAAACCCAAAGAGGTAAACATAGCCTTTGGAAGGGAAAATGGCAATGGGTGGAAAGGACGCAGTACCGAGCCGATAAACTACACCAAAGAAGAGTGGGAGAAAATAAAGTCGGAAAACTGTGTCCACCACTCGCAATTTGGGAAGCCCACTCATACTAACGCACAATGCCGCTTGAACAAGCATATGAAAGGCAGTGCAGGACCCGGAAACAAAGGGAAGAATTCCAAGAGGAAGTTTTCCAAGCAAAAGCCAGAAGCTGAGAAAGAAGACAGTGAATCGGACACTGACGAAAAAATCCAGGAACAACAGCGAAAAGGCGATCCTAAGTTTCCGAGAGTTGATGGAGAATGCAACCTAACTTTCCTGGCAAATCCTTCAGCAAAGGTGGCAAAGAGAACGCTTCTAGAAATAAACGCGGTTGTCCCTGCAACCCCGAAATTTTTGAAGTACTCAAACACACCAATTACCTGGGATCAGTCTGATCATCCCGGGAATATCCCTGAACCCGGCACACAAGCTCTAATCGTAAGTCCTATTATTCAAAACATTAGGCTAAAAATAGTGCTCATGGATGGAGGATCCAGCATTAACATAATGTACCTAGATACACTGAAGCATCTGAAAATTTCCGAGACCCAGCTCAACCACAGCAACATACGTTTTCACGACATCGTTCCTGGCAGACAAGCACGATCCCTAGGAGAAATTTTCCTAGATGTAACCTTTGGAGACAAATATCACTTCCGGCAGGAAAAAGTATCCTTCGAGGTTGTGCCGTTCGAAAGCGTGTATCACGCGATACTCGGACGTCCAGCTTTCGCCAAATTCATGGCAAGATCATGTTATATCTATAACAAGCTAAAGATGCCAGGACCCAAAGGAGGAGTAATCACCATATCTGAAGACTTCAAGTTGGCAAACGAGCTAGAAAAAGAAAACGCCCTTTGCGCTGAAAAAGTCATAGCAAAGGAAGAGTTGGAAGAGCTGGCAAAAGAGGTATCGCTGACAGAAATGCCGGCAGGAAAAGAAAGCCGGAAGCCAGCAGATAGCTTCAAGGCTTCCAAGAATACAAGACATGTAATCCTAGATCCCAAAGACCCGACAAAATTTGTCGTAGTGGGAACTGGGATGACCGACAAATAGGAAGGCGAGCTCATCAAGTTCCTCCGTGAGAACTGGGATATTTTCGCTTGGTGTCCAGCGGACATGCCAGGCGTACCCAGGGAGCTTGCTGAGCATAAACTCAAGGTAATTCCAGGATCGAAACCCGTCAAACAAGGTCTCTGTCGATTTGACGGAAGAAGACGGAAGGCTATTGGCAAGGAGATCATCCGGTTTTAGCAGCAGATTTTATCCCGGAAGTTATACATACTGAATGGTCTGCAAACCCAGTATAAGTCCCGAAGAAAGATACAACTGCCCTTAGAATGTGTATAGATTACACCGGCCTGAACAAACTGTGTCCAAAAGATAGGTTTGCGTTACGCGAATCGATCAAATAATAGATGCCACTGCAGGCTCTGAGCTTTTGTGCTTTTTGGATGCATATTTCGGGTATCATCAAATACACATGAACAAGGAGGATCAAATCAAAACCTCGTTCATAACCCCTTATGGGACGTACTATTACATAACCATGATATTTGGCCTGAAGAATGCAGGTGCAGCCTACCAGCGTTGCATGCAACGGTGTTTGCATAGTCAGATTGGCAAAAATGTCCATGTTTACGTGGACGACATTGTTGTCGTAACCAAGGAAAAAGAAACACTCCTTGAAGATTTGCGAGAAACCTTCGAAAATTTGCGCACTTATAAAATGAAGTTAAATCTATTAAAGTGCGTATTCGGGGTTCCCTCAGGAAAACTTCTGGGTTTTATCGTTTCTCATAGAGGAATAGAAGTAAACCCGGAAAAGATCAAAACAATCCTAAACATCTCCAAGCCTACGTGCGTAAAAGATGTACAAAGATTGACGGGTCCCGCTGCAGCCGTCAGCAGGTTTATTAGCCGGCTGGGGGATAAAGCCTTGCCACTATACAAATTGTTGAAGAAATCCGACAAATTTGAATGGACAGAGGAGGCAGATGCAGCGCTAACCCAGTTGAAGGAAACTTTGATGAAAGCTCCGATTTTGGCATCCCCAAAAGACGAAGAACCTATGTTATTGTACCTTACGGCTACAAATCGGGTTATTAGTGCAATAATGGTTGTGGAAAGGAAGAAAGACGAACAAAGCATACCAGACCAGCATCCGGTATATTACATAAGTGAAGTTTTCTCCGAGTCCAAACAAAGGTATCCACACTATCAAAAACTGGCATATGGCGTATTTTTCGCATCTAGAAAACTTCGTCATTACTTCCAAGGACATTCCATAACAGTGGTATGCAAAGCGCCACTAGGGGATATAATAAACAATGCGGAGGCAACAGGCCGAGTAGCCAAATGGGGCATCGAGCTAGCAGCATTCGACATTAAGTATCAGCCTAGGACGGCAATAAAATCCCAGGTTCTGGCAGATTTTGTCGCCGACTGGACGGAAGCAATGGAAAAAACACCAATGCCGGAGTCCGAGTACTGGATCATGCACTTTGACGGATCCAAGATGAAGGAGGGCGCTGGAGCTGGTGTAGTTCTAAAATCCCCTAAAGGAGATACAATGGAGTATGTATTACAAATACACTTCAACGCCAGTAATAACGTGGCAGAATATGAAGCTTTGCTTCACGGTTTGCATATTGCAAAGGAAATAGGTGTCAAACGCATCCTATGCTATGGCGACTCAGATTTGGTACAGCACCAGCTCAACCAAACTTGGGACGCCAAAAGCCCTATAATGGCCGAATATCGGAGAACGGTGGACGAGTTTGCCATCTGTTTCTTTGGATTCGAAGTACTCCATGTTAAACGGGAGGAAAATTGGAACGCGGATGCATTAGCCCGCATGGGGTCAGAAAGGGTCAAAACCCTACCACTAGGGGTTTTCGTCCAACATTTGCACGAACCATCGATAAAAGGTGGAGATGTTGATTATCCTCTGGCTTCCGAGTCAATTGAAGTCATGCTCGTTAACCCGGATTGGACAATCCCATATTTAAACTTCTTAGTTGATCAGAAGTACCCGGATGGAGCAGACGAAGTCTTGCAAAGACAAATTCAGCGTCGATGCAAAGGGTACACGGTAATTAATAATTGCCTGTATAAACGCAGCACTATCGGAATTTTTCTGCGATGTATTTCACCAGAGGAAGGACGAGAAATTCTGCAAGAAATCCATGCCAGAGATTGTGGACATCATGCTCAATCAAAAAGCATAGTCAAAAAAGCATTCCGCCCCGGGTTTTTCTGGCTAATAGCCAAGACGGACGCTGAGCACATAGTAAACACATGTGCAGAGTGTCAATATTACGCCAAGCAGACAAATATGCCGGCCCAAGCACTCAAAACTATCCCCATTACATGGCCGTTTGCGGTCTGGGGGCTAGATATGATGGGACCATTCAAAACTGCCAGAGGCGTACTTACGCATCTACTCGTTGCAGTGGATAAATACACCAAGTGAGTGGAGGCCAAACCCATCAAAAAGCTTGACGGTGTGACTGCCAGAAATTTCATCATTGACATAGTCATGAGATACGGCGTTCCACACAGCATAATAACTGATAACGGGACAAATTTCTCTATTGGAGAGTTGGCAAAATATTGCCGACAAACGGGAATTCGCCTAGATTTTGCATCTGTGGCATACCCGCAATCCAATGGTCAGGTTGAAAGAATGAATAGCTCAATCTTACAAGGGATACACCCAAGACTCGAATCTCCTCTTCATAGAGCAGCTGGAGCATGGGTAGAAGAGTTACCTTCCGTGCTTTGGAGTATCCGAACAACACCAAATAGGTCAACTGGGAAAACCCCGTTTTTCCTAGTTTATGGTGTGGAAGCAATTCTCCCAACGGACATGCTCCATGACAGCCCAAGAGTGCAGGATTTCGATGAATCAGATGCCGAAAATACACGACAAGATGCCGTCGATCTCTTAGAAGAAGAACGAGAACTTGTGCTTCAAAGATCCGCCATCTATCAGCAAGGTTTACGACGTTATCATAGTCGGAAAATCAGGCATCGCTCTTTTAAAGAAGGTGACCTAGTGCTAAGATTGGTGCAGCCAAGAAAGCACAAACTGGCCCCAGTATGGGAAGGACCATTTGTCATCAGTAAAGCCATGAAGAATGGATCATATTATCTTGTAGACATTCGCGATACGGAAGATGATCCCGAGAAGCCGAATCGCAAAAGAAAGAGAAAGATAGATGATGAACTAGGGGAGACAAAGAGACCCTGGAGTATCCAGCAGTTACGTCCCTTCTATACTTAGTTCAATTTCTATGTAAACATCTTTGAGATCATGAAATAAAGTTGTCGGAATTCTTACATCCATGTTTTTACAAGTTTATTATAGTACAAAGCATGATTCCGTCTCATCTATTTCCCAATGATCTTACAAAATACTCAATGTTAACACGAATTGTGCCTGCGTGCTCGGCGTTTAAAAACTGAATGATTTTCAACCTACTAAAGGTTAAAGGAAACCCGGATTGTGCCTGCGTGCCCGAGTTTCATTCAAAAAATTCCTTACTTTTCTCTAAGCATTATCTGACTGTTTATGTGCTGGGTCACTGGAGCTAGTAAGTAAAAATGCCTTTAATATGATCCATGTTTCCAAGTTTAAACTGATTGGTTATACCCAGTAACTTGGCGTGAAGATTACAGTACTACTGAGCCATTTCAAACGCTAAGGACAGTTAAAGCACACAAACCAGAGAACTTGGAAGATAAAGGAATATAAAACCCGGAAAACTTGCAAAGGATTTCATAAATGTTAACTGCAAAGGGCGGAGTACTTATTTATACAAAAGAATAGAAGCATTACTGTCGAGACATCGTAGTAGTTTTCATAGACTGGGGTGCCATGAGACTACGGTAGAGACGTGGGGTAACGGGATAGCGTAGTAACACAGAACACGGGATTTTACCCAGGTTCGGTACGTCGCGACAGTACGGCGTACCTACTCCTGCACTTCTCACTAATTGGGACTAAAGCCCGTATAACAGGGTTACAATGTGAGGGAATAGATCTAGCTACTCGACGAGGATGAACTTCCCGGCGAGTTGCGTAGAGCTTTAGCTTGTGAAGCTTGAACCTAGAACCTAAAGAACTTATCTAATCTATCTCCCGTCCGGCTTTATATAATAGCCGGATTAGGGCTTACAGAACAAGAAACCTAGAAGACTACGTTTAACTTATAACTTGGAAAGTAAGGAATCCGTCTTCTCCTCCAAGCCAGATCACGTGGGCCGTGATCCGGGTTCTTCTAGAATCCGGCTTCTGCGCGTCGGACTACTGGGCCGCCTAATGGACCTAAGCCCATTACCATGTAGGCCACCCTGGTAGTCCGGCTCTTTTGTCTACCATCTTCTATACCCCTATTCAGTATATATCCGACAGTAGCCCCCAGGAAGAATCAAAACTCTGATACTCCGCCTTTCGTCAAATACATTTTGTCCGGAAAAACTTGACTCAGCAGTCTTGATTCTTTCTTCTTTCCTTTTGAAGGAGATGGTAACATAAAACTCGGAACTATGAAAATCCGGCTTTTCTTCTCGCGATCCTTCGCGGAAAAGGAACTTATGACATCAGCGCTTTAATCATGCTGACGCAAGCGCCGCTTGGTTTCACGCGGGAAACCCTGCAACGTATCTCTGACAGATTCTCACGGGAAACGAGGAGATAGCCATCATTCCTCTGTCGTTCCGTTTCCCGGATTTTCCGGCGAGCGACACGCGTCGAACATCCAACGGTCAAAAGAGCCGTTGGCACGTATCTAAACGGATATCTGGCTATAAATAGCCGTCCTCGTCGTCATCGGAAATCTTTCCTCACTCCATCACTGCCCACGCCATTGACGCAACCGCGAGCTCGAGAGCAAGACCTCGCCCCGACGAACTCTTCGCACGCCGGAGCGCTCATTCGCCACCGAAGAAGATGGCCTCTCCGTCGTCCTCACCAGCTCGCGCCTCCATCGACGAACTTTTGGGCGACCTAGATCCACAGCTAGGGTCGCCCAAGCATGCCGGCGGCGAGCCGGAAAAGACCACGGCATCCACCACGGACAGAGGAAGCACTTCCGCCGCCGCGGACGTCACAGCATCGAGCGCCACGACAACCCCGCCGTTCGCACCTGAAACGGCGGAGGAGAAAATCGAGCTCCTTGGCGAAAAACTCGCCGCCGCGAAGGCCGCTGCCGCCGCCGCCGGAGCGGATGAGGAAGAGGAAACTGCAGGCAACTGGAGTGCCTGCAGTATTCCCCCGGCTCTCCTTCCAAACTTGGAGAAGGAGGGTTTGGTTCTTAAAAAGAAGTGGCGGCTCCCGGAAGAGGAGACCGAACCCATGCCACAAGAGGGCGAAAGGGTGCTTCTTACGTCCCACCTTGTACGATGTATGGGGCTCCCACCTTCCTCTTTCTTCCTCCAGGTTCTGTCACATTACAGCATCCAACCTCACAACCTTCCTCCCAATTCCATTCTGTACATGGCCGGCTTCCAGGCCTTGTTCGAAGGTTACCTAGGAATAGAGCCTAGGTTAGATTTTTGGCTGTATTGCTTTGGGGTCAAGCGTAACTCTTCGGAGGGCGCACTCCCAAATTGCGGGACCATTTCCTTTACTCTTCGGAGATTCCGAGAGGATTGGTTCCCCAAAATCAAAACCTCAGAATCCGTCAAATTTTGGACGGGTTCTTTTTTCTATCACCCCGACGTGCCTTTTCCTAAAAAGGCCGTCGGGGTTCCACCTTTTGTGAACTCTGCCGCCGTTCCCCAGGATAACTGGGGAACAGAAGCCGTCCAAGTTCTGCCGCCAGATCTGTTAAGGATCAAGAGGCGCATCGCCAAGCTCACTTCCTCCAAACCTCCTTTGACCGGTATGGATACGGTCTTTTGCTGGCTGGATAGGCGGATTCAGCCATTAGCAAACCACGGAGGCCGTCTCTTGTGCGAATACACGGGAGTCAAGGATCCAATGCGGACAACCGACAAGG
The DNA here is from genome assembly GCA_028641055.1 of Alopecurus myosuroides. NCBI lineage: Eukaryota > Viridiplantae > Streptophyta > Magnoliopsida > Poales > Poaceae > Alopecurus > Alopecurus myosuroides. The sequence continues at coordinate 480,434,916 of CM054058.1, forward strand.
ATTGGCCCGCAAAGGAACTTAGGCGGCGCATCAATCAGTTGGTCGCATCGCGCGACCAATACACGGAGAGTCGGCCAATGTATACGGCCGACAACCCAGCTCCCAAGGTAAATTTTCCATCATTTAGGTACAATCTCAATTCTTGGATAATCTACCTTTTGATTCTGATTGGTTCTTCCGATAGCTTGCGGATCTTCCAGACTCGGAGTTAGCCTCCGAGGCCGAGCTGGATGCGCTGCGCACCGCTGCTACAGGTGGGCGCAAGCGCAAGAAGATAATTTCCTCGGATGAGATTATCGACCTTGACGGAATCCCCGTCGCCACTTCCAGGTTATTTTCTTCTGGGTTTTTCTTTTATGGGATCTTTTTCGTCCATCTTCGGTGTTTTAACCTTTTCCGGGTTTTTGGTTTTTAGCCTACCCCCCTCCAACCTGAAGCCGAAGAAGCTGAAGAAACTCAGAGTTTCTTCCAGCCGAGGCAGCCAACCATCTCCCGCCGTCGCCCCGGACACGCCGCAGACAATGGCGGAAGATCCTACTGCAGCCCCCACCACCAAGCCCCCAGAGCCCAGCCAGCCCGTTGTGTCCGAGTCGGATACGAGGGAAAGGGCGGCCCCAGAGGTGGGGAAATCTTCTCGGACTTTCGACGAGGAAATCCCCACATTTGATAAGGATTTCAAGGTGATCAATGACGGCTTGGATGCAGCCGGGAATCTTTTTGCAGAATACGCAAAAGGATTCCAAGAAAACTTGGCAGGTTTGCAGCGTTTGAGCCAGGTATATAACTCTAGCCCCCAAACATTAAACAAAATGCATGCTTTTTTGCTTTGATGTTTTTTGTAACCATACTTTTCCTTGCTACGTTTCAGCAAACCTCCGAAGCCATAAACCTGGAAGTTTTCAGGAAGCTCACCATCAAGAATAAAGAAGTTCGAAGTCTTCTTTCTATTCTTGAGGAGAAGGAGGCGGAGCTGGAATCCTCTCAGCTCGCATTGACAGAAACAAAAGGTAGGCATTTTCGTTTTGAAATTTCTTATTTGAGTCTTTGTCTGAGTTTTTTCCCGAGGAAATTGACCAACTCAGATTTTCCCTTGCTTTTCAGCTGCCTTAGCTCAGGCTAAGCAGGCAGCGGAAGATTCTGGCAACGCCGAAATTCTCCGCAATGAGAACATTGAGCTTCACAAGGATCTTGTGAAAGCTCAACAAGACCTGGAAGCCAGCAACCTGGCTCTTGGAATGGCTAATTCCAAGGCTTCCGAACAGGCGGAGAAAGACAAATCCACCATTCAGGATTTGACCGAAGCTCTGAACCTTCGCCTGGAGGAAATTTCCGAGATCGACAAGCTCATTGGTAAATTTCTTACCCTTTTCACATCTTTCCATGTTTTGCTTTCTCTGTTTGTCTGCCTAATCCTTTTGTACGTTTTATTGAATCGAACAGGAGACACCCCAGATGGAACTCGGATTGCAGGCATCCGAGCTTTCGGGGAAACATGGAACTTGATTAAGGCTGCCGGGACGCAGCTCATAGAGAAGTTCCTTCCCGATAAATCTGGGGAATGCTCGGAGGTTGAAAATCTTCCGGGTATCATCATGGAGGTGGCGGAGTCCAAGGAGTCTCTTCTCCTCTCCGCTGCACGGGGTGGTGCGCGCATGGCCTTAGGCCTTATGCGCATGCACTATCCTAGTGCCAAATCCTGGCGTGTGGCCACCGGTGTCCCTCAGGGATACACGGATGCGCAACGAACCACCATCTTTGGTGAAGTTAAGGGCCACGCCACCCAGATTGCCGCCATGGTAAATGTCGCCGTCAACTATCCAGAAGAGGAAGCTCCTCCAATCCCCGACGAAGAAAGCAGCGAGGAGGAGTCGGATTCTTGAAAGGTTACTTGGAACCTGGATAGAAAAAATAGACAATAGGAGCATTACTGTCCTTTTAATGTAATCTGAAATGTAATGCTTCTTTTATATTAATGAGAATTCCGCCTTTTGCAGTTTAAACTATGAAATTACTTTGCAAGTTGTTTGGATTTTACCATTCCTTTATCTTCTAAGTTCTCTGGTGTATATGCTTTAACTGTCCTTAGTGTTTGAAATGGCTCAAATAGCATTATGAATCGTTATGCCGAGTAACTGGGGACGAACCAATCAGTTTTGGAACTCGAAAACATGAATCATGCTAAAGGCATTTTTACTAACTAGTTCCAGTAACCCGGCACACACACAATCAGATAAGACTTAGAGAAACAAGGAAAGTTTTAAGTGAAGCTTGGGCACGCAGGCAATTCAAACTTCCTTTAGCCGTTAAAAGGCTGAAAATCATTCAGTTATGTAACGCCGAGTACGCGAGCACAATTCGGGTTAACGTTGAGAAGTTTGCAAGATCATTGGGAAATAGATGAGGCGGAAACACTTTGCACTTATAAAGAATATGGATGATAGTATTCCGACAACTTTATTTCATGATCTCAAAAGATGTTTACATAGAATTGAACTAAGTACAGAAGGGGACATAACTTGCTAGACGTTCCCAGGCTTCCGCAATCCACTTGACCTTGTCGAACTTCTCCGGCAGTTTGTGAAATGGTAAAGTTTTAGCCCCCAGCCAACTAAGAAATCTTTTTATGGCTGTGGCGGAACCCGGCAATTCTGGGACATCTTTTTCACACGTAAGTTCTGAGATGTTCGAGATTGCCTTAATTTTTTCCGGGTTAACTTCTATTCCTCTATGAGAAACGATGAAACCCAGAAGTTCGCTTGAGGGAACCCCGAATACGCACTTAGATGGATTCAACTTCATCTGGTAGGTGCGTAAGTTTTCGAAAGTTTCTCGCAAATCCTCAAGGAGTGTATCTTTTTCCTTGGTTACGACGGCAATATCGTCCACATAAACATGGACATTTTTTCCAATCTGACTATGCAAACAACGTTGCATGCAACGCTGGTAGGTTGCACCTGCGTTCTTCAGGCCAAAAGGCATGGTTACGTAGTAATACGTCCCGTACGGGGTTATAAAAGAAGTCTTGATTTGATCTTCCTTTTTCATGCGTATTTGGTGGTACCCGGAGTATGCATCCAAAAAGCATAAAAGCTCGGAGCCTGCAGTGGCATCTATTATTTGATCGATTCGCGGCAGTGCGAACCTATCTTTCGGACATAACTTGTTCAATCCTGTGTAATCTATACACATTCTGAGGGCAGTTGTGTCTTTCTTCGGTACTAATACCGGATTTGCGGACCAGTCAGTATGGATTACCTCCTTGATGAAATCCGCTGCTAAAAGCCGGATAATTTCCTTGCCAATAGCCTTCCGTCTTCTTCCGTCAAATCGACGGAGACCTTGTTTGACGGGTTTTGATCCGGGAATAACCTTGAGTTGGTGCTCAGCAAGTTCCCTGGGTACGCCTGGCATGTCAGCTGGACACCAGGCGAAAATATCCCAGTTCTCACGGAGGAACTTGATGAGCTCGCCTTCCTATTTGTCGGTCATCCCAGTCCCTACAACGACGAATTTTGTCGGATCTTTGGGATCTAGGATTACCTGCCTTGTATTCTCGGACGCCTTGAAGCTATCTGTTGGCTTCCGAGTTTCTTTTCCTGCCGGCATTTCTTTCGGCGATACCTCCTTGGCTAATTCCTTCAGTTCCTCCCTTGCTATGACTCTCTGAGCGCAAAGGGCGTTTTCTTTCTCCAACTCGTTTGCCAGCTTGTAATCACCGGTAATGGTGATTACTCCTCCTTTCGGTCCTGGCATCTTCAGCTTGTTGTAGATATAGCAAGATCTTGCCATAAATTTGGCGAAAGACGGACGTCCGAGTATTGCGTGATACACGCTTTCGAACGGCACTACTTCGAAGGATACTTTTTCCTGCCGGAAGTGATCTTTATCTCCGAAGGTGACATCTAGGGAAATTTCTCCTAGGGATCGTGCTTGCCTGCCAGGAACAATGCCATGGAAGCGTATATTGCTGTAGTTGAGCTGGGACTCGGAGATTTTCAAGTGCTTCAGTGTATCCAGGTACATTATGTTGATGCTGGATCCTCCGTCCATCAGCACTCTTCTTAGCCTAGTGTTTTGAACAATAGGGCTTACAACAAGAGCTTGTGTGCCGGGTTCAGGGATATTTCCGGGATGATCTGACTGATCCCAGATTATCGGTGTGTTGGAGTACTTCAAGAATTTCGGGGTCGCAAGAACAACCGCGTTTATTTCTCGAAGTGTTCTTTTGGCCACCTTTGCTGACGGGGTTGCTAGGAAAGTTAACATTGCTTCTCCGTCAACTCTCGGAAATTTGGGTTCGCCTTTTCGCTGCTGTTCCTGAATTTTGTCATCAGTGTCCGATTCACTGTCTTCTTTTTCAGCTTCTGGCTTTTGTTTGGCAGGTTTCCTCTTGGAACCCTTCCCTTTATTTCCGGATCCTGCATTGCCTTTCATGTGCTTGTTTAGCCGGCATTGCGCATTTGTGTGGGTTGGTTTCCCAAACTGAGAGTGGTGGACGCAGGGTTCCGACTTAATTCTCTCCCATTCTTCGGGAGTGTAATTGATTGGATCTGGACTGCGGCCTTTCCACTTGTTCACCTTTTCTCCTCCAAAGGCTATGTTGACCTCCTTGGGCTTTGATGTTGACTCCGGAGTTCCTTTTTTATCAGAACGAGGTGTTTTCTTGGCCAGTATTAGTGACTCAATATTGCCTCCTCTTGCTCTGATATCGTCTTCGGCTGCAGCATGCTCATTAGCGGTTGTAAGCATAGATCCGAGATCTTTGTGCTTTTTAGAACCAACCATGAACGGTACAAGTCCGGGTTTTAGGCCATTGACGAAAGCATGCATTGCTTGTACGTCAGTTACTCCAGAGCAACTATTCTTCATCGCAGTCCATCTGGAGATGAAATCCACGTATGGTTCGTCTTCAAATTGGGTGCAACGGTTCAGCTGGTTGATGCTATTTGGACGTTTGTATGTTCCCCGAAAATGCTGAGTAAATACTCTCGCCATATCATCCCAACTGTCGACAGTTCTTGATGGTAAACCATTGATCCAATCTCTGGCTCCGTCTATTAACATTAGGGGGAGAAACTTGACAGCTTCCAGGTCTGTCCCGTTGTTGATTTGGACGGCTGTGTAATAATCTGAAAGCCAGGTATCCGGGTTTGTACTGCCGGTATATTTTTGGTAGGTTGGACCAACTTTGGCGAAGCCAGAATGCAGGGTTATCCTTCGGATCCTGTCAGTAAAACACTTAGGACCAAAGTATAGATCATCCTTTTCTGCTCTATCAATATGTGCAGAATATCTCCCGGCTGAATGGACAGAAGGGGATCTACTCCTTTCTTTTCCATTGTTGCGCGGACGCGCTTTTCCGAGGTTATCTCTATCTCTTCCGTTGTCACGCCCCCTGGGATTAGGTGGAGTCCTGCTCCTGTACCTTTCCTTATCTTTAGGCGGTGTCCGAGATCTTTCACGTCTGTGAGGTGTATCGTATCTTCCAGCTTTTTCAGCTGGGTTTCTCGGAGGTGGCATTATTTTGCCGTCATTCCGGTGTTTGTCTTCCCGATCGTGTGGTTTATATCCATCTTTCGGGAGATGAGGTCCGGTTCTAGACGCTGCGTCCCGGTTGTCGGGGTTTTTCTTGTCTTTTCTCGGATCCTCTTTTTTATCCGAATCTCCGGGTTCTTCCGGTCCAGGTGCTCCAGCAGCGCAAGTAACAGTTTTGCAGAGGGCGGAATTATCATGCAGCCTCCCTGATCGCTCTTGTCCTTGCTGTTGCTGCTGTAATGCTTTTCCTAGGAAAGCATACACTCCTTGGAGTTTTTCCCCGTTGGAGTACAGATCGTTGTTTAGGATGGCGAACGCTGCTTCCGCGTTTTCCGCTGCGGTTTTGTATATTGGTTCGCCCTTGGCATCTTTGCCGTTTAACTGCTTTTGCCAAGATGGGTTATAAAACCTTTCTTTTGGCGGCAGTTCTTCCGGTTTTGCGATTCCGGGTAACCTAGTAGGTTTTAAGGCAGATCTATGCTTTCTCTCGTACTCCTCTATTTCTTCCTTCATGACTTTGATGTCATTATGGGTTTGTTGGAGATGTTGCCGAGATCTAAGCAGATGTTGCTGTTGCCGTTGGAAAGCTTGTCTCCTGGCTTCCAGCATCTCAGGGGGTTCATTGGGTCCCACTGGAGTTTGTAATAGTTCTTGCTCTTCCAGTTCTGTCATTGGCGGAGCAGTGATTTCCTTAGATTTCTTTTCCGTAGGCTTTGTGCCACTAATATCTCCAACTTCCAGGTTTTCATCAGCGAGATCAGCTGACTTTTTCTTCCGGAGTTTGTACTGGAGTTTTTTAGAAGCACGGTGCTTTTTCTTGGAAGACGGAGGTTTTTTGACAGGTTCATCCTCTGTCATCTCCTTGACATTAGGGAATATCGGAGAAGTTTCTCCGTCTTCCCTCTCTTCCACTGGCGGAGGGGTTTTAGGGCTTTCCTGGCTATCGGCACCCGTTGTATCAGCTGGTTTTGCCATTAGCACTTCATGGAATCCTTCTTGAAAGGACTTAACTTTTCTTACGAAGGCATCATCGTCTTCGTATTCGGAGTCGAAGTTATCCGATCCGGTTTCCGACTCCAATCTCGCCTCTATGGCGGCAAGCACGGACTCTGTTTCCGAGTTCATCGTATGGTTGACGGATGTCGGATCTTCCGTCTCTGTGACGGGTATTGGTTCTTCCGTCTCTGTGACGGGTGTATTGTTGTCTGCCTTTTGCACGGGATTTCCATCATCCGTGTTTTCGGCGACTTCAGATTGCACCATGCCGATAAAGTGTGAGTCACTTCTTTGTCGGCGATCTGAGCAAAATCCGGCATCATAGTCGTCTTCGACTGGGTATAGGGCGGGTGGGATAAATTTGCTTCCGCCGCAAAACCCCATTGCCTCTGCAGTTAGTCCGATAAAGATGTTAGCAGATCCAATCGGTAACACGCAGGCACTTACCAGGTGGTTTTGCGCCGGTATGTAGGATCCGTTGTCGAGGAAGCGCCCGACGTCGTCGTCGAATTCCAATCTTCCGACAGTGATCGATCTTCCAATTCCGCCTAGTATCCCAGATCGGAATTTCACGCCTGACGTCGTTTGCCCCACGGTGGGCGCCAACTGTCGAGACATCGTAGTAGTTTTCATAGACTGGGGTGCCATGAGACTACGGTAGAGACGTGGGGTAACGGGATAGCGTAGTAACACAGAACACGGGATTTTACCCAGGTTCGGTACGTCGCGACAGTACGGCGTACCTACTCCTGCACTTCTCACTAATTGGGACTAAAGCCCGTATAACAGGGTTACAATGTGAGGGAATAGATCTAGCTACTCGACGAGGATGAACTTCCCGGCGAGTTGCGTAGAGCTTTAGCTTGTGAAGCTTGAACCTAGAACCTAAAGAACTTATCTAATCTATCTCCCGTCCGGCTTTATATAATAGCCGGATTAGGGCTTACAGAACAAGAAACCTAGAAGACTACGTTTAACTTATAACTTGGAAAGTAAGGAATCCGTCTTCTCCTCCAAGCCAGATCACGTGGGCCGTGATCCGGGTTCTTCTAGAATCCGGCTTCTGCGCGTCGGACTACTGGGCCGCCTAATGGACCTAAGCCCATTACCATGTAGGCCACCCTGGTAGTCCGGCTCTTTTGTCTACCATCTTCTATACCCCTATTCAGTATATATCCGACAATTACAATATAAATTACATTGTGAAGTGCAGTAATGCTCCTATTTCCTATTTCCACCATCCAGGACAAGAAGAATTCTTCAAGCATCCGAGTCTTCCTCGCTGCTGTCATCCTCGGGGGCTGCTGGAATTTCTTCTTCCGGATAGGTGATGGAGATGTTCACCATGGAGGCGATCTTGGTGGCGTGACCCTTGATCTCGTCAAAGATGGTGGTCCTCTGGGTCTCCGTATATCCAACAGGGATACCGGACGCCACGCGCCAAGATTTGGCACTGGGATAATGCATACACATAAGGCCTAAGGCCATGCGTGCACCACCCCGTGCTGCGGAGCGCAAGGTGGATTCCTTGGACTCCGCTACCTCCAGGATAGCTTCCGGAAGTTTTTCAACTTCTGAGAACTCCCCAGTTCTTGCGGGAAGGTACTTGTTGACCAGCTGCATGCCTGCAGCTCGGATCGCAGTAACCACCTTCCCGAAAGCTCGTATTTTCTCAATCCGAGTAAGATCTGGGTCGTCTCCTGTTTTTTCAAGACAAAATAATCAAAGAGTTAGCGAAAAAACAGAGAAATAAGTTAAGACATGGAAAATCCGGTAAAAGTTTATAACTTACCGAGAATCTTGTCCATCTCGGAGCCTTCCTCCAGGCGCAGGTTCAAGGCGTTCTCCAAATCTTGGATAGTGGCCTTGTCCTTGTCCGCTTGTTGGGAGGCCTTGGATTGAGCAATTCCAAGAGCCATATTGCTGGCCTCCAGATCTTTTTGAGCCTTCATAAGTTCCTTATGAAGGTCCAAATTCTCCCGGCGGAGATTCTCGGCATTGCCGGCATCTTCAGCTACTTGCTTGGCTTCTGCCAAAGCAGCTGGAAAGCAAGGAAAAATATCCGAGATAAGAAAACTCGGAAAAATACTTAGCAAAAATTATGGACAAGGAACTACAGAGAACTAAAAGTTACCTGTTGTTTCCTTCAGCGCCAGCTGAGATGATGCCAGCTCCGTTTCCTTAACTTCAAGAATAGAGAGAAGGCTTCTAACCTCCTTATTCTTGACAGTTAGCTTGTTGAGAACTTCCATATTTATGGTTTCAGCGGTTTGCTGAAATAAGGAAACGAACCAGAACGCTTAAGTTAGAAACAAGCATGATAAAGATAAAAAGCATTAAGTGAAAATCATACATTCGACTTATTGATTGGGGGCTAGAGATAATACCTGTCTCATCCACTGTAAACCTGCCAAGTTTTCAGTGAACTCTTTTGCGTAGTCGATAAAAGAGTCCCAACTGTGCTAAGGCCCTCGTTGATATTTTTGAATTCCTTATCAAAGGTGGGAATCTCCTCCTCAGTTATCCGAGAAGGACCTCCCACCTCAGGGACCGCTCTTTCCCTCGTGTCCGTTTTTGGCACAATGGGCTGGCTGGTCTGGGACTCGGTGTTGGGGGCTGCAGCATGCTCTTCTGTTGCTGCGATTGGTGTAGTTGGACCGGTAGCAGGAGAAGGGTGTGGGCCTCTGCTGGCCACAGCCTTATGCCTCTTCAGCTTTTTCGGCTTCAGAGTAGAGGGAGGAAGGCTAAAAAGGAGAAAAAGCCGGAAAGTTAAACTCCGAGGTAAAGGAATAAAATCCCGACAAAGTAGAACAAACCCAGATGTTCAAACCTGGAGGTGACGACGGGTACCCCGTCAAGGTCAATGACTTCCTGGGAAGCGGAAATCTTCTTGCGCTTACGTCCACCGGCAAAGGCGGAGCGCAATGCCTCCAGATCGGCATCGGAAGCAAGTTCCGACTCAGGAAGTTTGGCAATCTGTGAAGAAGACAAAAAATGAGTTGAAAGCATGAAAGCCAAGTAAACGACAAGGAGTTAAACCCAAAAGGAGAAAAATGTACCTTGGGAGCCGGATTCTCGGCCGTATACATTGGCCGGCTTTCTTCGTATTGGTCGCGGGATGCGACCAATTGATTTGCGCGTCTCCGGAAATCTTTTGCCGACCAAACCTTGTCGGTTGTCCGCATTGCATCGCCATCTCCCGAGTATTCGCAGAGGAGGCGAGCGCCGTGATTCGCCAAAGGCTGAATCCGCCTTTCTAACCAGCAAAGGACTGTGTCCATGCCGGTTAGAGGCGGATCAGAGGCGACGAGCTTTGCGATGCGCCGCTTGATCCTGAGAAGATCCGGCGGCAGGGTTTGAACTGCTTCAGTTCCCCAATTTTCTTGGGAAACAGCGGCGGTGTTTAAGAAAGGTGGAACCCCGGTGGTTTTCCCAGGAAAGGGAACGTCGGGATGATAAAAGAAGGAACCGGTACAAAATTTGACGGATTCCGATGTTTTAATCTTGGGGAACCAATCCTCCCTAAATCTCCGAAGAGTGAAGGAAATGGTTCCACAAGTTGGGAGTGCGCCCTCCGAAGAGTTCCGCTTAACCCCAAAACAATAAAGCCAGAAATCTAACCTAGGTGCTATACCTAGATAACCCTCGAAAAGGGCCTGAAATCCGGCTAAATAGAGGATGGAGTTGGGTGGCAGATTATGGGGCTAGATGTTGTAGTGGGCTAGAATCTGGAGAAAAAAGGCGGATGACAGCAGACCCATACCTCTCTGGATGTGGGAGGAGAGAAGGACGCGTTCTCCGTCCTTCGGAGAGGGCTCGGTCTCGTCTTCCGGGAGCCGCCATTTTCTCTTCATTGCGAGTCCCTCCTTCTCCATTGTCGGAAGGAGGGATGGCGGAATACTGCTGGCACTCCAGTAGCCGGCAGTTTCCACCTCTTCTTCGGCTCCGGCGGCGGCGGACGCAGCGGCCTCCGCGGCCGCGAGCTCGTCTCCGACGAGCGCGATTTTCTCCTCCACCATCTCGAGCGCGAACGGTGGGGGAGGCGCGGAGGAAGATCCCGCAAGATCCGCGGAGGCGAGAGGGATTTCCTCGCCCTCCGCGCCGCCGGTGGACTTCATCGGCTCATCGCTGGGGGCTTGCACTGGCGAGTCCAGCTGCGGGTCCATCGTCGCGATTATCTCGTCTATGTCCTTAGCGACGGTGCGGGCCGGGGAAGATGACGGAGATGCCATCGAGTGGCGGCGCTTGGTCGCTCCGGTGAGGTCCTGGGTGCTTCGTGCGCTCGGGAAGTGCTCTGCGAAGAACTTGGGCGCTGGAAGTGGTGGTGCAAAGTGAGAGCGTAAGGTTTACGAGGAGGACGAAGATGGCTATTTATAGCCGGAATCTCGTCACGATGCGTGCTAACGGCTCTTTTGACCGTTGGATGATCAACGCGTCTCGCTCGCCGGAAATTTAGGGAAATGAAACGACGGGTGATTATTGCTATCGCCTCGTTTCTCGCGAGAATCTGTCAGAGATATGTTTCTGGGTTTCCCACCTGTAACCCAAATGTCCCTTACGTCAGCAAGGTTAAAGCGCTGACGTAGGAAGTTCCTTCTCCGCGAAGACATCGTGGAAGAAAAGCCGGATTTTCTGGATTCTGAGTTTTGCGTTGTAACATCCTTTGAGGAGGAAAAGAAGAATCAAGACTGCAGGCCGATATTTCCTGGAAAATATGCATTTGGCGAAAGACGGCGAATCCGAGTCTTAATCCTTCTTGGGGGCTACTGTCGGATATATACCAACTAGGGGTATATCAGATGGTAGTCTAAAGTGTCAGATTACCAGGGTGGCCTAAATGGTAATGGGCTACGGTCCGTTAGGCGGCCCAGTAAGCTGACGCACAGAAGCCGGATTCTAGAAGAACCCGGATCATGGCCCACGTGATCTGGCTTGGAGTAAAAGGCGGATTCCTTACTTTCCAAGTTAAAGAGTTACCGTAGTCTTCTAGGTTTCCTACTCTGTAAGCCCTAATCCAGCTATTATATAAAGCCGGACGGGAGATATGATAGATAGACAAGAAGCTAAAGGCTAACTCGCCGAGAGGTTGATCCTTGACGAGCAGCCAATAGAACCTCACATTGTACTCTGTATCTCCAGGCTTTAGTCCTGAATAGTGAGTTTGCAGGAGTAGGAACGTCGCATTACTGCGCCGTACCGAACCTGGGTAAAAACCTTGTGTCATTGTCCTTCGCGCAACCACGTCCCCCCATGTCTCTATCGGTAGTCTCATGGCACCCCCGTCTATGAAATCTACCACGATGTCTCGACAGGTGGCCTTTGACTGCAAGGTGGCCGTTGAAGATATTAAAGGAGGAACCAGAGGAAACTATAGTCTGCTAGTGAAAGAGATAGTTAATCGTTTATCTAGTTTTACTAGCTGTTCTTTTATTTTTGAATCTAGAGTCAGTAATGTAGAAGCTCATGATCATGCTAAGTTTTCGGTATCATTAGGGTTGGGTCGCCATGTGTGGCTTGGAACATCCTATGATGCCAATATTGTACCCCTGAATATTCTTGTGCAATAAAGCTTAGCAGATTTCCCTAAAAAAAAGATATATACAAGGGAAGTGCTTCGGTGGCCCCCCTTAGGGTAAAACGGGAAAAAAAGGTGAAGGGAACAATCGTCCTTTTCATATAATCGACTTATTTATGTGCGCTAAAAATTAGCTACCGTACGGTAGACGCTCTTACCTGTTCAAAAAACGGCGGCCCCACCCTTCCCGCCCACCCCACATTATCATATCCAAAACTGCCGCACGTTCTACAACCCTAGCGCCGCTCGCGATCACCGCTCCTCTCGCAGCTCCCGGTCATAACTCCTCCGGTGGCGTATGGAGCACTACCGTAGTTTTCACCATCCTCTTCACAACTGGCCTCCTCGCCGCTCTCGATCTCTTCTCCTCCGGTGGTGTACACTTACGTCAGCGACTGGTTCTCCTCCTCGTTTGCCATCCTTTGCACAACCGGCCTCCTCGCCGCTAGTGATCTCTCCACCTCCGGTGTACACGTCGACAACTGGTCCTCCTCCTCGCCACCCTCTCCACAACCGGCCTCCAGTGTGATCTAGGAGTCCCCGTCACCGACACTAGGTAATGCGTTTGGGCCATTGTGCTTTGTAAGGTAATAACAAAACTGGTTCATGGCATGCATGATATGCTCCCAAGAATTTTTGTTACCATTTTTTATTTGCATGGGTGATTAGTGAAATTCTTCGTATGAATATGGTCAAAGGCCTCCCAATATAATTGGATCTTGGGAGAGGTGAAAATAATATTGATGTACTACTGGGATTAATTACATTAGATAAATAAAGTAGATAATTATGGCAAGTACATGATCATAGTTGTAACATGCATCGGGATGGTACATAAACCCTAGGGGTGATCTTTTACATAGTGTGTTCTAAGTTTGTTTAAGATCACCGAGTGGATGCATGAGATAAAGCATAGAGATGAACACAAATATTCTTTTAAGGCACGGCAAAATCATCGACCACTAGATGATATAAAACAAATTATCGGACAGATTCCCTAACCAGGCAATGTGTCCTACATATTTTTTTTCTTGCCAGGACATTTGGTGGACATTATAGTTCCGAGAGCATTATTCGACTTAGAAGTATACTTAGTTAAGTATCAGCAATTGGTGGATTATTATAGACCCCGAGAGGGCACATTTGGTGGATTATTTTTAGACCCGAGAGAACATTTGGTGGATTATTATAGACCCCCGAGGGCACATTTGGTGGATTATTTTTAGACTCAGGAGAACATTTCCTGGATTATTATAGACCCGAGAGGGTACATTTGGTGGATTATTTCTAGTCCCGAGAGAACATTTGGTGGATTACTATAGACCCAAGGGCACATTTGGTGGATTGTTCTTATGCCGGAGGAGGATACATTTGGTGGATCGTTATATACCCGAGGGCACACTTGGTGGATTATACCCGAGGACATATTTGGTGGATTATTATATACCCGAGAGCACATTTGGTGGATTATTATATACCCTAGGGCATATTTGATGGATTATTATGGTCAAAAGGAATTTAATCTACCAGAATTTTCTTCATATGTGTACCTAATCGAAGGATGATTATAGCATGAACTTCTTAATTAGGGCCGAGGCACTCGTGATTTCATTACACATCCCACGTAGGGCGTTATCTAAGTGACCGGTTATAACACACTTTTTGACATCCATTGTATGGTCCTCTAAGTAAGTACTACTATTAGCAAAATTCTCGAAAAAAAGTACTATCATTTTCAAGCATTTTAAAAATAAAGATGGACACTTGCAAGCAATCTGATATATAGTGGCATTTAACTTAATTTGGGGTTTAGTGTAACCTCCGGGAGCTAGCTAGCACTTACGCAAGTAATATGATAGTTCGCACAAATACGTTGTGCCAAGTTTTAAATATGAACTGATTGTGTTACTGCCAATGTGCTACAGTTATAGAGGACTCTACGGCATCAAGGATTGAGGAAAACGCGTTTGAAGATGATTATATGTGTTGGGCTGATGTATATTTTCCATCAAATGAGAATGTACCTTCCGATGACAACCAGCTTTAAAGCGAGTACGGCAATTACGACGGTGATGATACCATGAAAGGGAACGGATGCGACGATGATGATACCATGAGCTTCAACAGATCCTCCAATGATGATACCGTGAGTCACGTGTGAGTTAACTATTTTTTATGCAACCAAATTCACAACAACTTACATTTTATGCTTTATATTTTGTAGAGGGACGTCGATGGCCTCAATAAGGACAATAGTTATACTGTATCATACTCGAAAAACAAGAGTGAAGTATGTTCATTATTCTACGTTGATGAAAGTTCTGAAATTACAACTTACATGTCCTTGATTTTATTTGCTTAGGTGACAGAATGAGCTAACAACGAGCATTGTCATAATGGAGAATCAGACGTTGCAATTGGTCATGATATAGATGAAGATAGGGAAGAAGTACTTCAAAGATACAGGCAGATGATGGCCCAGATGTTTTGTTCTGAAACGCATGGTTACGATCACTACAACAAGAATGCGAAAGAACGAGGCTTCAATATAAGAATGTCCAAATCGAAGAATAAAAAATGTGCTTCGGCAGAAGTACGAAAAAGGAAGTTCATGTGCTCGAGGGAAGGGAAAAGGAATAGCAAGTTCCTGACCATGGATGGCCTCAAGCGTAGGTTAAGACCCGAGACCCGCTGCAATTGTGGTGCCCATCTGACTGTGAAGAAAGATAAAAATGGTAGAGACTAGTATGTTGAGAGCTTTCAAGACAAGCACAATCATTTACTAGCCATACCGGATGAAGTGTCATTTCTGTGGTCACAAAAAAAATACCGCCTTACGCAAGAGCAGCGATCATGGCATCTACAGCAACAGGGGCGAGGAAGACTACAATAATGGATAGCTATGTCAGCAGCATAGGTGGGTATGAAAATGTGGGTTGGGTCAGTAAGGATCTGTAAAATATGAGTTGTAGACTGATGAGGTTGGATATCAAGAAGGGTGATGCGAACACAGCCATTAGCATTATGGAGATCAGAAAGAAAAAGGACCAAATTTCTTTTTCGAGTACACACAAGATAAAGAAGGAAACCTGCAACACATGTTCTGCTGTGACTCTCAGTCCCGCCAGGACTATCAAGACTTTGGTGACGTCGTGGTTTTTGACAACACCTACAAGATGAATAGGTATGCTATGCCATTTATTCCCTCTGTGGGTCTGAACAGTCACCGTAAGACCACGATATTCGGGTGTGCCATTATTTCAAACGAGACAGAGGAAACCTATGCTTGGGTGCTTCAGGCATACCTAAGGGCAATGAGTCAGAAGAAGCCGAAGTCTGCAATAACCGATGGTGACGTTGCCACGATCGTTGCAATTAGGCATGTGCTCAAAGGTGTGAGGCATCGTTTATGCTCGTGGCACATAGAAAACAATGTGACACAACATCTCAGTGACGAGTCCTTGGATGAGTTCCGGTCACTTATATACTACGTCAGCATGCCGATGTCTACGCACGCTTCTATTCTTGTAGACAATGTTGGGCCTCCAAGTGCAGAGGTTGGTAGAACAGCAGCAAGTTTCCCTTAAGTGGATTACCCAAGGTTTATCGGACTCAGGGAGGTAGAGATCAAAGATATCCCTCTCAAGCAACCCTGCAATCAAGATAAAAGAAGTCTCTTGTGTCCTCAACACACCCAATATACTTTTCAGGTATATAGTTGCACTAGTTCGGTGAAGAGAGAGTAAAATGCAAGTAATATGGATGATAATAAGTGATAATAGCAATCTGAAATAAAAATGGCAGCAAGCAAACATGCAACCGAACTGGCGGAAAACGGTGTTTCAATGCTTGGAAATAAGGCCTAGGGCTCCTACTTTCACTAGTGAACACTCTCAACAATCATCTCATAATTGAATGCATAAATATCATTTCTTCACTATGCTACTCCAAACCACTCTCCGTTCGAATAACGAACACTAATCATTGCGTAGGGATTTAACAACACACTTCAAGTCTATATTCTCTCTCTACGGCACCCCCAATGTCACTACGAGCGCCATAAATTAGTAAACAAACGCCACAATTTCATAGGTTCACCTTCCAACACAAGATATAAATATCATGCTAAACCACACGGAGCACACACTGTCACCTTTGCCCCGTGATCAAAGTGTTTACGGAGATAATAAAACCACTTGAGTAGCATAACAGATGAAGATCAATCTACATATTCAACTAGATTACAAAGCTCATGATCACATAAAGATCACACCATGGAGAGAGAGATGAACCACATAGCTACCGGTAGAGCCCTCAGCCTCGGGGGAGAACTACTCCCTCCTCATCATAGGAGACAACAACGGCAATGGAGATGGCGGTGGAGTCGATGGAGATGGCTTCCGGGGGCACTTCCCCATCCCGGCAGGGTGCCAGAACAGAGATCTGTCCCCCGAAACTTGTCGTCGGCGGCGGCGGAGCTACAAATGTATTTTGTGGAAAGGTCGATTCCTTTAGGGTTTATGCCTCGGGGAGTATATATGGGCAAAAGGGCGATGCCGGGGGGTGGACAGGGGGCCCACACCCCTAGGTGGCGCGACCAGGGGGGACCCGCACCACCCCATGGTGTGGCCACCCTGTGGCCCCCCTCCGGGGATCTTCGGGACTTCTGGAAGCTTCTAGGACTTCTAAGACTTCTGGTTTTCGAATCGTCGAGTTTCGAAAATATTTTCAGAACAACTTTTCTGAAACTAAAATCAGCAGAAAACAGGGAACTGACACTTGTCATCTTGTTAATAGGTTAGTCCCGAAAAACATAATAAAACATAGGAAAACATACGGAAAACATGTAGCAATTGGCATAATATCAACATGGAACATCAAAAATTATAGATACGTTTGAGACGTATCAAGCATCCCCAAGCTTAGTTCCTACTCGTCCTCGAGTAGGTAAACGATAAAACAAAATAATTTCTGAGGTGACATGCTACCACACAATCTTGATCATAATATGTAAAGTAGATCATGTAAACTAGGATCAAATGAACTAAAGCTGTGATCTATATTTGATATCAACAAGTAATGCATAAACAAAGAAGAAAGAAGTAAAACTTTTAATGAATCAATGTTAATAGACTATCAACCGTGCAAAGTTTATTAGAGATGATTTAAGCTTTCAAGAACAACAATATCATGCACGTCAAACGATCTTCACAACCCCTGTTAGGATCAAGTCAAGCTTTCCACACGATGCAATGCTTGAATCTTAAACTATTTGCGCACTAAAAACAAGCAAGTGTTCTGTGTTGGTCCCTGGCACCGGGATGTTATGGCTAAGAGAACATTATGGGGCGTTTGGAAGGTCTATGGAAGAAAGGCTTACAAAGCTGAAAGTGGTCATTACACAAGAGAAAGTCTTACAACCGAAGCTATGCAAGGAGTAGGTATTGCCACACAACGGATGCAGATAGAGCTATAAGTGTATGAAATATCTCCAATGGAACTAGTGGGGGTGCATCCAACTTGCTTGCTCACAAAGAACTAGAGCTCATTTGAGGAGGCTCATCATTGGAATATACAAGACAAGTTCTATAATGTAAAGTTCCCCACATAGTTATGAATAAATGATAATATGAAAACTCTCTCCAAACTGAAGTATTGGTGCTAAACATGAAGCACAAGTGTGGTATATAAAGGATAGTGATGCGCCCCTCTCTCTTTATTCTCTCTTTGGCCCCTTTTTTTTGGGATTTTTCATTTTTTTTTTATTTTATATATCCTCACCGGTAGGGGCAACATCCTATATTACAATGAATCATCACACTTTTAGTACTCATAACTCATAAATAAATATCTCTGATGTCTCTAACTGCATGCTCCTGCCAGTGTAGCAGTATGCATAAATAACCATGAAGCTCATCATCAAGTAACATAATGGAGGTGGATGTTGTGCAACAATATATCTCAGAATGTCTATGGAAATGCCATGATAGGTAGGTATGGTGGTTGTTTTGAGGAAGAATATATGAGATTATGTGTAGGAAAACAAAGTCCTCCCACGGCATTAGGATGCACTGGCGAAGTTTGCACCAACTCTCAATGTGAGAAAGGGCAATGCACAGTGCCAAAGAGGCTTGCAAATATGGATGGTGGAAGTGCCAGGAACCGCAACATAGACTTACGAGTTAAAAGATTGCACTAAGAAAATCATCTTACAAGGCAAAGTGCAAATCACTCCAAGAGGGTCCGTGGCAGTGACAAGTCACAGTTAGCTACCCCGACCGTAGCGCGTAACAAAAGGCCGAACAGAAATGTATCACTCGTAGCAATCATATACCATTGTTTCTATCAGTTGGTAATTTAAGTGTGGCACAGTTTCAAGTTTCTTAGACCAACCATTAAAAGTTTATACTTACTAGTCCTTCCCGTTTATTCATTAAGCAAATTAATATCTCAAAACAACAGCAATGATTCAAGTGAAGCAGTTTAGTGATCTACAAGACCATGCAAAATTTTCCACTATACCAACTACCACATAAGCATTTCCATTCCCAACCAAGCACATATATGAGACATGCTTTAACATAAATTCTCTACATGATACAACAAGCAAACATGAGAGTACTCACATAACACTACTAAAACTAACAGCTCTGAATAAGAGATGCATGAAAACAAAGGCTAAGCGCAGTACTAGCAAAAAGTGAACACTCATAAAACAATAAGAATGAAAACTAGAGTGTTCTAAGCAATGAAAACGGAGCGTGTCTCTCTCCCACACAAGTATGATAATATCCAACAATTTATTAGAGCAAAGAAAACCAAACAGACTCAAAACAAAAATAAAAGACGCTCCAATTAAAGCACATAAGATGTGACCGAATAAAAATATAGTTTCACTAGAAGTGACCTCATAAATTGTTCATGAAGAAGGGGATGCCTTGGGCATCCCCAAGCGTAGATGCTTGAGTCTTCTTGGAATTTTCTTGGATGTACCACTGGGGCATCCCCAAGCTTAGGCTTTTCAATCTTCTTGATCACATCATATCATCCTCTTCTCTTGACCCTTGAAAACTTCCTTCACACCAAAATTTTCACAATCTTCATTAGCAACGTTAGTGCAATTGAAATAATAAATTCACATGGTCCAGTTTCAACACAAGTCTAACACTTAAAAACACATTAGATACTGTCACAACTTCTTTCAAAACTCTTTTTCTCAAAAGAACACCAAAAGAAAGAGATTAAGATGCAAATACGATAAATGGCAGAAATCTGTCAAAATAGAACAGCAGGTAAATATCGATTTTTTCAAAAATCTTCTGTTGATAAAATAAAAAGTTGTATTCTAAGAAAAGTTGCGTATATAACTCAGTATTAAGCACAAAAAAGCTCAGGTAATTTTGAATTTTTTGTGATTTTTAACGGAATTAACAGTGGACAGCTGAAATCTGTTTCCTGCGCAGAAATCCGAAATATAGCCTCAACTTTCCACTAGAGGCTTTCCTTGGCTAAAAAAAACACAAAGTAAAAGATACAGCGGGGTTTCTAAGAAAATAGACAACACCCAGGTGCAAAGCATACCAAATAAAACGAAAAAACGGCTTGAAAACAGCGAAATAAAACGGGCTGTCTCCCGGTAGCGCTTTTCTTTAACGCCTTTTAGCTAGGCATAATGATTTTTAAAAGATCCTCACATAATAATAAGAGTTGAAGCACAATAATAGAACATCAAAAAGAAAATATAAAACACATTTAAGTCTAACCCACTTCCTATGAAAAAGAATTTTGTAGAAAAACAAGTCAACGAAGCACAAAGTGACTAGTATAGGAAGACAAAATAAGTGCAACTTCAAAAATTTCAACATAAAGAGGGGAAACTTAATATTGTTGAGATGAATAAAACCATGTTCCCCTCTCTCATAATATCTTTCAGTAGCATCATGAATAAAATTAACAATATAACTATCACATAAAACATTCATATCATGAGCCCCATGCATAAAAGAATTAATACTCTCCACATAAGTATAGTCATTCTTATTAATAGTAGTGGGAGCAAATTCAACAAAATAGCTATCATTATTATTCTCATCACCATAATCATTAAATATAGGAGGCATATTGTAATCATAATTAATTTTTCCTCAATAGTAGGTGGACTGAAAATATCATATTTATCACTGTAAACAGGTGGAACTAGAATACCACAATCATTATAATCATCATATACTGGAGGCAAGGTATCATCAAAGAAAATTTCCTCCTCAAAATTTGGGGGACTAAAAATATCATATTCATCAAAACTAGCTTCCCCAAGTTTAGACTTTTCCATAACATTAATAATAATGTGTTCAAAGAATTCATACTAATAACATTGCTATTAGCATGCAAATAAAGCTCCATAGGTTTTTTAATTTTCTCTTCAAACACTTCATGTCCTAATTCAAGATAAAGATTATAAAGCTCTCTCATATTTTTGTTGTTTTCTATTAAGCCTAACTAGTGAAAAAAAAAGATTTAATTGCAGAATCTAAAGGAAATAACTCCGAGCACTCACACCCGAGGATGTGAGAACCTTTTACCTTGCCTCCCCGGACACGGCGCCAGAAAAGAGCTTGATGTCTACGCACGCTTCTATTCTTGTAGACAGTGTTGGGCCTCAAAGTGCGGAGGTTTGTAGAACAGCATCAAGTTTCCCTTAAGTGGATTACCCAAGGTTTATCGAACTCAGGGAGGTAGAGGTCAAATATATCCCTCTCAAGCAACCCTGCAATCAAGATACAAGAAGTCTCTTGTGTCCCCAACACACCCAATATACTTGTCAGGTATATAGGTGCACTAGTTCGGCGAAGAGAGAGTAAAATTCAAGTAATATGGATGATAATAAGTGATAATAGCAATATGAAATAAAAATGGAAGCAGGCAAACATGCAGCCGAACTGGCGGAAAACGGTGTTTCAATGCTTGGAAATAAGTCCTAGGGCTCCTAATTTCACTAGTGGACACTCTCAACAATGATCTCATAATTGAATGCATAAATATCATTTCTTCACTATGCTACTCCGAACCACTCTCCGATCGAATAACGAACACTAGTCATTGCGTAGGGCCAGCACACCTCAAGTCTATATTTCCTCTCTACGGCACCCCAATGTCACTACGAGCGCCATAAATTAGTAAACAAACGCCACAATTTCATAGGTTCACCTTCCAACACAAGATATAAATATCATGCTAAACCACACGGAGCACACACTGTCACCTTTGCCCCGTGATCAAAGTGTTTACGGAGATAACAAAACCACTTGAGTAGCATAACAGATGAAGATCAATCTACATATTCAACTAGATTACAAAGCTCATGATCACATAAAGATCACACCATGGAGAGAGAGATGAACCACATAGCTACCGGTAGAGCCCTAGCCTCGGGGGAGAACTACTCCCTCCTCATCATAGGAGACAGCAACGTTGATGGAGATGGCGGTGGAGTCGATGGAGATGGCTTCCGGAGGCACTTCCTCATCCCGGCAGGGTGCCAGAACAGAGATCTGTCCCCCGATACTTGTCGGCGGTGGCAGCAGAGCTACAGATGTATTTTGTGGAAAAGGTCGATTCCTTTAGGGTTTATGCCTCGGGGAGTATATATGGGCAAAAGGGCGATGTCGGGGGGGGGGGGGGGGGTGGCCTGGGGGCCCACACCCATATGTGGCGCGGCCAGGGGGACCCGCGCTACCCCATGGTGTGGCCCCCTCCAGGGCTCTTCAGGACTTCTGGAAGCTTCCGGGACTTCTAAGACTTCTGGTTTTCGAACCGTCCAATTCCGAGAATATTTCCAGAACAATTTTTTGAAACTAAAAACAGCAGAAAACAGGGAACTGACACTTGGCATCTTGTTAATAGGTTAGTCCCGGAAAACATAATAAAACGTAGGAAAACATACGGAAAACATGTAGCAGTTGACATAATATCAACATGGAACAGCACGGCTTCACCTTCACCTTGACTATGGTATGAGCCTAGTCCAGCTGATTCTGCACTATGAGAATGCCGTTATTAAAATGCGTCAAAGAGAGGCGAACGATGACTGCATTGCTTCACAGTCTGCACCAGTGGCAATTACGGATGCAAGGGAGATCGAGGAGTATGCTGCGCAAGTCTTTACTGCATCAAACTTCAACTTTCTGCAACAAGATTTGAAAAAGATTTGTGACCTCGAGGTAATTGAGAATGCTGTTGGAGAGGTGACCCGGAAGTTTATGGCTACATGGAAAACTAATCTTAAGTTCGTTTACTTCGTGGATTACTCTCCTACAGACACTAAAGAAACTATAAAATGCAGCTATCGAAGGATATATCGTGTGGGCCTTCCTTGCAAGCATATCCTCTCTCTACTGAAGTATCTGAAAATATTGAAACTGCCGAAATGTCTAGTTCTTACACGCTTGTCGAAAAAGGCAAGATATGGCTTGCCTCCGAGACGCACAAGCGATCTCTTTGGATATGGTTGGTCAGGGTCATCGGAGCAAGGAAGACAATGCCAGCTAAATTTTTTAGGGGACGAGGCATTCCATGCCGCATCCTAGAACCCAGACTTGTTCAATGAGTTAAAGGAAAGTCTGCAAGCCATTATATCGAAAAAATAAGATAAACAGAGTGGAACGTATCCTCAAAGAAACCTTGACAAGTAATATGCAACAGAGTTTAAAGGACATGATTTAGAGATTGGTGATCCTCTTAAAGTATCCACAAAAGGCGCTCGTAAGTAGAAGAAGAAAGGAGATAATCAGGAGAACCACCCGTTGACAAAAAATGGTAGACCACTCATGTTCAACGAGGTGAGCAATCATAAGTATGGCATATGCAAAAGAAAAAGGACATAACCGACTCAAATTCCCAGATGATCCAAAGTAAGTTTATTTTGGCCCTTCATTCTAGCTTCGTTGATTGGTTTCATATTAGATAGTATGTCATCAGTTTTCTATGTCTACTTATGTAGAAAGAAAGTACACAAACAAATCTGGAGGTGCTCTTTCATTCGAAGATGACAATCAGCAATATACCGATGATAAATGACAAACTGATGTTTTCCTGATCACTTTAGTTATGTATTTTTCGATACATATCATGTATCAGATTCTGAATTTTTTATTTCGTAATAATTAGGAACACATAAAGCTTCAATCCAAAATGTTATAAAAAAGGAAAAATAACAGATTCTAGCCGAGATGTACCCGGATGATGGCCAGAAATTTCTAGGCTCACTCTTTTTTTTTTGAGGTTTGCCTCACACATTTTGTAATTTGTGCATAACCAGTTTGCACGGTTTTCGGGCCATCCCAAATCTCAGCGGCGCCTCGTTAAATCGCCTCAGCCCAAGACCCGGGCCAGCTAGAAAAATATAACAGACCAGACGCGTCCAGCGGGTGCGCCAAATCCTATATACAAACGCAGGCGGCACGACAAGGCAGCGCCCCCATGCACCGTGGCGCTGTTGGGTCGGTCCATCTCCGCCCTTTCCATTTGAGCTGCTATTTTTTATTGTTTCTTAATGTAGGTTCTTTGTTATGTTTTCGATTCTATTTTTGTATTCATGTCTATTTTCCCGAGGATTTGATCCTAATATCCACGTTTGTTGAAATTCTGAACGTACATTTAAAAATGTTAGAAAATGTTGGAAATGCAGTTTCATAATATAAAATTATAAACAATAGACAATTCCATTAAGCAAGGTCTATCATAGAATACATAGAGATACCAAAAGGTAAATTAAACTAAGATGACAAGTCTTTATTTGGAAGGTAGTGTGATATTTTCTACCCAGAAGAATCCGTTTCCTGGTCTAAGTCCTGATGGTGCATAATCACAAACTCCTCATCCGGACCATCGCTCCTAAGTCCAGCAAGAAACTAAGCCAAGGGGCATCAGCGTCCCATCAGTCCGTCCCTGACCCAGCACCTAGAGAACTGATTGTATAGCTCATTGAAGTGGTTGACCCGACCAAGAGTCTCGACCGATTGAAATGTACAGAGGTGCGAACCAGGCCACAACCAC
This sequence comes from Alopecurus myosuroides, assembly GCA_028641055.1. Classification (NCBI taxonomy): domain Eukaryota; kingdom Viridiplantae; phylum Streptophyta; class Magnoliopsida; order Poales; family Poaceae; genus Alopecurus; species Alopecurus myosuroides. Next base: position 480,459,076 of record CM054058.1, read on the forward strand.
CATCAGAAAGCGCCCCCAAGCTGAAACCCCATGGAGCCCATGAGAGATCGTTGCCTCCAAGCCTGGGATTAATAAGCCAAGCAGCATAGCAGCAGTAGTCGACGCTGGGCGCCCCGATAGGAGATGTCGCGACAGGGTGCATGAGGTTTGAGCAACATGGGGACACACGACGACCGCCACCACCCGAGGAGCCGCCACCATACGACGACCGACTCTCAAATGAAGCGCCTCTTCCCAATGGTCCACCGTTTGGACTACCACCTCTTCCCAATGGTCCGCCGTTTGGACGACTGCCACCAGCTGCTGCTTCAGCGACAAGCTGAGTCAGAGGACGTCTCGGAGGCAACCCAGACCACCTGAGCGGCTTCCCCCGAGACTGAGGCTTGCGATTGAATCCCTTCGTAGGAAACCTGAAAATCGATGTGGGAGCGGAGGACAAATATGGTACGGTGGTTTTCCGAGATGTGGATGAAGTGGTTAATACGTCCATTTTGCATCACTGTTTTATTTCATAATTTACTATTATTCATTGATATATTTCATATTATGATGCACTACTTATGCTATTTTTATCTTATTTTGCATGTTTGATGATTATCGAGGATTTATTCGTCGGAGTCAGATTTCAGCTTGAAAAAGCGTCGTCAGGCTACCATATCTGCAAAACTCCAAAGACACCGATCGCGAAAGATCTTATTTTTCCCGATGACAAAGCAAGCCAAAAGGGGGAGACAGGAGGGCCAGGTGGCCTCCACGCCTTACCAGGGCGCGGGCCCCACCCTGGCCGTGCTGGCGCGTGCGCCCCCTGGTCGGCTCCCGACGCTGCCCTTTCTCGTATATCTTTCCCGAAGATCTAAATTATCCGGGAGTCCGTCCACACAATTTTCCGCTGCCTCCACGCGACGGAAACCACCGATAGAGAAAAAGCTCTCCGCAGAGAGAAATCTGCCGGGGAAATCCCCTCCAGGCGGGAGGGGGGGATCGTCGCCATCGTCACCGCCAGCATGCTGGACTTCATCGGGATCATCATCCACCACGCTGCCATCATCATCGTCATAGCTCCACTCTGTTCGGCTATAACATCTAGGGCCATACCTTGTCTAGTTCATTGGGGAGACTCTCTCGGTGTTGATTACTCTCCGTATTTGGTGCTATTGAGTTTTATCGGTGGATTAAGTTTTGTCCAGATTGTTATTCATCATTATATCACCTCTGATAATTATCCATATGATGTATTGTGAGTAGTTCGTTTAGTTCTTGAGGACATGAGAGAAGTCTGTGTGTTAGTTGTGGAATAATGTTGAGTAATATTTAATAGTTTGATATTTATGTTGTGGTGTTATTCCTCTAGTGATATCATGTGAACGTCGACTACATGGTACTTCACCTTTATGGGACTAGGGGAATGTATCGTGTATTTAACTTGTTAATTATGGGGTTGCCGGAGCGACAGAAACCCGAACCCCCGTTGGTAAGTTGGTGCATGAGGGAGTGTAGGATCCGAGAATTTAAGGCTGTGGTTAGATTTATCTTAATTACTTTCTTGTACTTGTGGAAGCTTGCAAGAGGTTTAATCACAAGTAAGTATTAGTCCTAGAAAGGGCAGTGCGTTAGCATAGATTCACCCACACAACATGGATCAAAATAATCAAGATTAACCAACTGCATGAAACAAAAGCATTAGACGAAATTACCATGTGTCCTCAGGAACGTTTGGTGATCATAAGTAACACAACCGGCTTGTCCTTTGCACTGAAAAGGATTGGGCCACTCGCTGCAATTATAATTGCGCTTATTTATTTACTTGCACTGTTTTATCTGCTACTTTGCAAATTACTAAAAATCTGTTCGCTAAGTGTTTAAAGTGAATCCTTGTTCAAAACTACTTGCCAGCAACTTATGCTCCTTGTTGGGTTCGACACTCTTATTTATTGAAATTATTACAATACACCCCCTATACTTGTGGGTCATCAAGACTATTTTCTGGCCGTTGCCGGGGAGTGAAGCGCTATTGGTAAGAAGAATTGGTAAGGAAAATATTTATTGTAAGTGATGTTCTGTAATGGAGTCATCTCCATTTGAATCACTGTTTAGGACGACTACTATCACCGCTACGGTAGTAGATGACCCTCCGTCTGCCCAAGTAATTCCATTTAAAATACCTATGAAAATTATTGAACGTGTTGTGGATAACCGCTATGATGGAACTGTCCATCCTGGTAATCATTTGCTTTTTCTACATGAATTATGCGAGTTATTCATATGTGCAGGTATTTTTCTATGGACAAAGTCAAAAAGAAATTATTTTCTTTATCACTGACGGGCAGTGCCGCTAAATGGTATAGTCTGCTGTAAAATGGCCGCTCATCGAGCTGGGTCGAGATTGTCCCTCTCTTTTATTCCAAGTTTTATACTCCTAATGAAATCCATAAAGACATGAATTCTATATATAATTTTTGGCATCATGATGGATAAAGTATTGCCCAAGCTTAGGGGAGGCTGAAGTCATTAATGCTCAAATGTCCCATTCATGAGCTTCCGTGTCAAATTGTTATCGGTAATTTTTATGCCAAGCTTTCTCTTCATGATAAAGATTTATTGGATACTTCCTGTTCTGGATACACGGAAGAAAGAAGAGAAAAAATGGGACCTTCTTGATCGCATTGAGGAAAATACCGAAGGATGGGAGAACAAAAAAGGTAGAGAGTTAAGTATAAATTATGATTATGAATTGATTAAATCTTTTATGGAGACTGATAGTTTTCGTAATGTTAGTGCTACTTATGGTCTTGATTCTCAAGTGATTGCAACCTGTTATAAAGATTTTGCCTCCTATCTTGATATTCCTAAAAAAGAGTGGAACAAGTATCATGAACCTTCCAAGGATAACATTAATTCTACTCTTGCTAAAAACAATGAGGATTATACTATTGATCGCATTTTGCCTGAACCTTATATTTTTTTTTTGCCTTTTCCTGTTAAAGTAAAAGAACATTTTATTGTGGCTGGTGTGGTTAATAAAAGTGAAAGGAAAGCTAGAAAACCTGATGAGCAAATATCTATTAAACCGGAAGTAGCTACAGTTAAGGATCTTGTCACTAAAAATGTAGAAGGAGGACATATTATATTTTGTGAAGAAGCTTCTAACATTGTTACACATCCTACAAGAACCCGGAAAACAGGTGTTCCTGTGCTTTCAGTCAAAATAGGTGATCATTGTTATTATGGCCTTTGTGATATTGGTGCTAGTTCAAGAGCTATTCCTTCTGATCTTTACAAAGAAATTAGTCAAGAAATTTTCCATGTGAACTTGAAGATATTGATGTGATTATCCAGCTTCCTTATAGAGAAACTATCTCCTCGGTTGGAATTGTAAGAGATGTTAAAGTTTTATATGGTAAGACTAAATATCCTGCTGATTTCTTAGTGCTTGGTTCTGCTGCTAGTAAAATTTTTTTCCTATTATATTTGGTAGACCTTTCTTAAATACATGTGGTGCTGTTATTGATTGTCAAAAAGAGAAAATTTATACCAAATTTGATGGAGAATCTTATGAGTTTAATTTCTTTAAATTTGCTAAGAACCATTGTCAAACTGCTTTGCCTAATGAGGATTTTAAAGTTGAACAACTTGCTTCTATTGCTGTTGCTCCTAATAATGGTTTGCAGCAATATATGGAGGATAATGAAAGTGAAGTATTTGCTGAAGAGAGAAATGAGATTGACAATATCTTCATTCGTCAACCTCTAATTCTCAAGCATGATTTTTCGGTGGAGGACTTGGGTATTTCGTCCCAACCAAAGGAGGACCCCGTTTTTGATTTAAAACCTTTGCCTGATATACTTACATATGCTCATATTGATGATAAGAAAATTTATCCTATTATTATTAGTTCTAAATTTTCAGGAGATGAAGAAGCAAGGTTGATAATGGTATTGAAGAAACATTGAGGAGCCATGGGCTACACTGTTGATGATTTAAAAGGGATTTCTCCTGCTATCTGTCAACATGCAATTAATATGGAGCCTGATGGAAAGCCCGTGGTTGAGCATCAACGCCGTTTAACCCCCAAGATGAAAGAAGTTGTAAGGAATGAGGTATTAATACTCCTTTATGCATGTATACTTTATACTATTGTTGATAGTAGATGGTTAGTCCTGTGCATTGTGTTCCTAAGAAAGGAGGTATAACTGTTGTGCCAAATGAAAATTATGAGCTTATTCCTCAAAGAGTAGTAGTTGGTCATAGGATGTGCATTGATTTTCGAAAAGTTAATAAAGTTACTAAGAAAGATCACTATTCTTTACCTTTTATTGATCAAATGTTAGAAAGGTTGTCTAAGAAAACTCATTTTTGCTTTCTTGATGATTATTCTGGTTTTTCACAAATTGCGGTTAGACATCAAGACCAGGATAAAACCACTTTTACTTGTTCTTATGGAACATATGCTTATAGATGTATGCCTTTTGGTTTGTGTAATGCTCCTGCTACGTTTCAAAGATGCATGTCTGCTATTTTCATGGCTTTTGCGAACAAATTTTGGAAGTCTTGATGGACGATTTCTCCGTCTATGGAACTTCTTTTGATAATTGTTTGCACAATCTTGATAAAGTTTTGCAGAGGTGTGAAGAGACTTATCTTGTCCTAAATTGGGAGAAATGCCATTTTATGGTTAATGAAGGAATTGTTCTTGGGCATAAAATTTCCGAAAGAGCCATTGAAGTAGACAGAGCTAAAGTTGAAGCGATTGAGAAAATGCCCTGGCCAAGGGATGTGAAATGTATTCGTAATATTCTTAGTCATGCTGGTTTCTATAGGAGGTTTATTAAATATTTTTCTAAAATTTCAAAACCACTTACTAATCTTATTCAAAAAGATGTACCCTTTGTTTTTTATGAGGATTACAAAGAAGCTTTTGAAGTTCTTAAAAATTCTTTAATAAATGCTCCTGTTGTGCAACCACCTGATTGGAATTTACCCTTTGAAATTATGTGTGATGCTAGTGATTTTGTTGTAGGTGTTGTTTTAGGACAACTAGTAGATAAGAAGTTAAATGTTATTCGTTATGCTAGTAAAACTCTTGATGCTGCTCAAAATAATTATGCTACTACTGAAAAGGAATTCTTAGCGGTAGTATTTGCTTGTGATAAGTTTAGACCTTATATCGTTGATTGTAAGGTGACAATTCATACTGATCATGCTGCTATTAAATACCTTATGGATAAGAAGGATGCTAAGCCTAAACTTATTAGATGGGTTCTTTTGTTGCAAGAGTTTCATTTGAATACTGTAGATAGGAAAGGTGCTGAAAATCCCGTTGCTAATACATTATCCACATTGGAAAATATAATGCATGATCCTATTCTTGTTAATGATAGTTTTTCAAACGAACAGTTGGCTGCTATAAATGTGTATTCTATAAAGGTAGGTTCACATGAAAGTCCTTGGTATGCTGATTGTGCTAACTTTATTGTTGCCAAATATTTACCTCCAACTTTTACTTATCAGCAAAGAAAGAAATTCTTTTGCGACATGAGGCATTATTTTTGGGATGACCCACACTTGTATAAAGAAGGAGACGGTATTCTGCGAAGGTGTGTCCCTGAACATGAGCAAAGAGAAATATTGGATAAATGTCATGGAAGTCATTATGGTGGACATCACGCCGGAGACAGAACTGTGCAAAATGTTCTACAATCAGGTTTTTATTAGCATACTCTCTTTAAAGATGCAAGAAAATTCATTTTAACATGTGACAAATGTCAGAGAGTTGGTAACATTAGTAGACATAATGAAATGCCTATGAATTACTCTCTTATTATTGATCCTTTTGACTGTTGGGGATTTGACTTCATGGGTCCTTTTCCTCCTTCAAATGTTTATACTCATATTCTTGTTGCTGTTGATTATGTTACTAAATGGGTAGAAGCCATGCCAACCTCTAGTGCTGATGCTAAAACATCCTTGAAAATGCTTAAAGATGTTATTCTTCCTAGGTTTTGTTATGACTAATGGTGTTTCTCATTTTATTCATGGTGGTTTTAGAAAAACTGTTGCTAAATATGGTGCTAACCACAGAATTAATTTACCGTATCATCCTCAAACAAGTGGTCAAGTAGAATTATTAAATAGAGAGATCAAAATTGATATTGAAAAAGACCGTTAGTAGAACCAGAAAGAATTGGGCTAGAAAACTTAATGATGCCTTATGGGCTTATAGAACTTCTTATAAAAATCCCATGGACATGTGTCCTTATAAAATGGTTTATAGAAAAGCTTGTCATTTACCTCTAGAGTTAGAACATAAAGCTTATTGGGCAATCAAAGAACTTATTAGAGATTTTAAATTAGCTGGTGAAAAAAGATGGCTTGAACCAAGTTCTCTAGATGAATGGAGGAGTGAAGGTTATGAAAATGCTAAACTATTTAAATAGAAAGTTAAGAGGATTCTAAAAAGAGAATTTAATATAGGTGGCAAAGTTCTATTGTATAGGTCTTGTCTCAGTTTTTTTGCAGAAAAATTGCTCTCGAAATGGTAAGGGCCCTATATTATCGAAGAAGTTTATCGCTCAGGTGTAATAAAAATTAATTCACTTCATGGTGACAAACCACAAGTAGTTAATGGGCAAAGACTCAAGCATTATATTTCTGAGGATTCTTACAATGAAAGTGTTGACACTATTCGAGCAATAACTCCAGAAGAATTAATTAGAACTCAAATGCAGAACACTACAGAATCTGTTTTGGAAGAGGTATAAGTTTCGGTAAGAAAAAATCCGTGTTTAACTTCAAAAAGTTTATTTTAGTTATTTTTGTTTAATTGTAGAAATTATGAGACGAAAAAGGGACGGACGCAGTGCCCGAGGGCACCACGCCACCCCAGGGCGCGGGCACCACCTAGGCCGCGCTGGGGTATGGCGTGGGCGCCTCAGAGCCCCTCTCCGTCCCCGTTTCGACTTGCACTTTCCTTTTGACATACAATTATCCGCTATATATTTTTCCTGGATCCCCCGAGGTCTGTATCTCATGTTTTCGACGCTTTTTGTGTCAAGCTATTTCTATCAGGAATATTTTCAAGTCCTATGTCAAGATGCCTTCGTCGGAAGCGTCGAAGGATGACTTCTTCAAGAACGTCGTCAACCCGTACATCAATGGAGTGAAGATGCACCCGCAGGAGATACAATGTGTTGATGGCGTTCTTGTGCATGAAGATATCCGAGGACCCAAGAAGGAGGGAGACGTGAAGGCCAGGCTTAATGAAGTTGAACATGACGTTTTTAGGTACCAGAAGATGATAGAGCGTGGAGTGGAGGTCAAACACAAGATCATCGTTGAACTTATTGACAAGCACCAGAAGGAGACTAGTGTGCTCTAGAAGGATATATTTTTACTCCATGAATCCACCACGAAGTTGCAAGCCCAGATTTATGACTTCTAGAACCAAAACTATGAGTATGCGACTAGTTTTAATCATATTAGTTGTGCAGCCAGTATCAGGACCTTTGAAACCAAGTCGTCTTTTATCGATGGGGAACCTTTATCTTGGAAGCGTAATGGTGGAGAGTCTTCATCACCATCTACACTGAAGGAGTGATTCGTAATGGGCAACGACATACCCTTAGTTTGTTCCAAGCTTGAGGGAGTATTTTCAGTATCATCACCATTATCTTTTATCTTTATAATTTTGCGTAGTATCGTGAGTAGAGAAGTTATCGGATGAGATGGTTTGCAATGTGGAGTGTTACTCCCTAGTTGGTTATCTATGTATCTGTTGGTGTGAGTTTGTCTTTATTTGGAATATTAATGAAAAGTTTTACCTTTACTTCCTGCACATCTTATTTTAGTTTGCAAATTATTTTCATATGTTAATCTTGATGGTAGTAGTGTCATCTCTTAGGGTGCATCAAGTAAATCTAGTTGGTTGTGGCAAACTTAGCATTGGTCAGTAGCAACAATACTTTAAGACTTAAGTAGAGAGTGAACTATTTACAAAAATATTATCTCTGTTATCTTTCTTTCTTGTTGGCCCATGAGATTAGCATTCTTGAGTTAAAGTATTTGTGCTCACAAGGAAGATATCATGATTGTGTTTATTGCATTTATATTTGTTTGTATCTCTCAACTCTATACTTGCTACCAAACCTTGTTAGCCTAAACCCTGTACTGAGAGGAAATACTTCTCGTGCATCCAAAACCTTGAGCCACTACCATCCATAGTGTCCATATTACTTCCTATGAGTGGTATTTAATCACCACTCAAAGTAAATTTGTCATATGCTACCTTTAAAATATTCAATACTCCATTTTATAGTGACGTGGTAGTTAGGTTTGTCATCTTCCATGCTAATTTAATTTTCTCAGACTAGTAGTTTACATTTGCTTATCTATTTTATAATGCACAAGAGCTGGTTAAACCAAGTTAATAAAATAGGCACTCCTACATGGTTTGAGATTGTTGGTACCTGAGGATTCGGTTAGCCATGGTTTGTGAAAGGAAATGGGGGGAGGAGTGTTAAATCTATAAAGTGCATATTATAATGCGAAGTATGTAAATAAAACTCTCGGAACATCTCTAAAAGTTGGTTCGAATGGAAGGTGATAAGAACTCTACCACTGATTTGTTGACAATTAGCATACACCTCTCAATTTTTTTTGCCACTGTTTTAAAAATAAAAAGCTCTAACACGTGATCTAATCTCTGCTTTCCTCCGCGAAGGGCCTATCATTTACTTTTATGTTGAGTCAGTACACCTATTCCCTCTGTCTTAAGCAAGTATTTGTGTTGTTGAGATTCAACCATCTATATATTGTTAATATTTACAGTCATGTCTTTTATCCTTCCTTTGTTTGAGCACAAGGACCTTTATCTATGAGAATATGACTTTGGAAGTTTTTCTTTGACTGCAAAAGGAAACCGTGATGGTTGAGCTCGTAAGTTCTGCATTAAAACTCTTGTATAAAGACTCTTCTTGAAATACAATTTGAATTGTTAATTGTTCTCCGACGAAGAACAAAGTTTGCCATCGCCAGCACCGCATGCGAAATGGGCGACATTTTCTTTCCCGGTTGACCGTGACCCACGTGGCAGTCGGGCCCAGCTGTCAGTGCTCCAAGCCGTCAGTGTTCGGAATAGATCGAAACGGATACTGTCCGGCTATCGCCTGGTGCACTTCTGTTGCATCCCAGAGAGTCCGGCCATCGCCCCAGAACCACCCGGGAAGGAAAACCCTAGGCGCCGCCTCCACGCCTTCATGCCGCCGCCTTGATCTCATCGCCAGCAATTATGTGGACCGTCGTGCCACCGACCGGACGTGGCAATGGATGCTGCCGCATCCACGGACGACGCCATGCCGCTGATCTCCGGCGAGATTCATTTTACCACGAACGTGGGCCCACCGTCCACGGCTAGTAACGCCATTCCACTGATCTCCGACGAGATTCAATTGACCATGAACGTGGGAGAATGAGGGCCCATCGTCCACAGCTAGTACGGATTAATGAGGGTCCGCCGTCGACGGCTAGTAAGGATCTCGTATAAATACAGTGTACACACATGGATTTTTCACGGCCGTCCAATCTAGCGAACGTTATGGCCAATCTCAGACATCTGTATCAAAAGTTTTGGTTTAGGGGGGGGGGGGGGACACTGAAGCAGAAGTGTATATACAATAGGTATGCCAAATGCCATATGTGGACATCCGAGAGATGTTTATAAACATTTGTAACTAAATGGTTGTAACTGCCGAACCAATCTGTGTTTAGAAGCGAACACGTGGCCAACTATCCCTATGTAAATTTCGTTGATAACCCTGGTTGCATGGGCCCGCATCTATCTTATTTTTATAAAGAGAACATATTAATATCGGGAGATACACATTACGTTCAGGCTCTGCCCAGCAAGACATCAAAAGACATCAGCGATTGACACAGTGAAGAACAAAATAAACAAAGAGAAAAATAAAAACAAAGACCCGTCGCGGTGCCCAACACTACGCAGTAGAGACGCTCTAACCACCACTGATACAGATCCTAGCTGTCTTCGTTTCCCTTCATCCACCAATCCCGGTCGCACTTGGTCCGGCCACCATTGAGACCCGATCTAGAGCCGCCATGGTCAAAGCAGAAAAGAAACGAGGGGAGGTGAGTGAGCGAGCCGGGGAAAAAACGATTCGGGAGCGAACGGTGGTCAGAAGTGGTTTGCCTCATCCGGCAGCTTTGGATAGATGAGCTCAACTAAATTTTTGAGGGAATATACCAACAATCTGGTTTCCCCTATCCACCTCGTACCCCAAACCAAACAGATGGTAACCACTAAAAAAGTGGCTATCCCTACCCAACCGAGGGATAGCCACCGAACCAAACACACCCTTAACCTCTTCCATTAGTTTATCTACTGAAAACTTTTATATGGTTTTACAACGTTGTGATGCAAGGATATCCCGGTGTCACGTCCCATCCTCTTCCTTCAGGATTCAAGTTAGAAATATTTATGTGCAGTTACTCGAGGGAAAGATATTCAAAACATAAAGTTGGTGGCATGATTTGTTTCAACTGAAGTTGGTGAATACCGGGTCATACTACACACCAGGATAAAGTCAAATTATCCAGAATAAACCAGGACACAGCCTGAGATGGATGCACCTGAGACGGATGGTACTCGTACTCACCAACTCGTCCACCAACCTTTTCAACGATGCATGCTATTCAGGATTAAAAAAAATCAGACACATCAGATAATTAAGATGGGTTTAGTTGTGTTTTGGTAAAGATAAACCTGCATGCATGAGCTAGTTGTTGTACCAACCCGCTCGCGGAAGCATAAATTACCACAAAAAAAGACTTGCTTATTAAAATTCACATATGTCTGCAAATTAGTCCTCCGATTGCTTCAACCAACCTACGAATTAACCCAAAAGAAAAATTCCCGCAACCCAAGAGCTGCAGAGCATCGATGTCTGCGCTGAACTGAAGTGGAATTGAGTTTGAACAGGAGACTTCCAAAAACCAGGTTTTGTTAACAGTATCTGACAGCAATAGTTCCATTTTATATTATATTAGTCCCTCTTATCCGTTTTATATTAGTTCCATTCCATTTTGGATTCGGAATCAACCTCAACAACAACAAAACAAAAAAAACAACGGTTCATGGGATCGAAACTCCCCTGTTTCTCCTAAGGGCAGTGCTGGGCGTCCCCGGGATGAAAGTTTTCCATCCCCCGCATCCCCGTGCTGACACGTGTCCTTTTTTTCCTCAAACGTATTTTTGCTTTGGTAGCAAAAAATATGTCCGCTTTTGCTCCTATATAGCATAAAACGGTTCGTTTCGGAATAAAGAAAAAAAAGACAGATCTCGTCAGAGATGTCGCCGGAGACTCGCCGGAGACCTGTAGCAAATTTTTTTTGCTACAGTAGCAAAAAGGTTAATTTCGCCGGAGCCATGACCGGAGACTTTTGCTCACCGGAGAAATAACATAGCAAAAAATTTATTCTAATATAGCAAAAACATAACGTTATTGTAGCAAAATATTTATTCTATTATAGAAAAAACCGGACCTTGCCGGAGTTGTAGTAGCAAAAAATTTGTACAAAAAAAGCAAAAACAAAACGTAATGTAGCAAACATTTGTACAAAAAAATCAGCAAAAACTGCCGCCTTTTTGCGGGGGTTTTCTCGCAGGACCCGTGGGTGGCGTCCTTCACCGTGACCTGCATCATGGCCCGGGTGGCTCCCGCAGCGCCGGCGCCAGTGGCGCGCGGTCGGCGCAGACGAACAGTGCACCCTCCGGGGACCGGATGCCGGCTGAGAAGGGCGGCGCCTTCTCCGGCTCGGTGCCTCCGTTGAGCCATGCCGAGGTGGAGCTCGGGAGGAGGGAGCTCGGGGGCTAGCGGCCATGGTGAGGTGGTGGCCGAGCTCGCCGGCGCGAGGGGGACTCGCTCGAGGGATGAAGGGTGCGCCATGGAGGTTGAGGGAGCCGCCGACGGCGCTTCACGCCGGCCGTCATCCCCGTGGTGGGAGCACAACACGGCGGCGGGAGCACAACGCGGCCGTCATCCCCGTGGTGGCCTCCGTCGCCGGCGGCGGCGGGAGTGACGGAGCACAACGCGGCGGGAGCACAACCGGCAGCGGCCTGCAGAGGAGCCAGCGGCTCGGCGGCGGGATCCTTGCGACGGAGCGGAAGTGGGGATTGAGGGAATTCCGGGGAGGTGGCCGGCAACGGCGGCGCGCATGGGGTTTCCGCGGGCGTATGGGCGTTGTGGTTCCGTGTGTGTAGGGAAATGTACGGATGAGAAAAGAGATAAGGTCATGCTCATGGGCCCCATCCTAGTGGTTTGGCCGGTTCTTACTGGCGCGTGGCCTGCGGAGGAGCCGGGGGACGCGAGCGCGCGATCCCCCAGTGATTAGTAGCGTTTCCCTTCTCCTAAGCATGCAAAGCGTCCGGTCTATCCCCTAGATGGGGAACCATGTATGCGTTGACGCGAAACGCTTTTCACACTATTCAACACATTAATTCATGGCACAGAACTAGAACTAGCTAGTGAGTACTACTATAAGAGAAGACCAGGAATCGTTATGTCTGTATTGTGTCACGTGTTCTTTGTTTCCATACAGAGACCAGGCTGTCTGCACGAGAACATGGCTACTAGGTGAAGTAAAACGCATCGCATGACATCACACATCTGTGATGACCATTCGGCCAATCCGTTTGATTGACTGGCATTTGTTTTCAGTTAACGGCTGCGTTGCTATCATGGATTCATGGCACAGGAATGACATTCGCTTCCGTTACTATTAAAAAGAAGAAACAAATTAACCCACCAAAAAAACTTGCCAGATGAGAAATGGATAAAGTTTTAAAGAAACCTGAACCGTAAGCTTCGTGCTTTGACAAAATCAGCCGATCGCCCTTTGTCCGCAAGAATCATTCCGGAGCGTAAAGTGGGAATCATACTTCTTCACAACAACAACTATGCACCTGAACAAATGAGAGCTCATCCGAAAGCGCCGGAATAACAGGCCCGGCCGACATTTTGTCGAACATATGGCGTGAGAGATGTGTGTACGCCGAAGTACAACATATCGAAACGTTGGGGCTGCGACTATGTCCGAGGAAGGGTTTGGGGCCGGTAGAGTTAGGGTGAGAACACTGGTCGAGCTGAGCAAGGGGCGACGCACAAAGGCATAAGTGAGGACGAGTATCTCGGGGGACTAATTAAAGAGTGTTGGGTCCGGTCTGTCAGATCCTACGCGGCGGACGTGTTCGTACGGTCTCAAATCCTCCATAACAAGGTCAATTATGAAAGCAGAACTCGCAACATTAGACACATATACTGTTGAAGCAGAGTGGCTTCGTGAGCTGTTTTTTTTTGACAATTACCATATATATTCATTGTAACAAATAATACATGGTAGAGATGCATAAACTAACTACATCAATTACAAAATAAACTCTAAAAGAGACGAGCAAATCTTCGAGATCTTCAGACCGTTTTTTCTTCTAGAACATAATCTTGTACTTTTCTGAAGGCAGCCGTAGAACGGTGACATAGATGTCAAACCACAAACCTGTAAATACCACCGAAGGTTCTGCAATAATTTTAATTTTGAACCGCAATGTCAAGGTTACAGGCACGCAAGCAGCCATTAAACTAGTCAACCAACATCGACAAGAGTACCAGCACCATGTAAGATCTTATCAGGATTGTGCAAACACAAAACATATGAGAAGCGCTCGATGGGTGGCTATCAATTTTAGAAAATAACTACATCTAATTCGGCATATCTATATATAGTCAAACCACGATAACGCCATCATCTAGCCTTTCAATGACCGAACTGAAGCACATACAACAACAGAAATGTTGCTTTACATATAGTAGTACATGATTTTGTTCCTTTCTGTACACAAGATTTTGCGTGGTCTATGTATCTGTCCTACATTCTACTCCTACCGAATGGTTGTCTGTATCAACCGACCGATGTAAAGACGAAGGTTGACCTTCGTTTTCTAAATAAAAAACAAAATGTTACCGTCACGCTGCCCGTCACGAAGCCGGGAGATAAGCAGCAGCGAGCGATCACGAGATCACGGTCTTGAGCTTGTAGTTCTTGACGGCGGCGCTGTACACGACGAAGTTGAGCGTGCACATGGCAGCCATGGCCCAGAAGAAATAGTCCAGGTGGCCCTCGTTGAGGTCGTTGGAGATCCATCCGGGGCTTTGCGCCGTCGCCGTGAAGGCCTTCACGATGGCGTAGATGAAGGAGCTCATGTAGTTTCCCAGCGCGATGGTGAGCAGCGCGAGCGACGTGCACATGCTCTTCATGGTGTCCGGCGCCTCGCCAAAGAAGAACTCGAGCTGCGCGATGTAGCAGAACACCTCCCCACCGGCCAGTAGGAAGTACTGCGGTAGCTGCCACGCGATGCTGATCTCCTCCCCGCGCGCCGCTCCGTCGAGCCGCTTCATCTCCACGAGCGCCGCCACCGCCATGGTGAGCGCCATGAGCAGCCGCCCGGCGCCCATACGCTGCAGCTGCGACGGCTCGCCGTCCGGGCGAGAGGAGAAGCTCCTCAGCGCGGGCACGATCACCTTGTTGTAGAGGAGCACCCAGGTGAGGACGCAGAGCACCTCGAAGGATCCCAGCGAAGCCGCCGGCACCGACACCGACATGATGGTCCCATCCATTGCGCTGCCCTGCTGGACGAACGTGGTGTTCATCTGCGAGTAGGCCGAGGACATGATGACGCTGGTCACCCAGACGGGCAGCAGGCGCAGCAGGATTTTCAGCTCCTCCACCTGAGTCACGGTGCAGAGCTTCCACGAGGTCGTCGCCTCTAGCCTCTCCTCCATGTCGGACTCCGTGATGATGGCCGCCTTGTCGAGAAACTTGAACTCGCTGGTGTGCGCGATCTTGGGCTGGGACGAGTCGACCTTGTCGCTGACCTCGTAGAGAAAGCCGGCGTCGGCGGGCACCTTAACGCGGACCTTCCGGAAAGCGGCGGTGACCACCTGGCAGAGGCTCTTGAGCGGCGTGCCGGTGGGCATGCGGCGCTTGTACAGGGGCGTGGCGAGCATGAATGCGGCGAAGGCGACCGCGATGCACGCGGTGGCGATTCCGAAGCCGAGGCCCCAGCTGACGTTCTGCTGGATCCAGACGAGGAACAGGCCGGAGATGATGGGGCCGAAGGAGACGCATAGGTAGAAGAAGCTGAAGAAGGAGGCCTTCCCCTCCCTGTCCGCCACGTTTTCGTCGTCAAACTGCTCCGCGCCGAACGGCAGCAGGGAGGACCGCACCCCGCCGGCCCCGATCGCCACGAGGTATAGCCCCACGAACGCGACGGTCTGCGAGCTGGCCGCCCACGTGCCTGCCGTGGCCGAGCACGACGCGCCCGCCGCGCACAACGCTGCCGTTGTGGTGGCGGGCAGGAATGCGGAGAAGGTGATGAGCATCATTCCGAGGAGATAGGCGACGAGGGAGACGAGGATGGTGTTGTAGTTGCCCCAGAAGGTGTCGGCGATGACGGCGCCGAAGACCGGTGTGAGGTAGCTGGTCCCGATCCAGGTGGTGACGTTGGAGGCGCTGGCGAGGTTGGATCCATGGAGGACGGTCTCGAGGTACACCACCAGGTTGGTGGCGATGCCGTTGAACGCTGTGCTCTCCAAGCATTCGAACCCGAGAATTACCGCCGGTGCCTTGCTGCCGCCGCGTTTCTTATGCTTCAGGAGTGGCACCTGCAGGCTCTCCGCCTCTTGAACCTTTGGGCCGTAACTCTGTTAACGAGATAGATTGCAGAAATGGTTAGAAAAGCTGTGTCACGTGTTTTAATTGAGAAACTGTGATGTGGATGTCTGTCTGATTAGGAAAGGAAGGCTGGCTTATGTATGGTATGGAGTAGTATTTGACAAGTATACAAATATTATAGAATTTGGAAGACATGGTGTAATGGATGGACATGCATGGCTGTTCTTCCTGTATTGACCAGACGATGCAGAAGCATTTTAGTTTACATCTCCTGATGAATCCTCAGATTGTAGTTTCGAGTAGTAAATCCAAGACGAGAATGGGGGCAGGAGGGAGATAATCGAGGAGCGTGAATTACCTGTGGCAGGAGCGGTCCGCGCTCGCCTCTCTCCATGGCGTCCATGCCGACCACGAGGTGAGGGGTTCTTCTTGGAAACTGAAGTAATCTGCGAAGGAATGGCTGAGCTAAGCTTCCTTCGTGAACTCTTGGCTTTGGCTGCTGCTCTGCTGTGTTGTGCTGCGATGCAGCCGTGGCGCTTTATATATAGCAGGCGAAACTCCAACAAGATCTTCTAGTCTACTGGATAATAATCAAATCCTATCCTACTAGAGTAATCAACAATGCTATTCTAATATACTACATAAATCCCTCACCAACACACACTGCGCATAGAGTTCGCAGCACGACTCCGTCAGAGACAGACCGGAAGTTTCCACGCACGGTGTAGGTGAGGCGCTTGCAAGTTGCAGCCGCTCATCACGACTCCCCGGTCTCCACAGCGTCTAGTCGATTTGAAACGTGGTGCTTTGCTTTGCTTGGCACCGGACAGAGAGAAGACTGAACTGGGCACGGCGACAAGTAAGCATTAGAAAAAGTGCATGTCACTTCAGGCTTACATGCACTTTTGTGGTAGGTGCCAATGACAATGTGAGGGCGATTGGCTGATTTTGTCAAAGCACAAAGCTCTCAGTTCAGGCTTCCTTTAGGACATCTCCAGCGGGGCTGCTCAAATACGGACCAATTTGGTCCGTATTTTGTCTGTTTGAGCAGCCGTCCGCTGTCCTCGGACACAGCCCGGACCAGGTGCCCCCAACGGGGCTGCTCATACCAAAACGGACCATTTCATAGATTGCGTAGGGCCCATAGGGGCCCATAGATTTACAACTTAAAAAAAAACAGAAAAAAAAGTCTAGCTAGGGCTAGACGGCCACTGGCCAGTGGCTCGCGGCGGCCGGAGTTGCCCCGGAGCATTCTAGTCGTCTAGGATGACGTGCTCCGGGGTGTCGGGGGCGAGGTGGGGTGGGAGCGGGGCGGCCCTCGCCCCCTGCGGCGTGGGAGGCTGGGTGGCTGGCTGGGGCGGCGGCAGCTCCGGTGGGGGCGCAGTCCATTCCCACTGCATGCCCACCATGGGCTGGAACCACGCCGGGACCGGCGCGTGCTCGTCGCGCCCGTCATCGTCTACGTTCTCGTGGTAGGGGTAGACGTCGACCTCCTGGGCGTGGATGGCCGCCACGGCCTCATCCACGGCCCTAGCGCCGGCTGCGCGGGCCTCCGCCTCCTCCGCGGCCTGCTGGGCGGCCACCGCCACTAGCGCGTCCGCCAGCGCGCGCTCCTCCGCCGCGGCCGCTGCCTCCGCCTCCCTCCGGGAGGCCTCGATGGCCATGGCCAGCTGGAGCTCCTCGCTGGGCTCGGCCATGGCGGCGTCGTCGTCGTCCTCGTCCTCGTACCACTGGGGGGGTTCCTCCAGTGGTTCCTCCTTGACGGCCGGGGCGCGGCCGCCAATGCGGAGGGGGCGGAGAGGGGGTGGGGGCGCCGCGGTGCCACGCCGCGCCGGGCGTGGAGGTGATGGCGGCGGGAACTGCGCCTCCCTGCGCGGCTGGCGCGCCCCGAAATACGACCTGCGTCGCAGGTCGTGTTCATCCGTGAACCATGTGTCCCAATGGGGACTGTTCACGGCGAACGCCGGGTGGCCGCGCAGGTCGAGCGGCAGCTCCTCGCGGCGGCGGTGGATCTCCACCTCCCGCTCGAGGCCGCTGCGCGGGACCGGCGGTACAGGGATCCTGTCCCTGTTCAGATGCCACCCATCGGGGAGGTGGACATCCGGCCATGGCACTGGGTTCGTGCGATCCCAGTACCATTGGCACCTCCTCTTATTGAGGTAGGGCCGGTCGCGTACGCGGGCGGGTACCAGCCGAAAAGGGGCGGCCGGTCCCTGGGAAGAAGGAGGGGGAGAGGGAGGAAGCGGCGGCTGCACCTGCTCCGCTTGGGCGCGGGCGGTGCGGGTGAGTGGGGGTGGAGGTGGGAGAGGGGGGCTGGGTGAGGGCGCGCGGCGGCGGCGTGAGCTGCCGGCCTCGTCGTCGTTCTTGCCCTTGCCCCAGTTCAACCAGCTGCGGCCCATGGCGCGGCGGCTAGGGTTGCGGCCGGCAGCGAGGGAGCCGAGGGGGGAGAGGGTGGCAGTGACTGCGAGGCACTGATGGCTCGGGGACTGAGGAGGCGGTGGTGCGCGTGGGGGAGGACGCGTGGCCGCGGGTCCCATTTAAATAGGACCGGTGGGGGAAGCGAGCCATCGCCACGGTCACTGACCGGCGGGCCACCCTCTTTGACCGAAAACTGGCGCGGCCGCGCGCGCGCCCGTTTCGCGTCCGCGGGCTGCTCAAATCTGACCCAAATTTGGTCAGGGTTTGAGCATCCGCGGACGGGAAACGGACCAGGCCGTGGGTTGAGCAGCCCCGCTGGGGGCTCGTTTTGTCCGGGTCTGCTCAAATCGGGCCTGTCGGGCCAAATAAGCACTGCCGCTGGAGATGTCCTTAGAACCCCTTTTATCTATTTCTCATCTGGCGAATTTTCCTTTGGGGTTTGTTTCTTCCTTATAATAGTAACGGAAAACGGATGTCGTTTCTGTGCCCCCTCAACGTATCACCAACTGTATATGCACATCTGATGTCATGCGTTTCAGTTCACCTAGCTATTTGTCAGCACACTGCATGTTCTTGTGCACACGACCTATGGAAACAAAGAACACGTGCCACAATACATGCATATATATATAATGATTCCTGGTCTTGTCTTCTGCGGAGTACGTAGTATTCACCGCCACTAGTTCTAGTGTTCTACGGAGTACCATGAATGTGTTGAATGGTCTTCTCTTCTACTATTCCTGTTATCCCCTTCTAGTGGATATAGAACGGATAAGAGGAGCACAGCTATATATGCAGTCACATACTATTTACAAAACCCTGGTTTATTGACAGTTTCCTGTTCCCACTCGATTCCACTTCTGTTCAGCGCAAACATCAGCAGCTCTTAGCCGGATTGGTACAACTACAACTAGCTCATGCAGGTTTAGCTTCACCAAAACACAACTACACACCAGGATAGCATGCATCGTTGAAAAAGGTTGGTGGATGAGTACTAGCCATCTCTCAGGCTGTGTCCTGACCAATTTATTTTTGGATAATTTGACTTTATCCTGGTGTGTAGTATGCACGGACTCGCTGTTCACCAACTTCAGCTGACACAAATCATGCACCACAAACCGCTCACTCACCTTTTTTTTAGAAATGGTGTAAACCCCGTCCTCTGCATCGAGTGATGCAAACAACCTTTATTAATTATTGAGTATCATAGTATAGGTTTACAAGTTTACAAAGCTCACAACGAGGAAAACCTTACAGTACGGGAAACCTCCCTTTACGAAACCCTATTAATATGCTGCCACGTATCTCGGGAGAAAAAATCCTGTGCCACCGTAAGGAGACATCTGCAGCCATCCACCAAAAGCTTCCTCTGATCCGAAGGAAGTAAGAAAGCTCATAACTGGATCCAATGTGCTGCCTTGAAGATAAGCTGTAAGACATGAAAATGATCTTTCTTGTTAAAAACAACATCATTCCTACAAGTCCAAATGACCCAACAAATGGCCGATACTCCAATTCTTATCCTATCTTTAGTCTTCTTATCAACTCCGTTTAACCAATTCCCAAAGATGTTTGTAACATTGGAGGGGGTGGGGGAGGAATATTGTAAGAACAAAAAACCACACGCCACACTAGTTTAGCAAAAGGACAAGAAATAAAAAGGTGCTCAACAGATTCCCCATTCCCACAAAAAGAACAATGTGTGTCACCTTTCCATCCTTTTCTAGCTAAATTATCTCTAGTTAGCAGAACCTTCTTACCTAAAAACCACATGAAAATTTTAATCTTCAGAGGAATCTTTAATTTCCACAAATAAGTTTTGAGAAAGATTGAATGACAATCATCATATCCTCATATATGGATTTAACCGAGAACAACCCATTCTGTGTCAAATTCCAATGAAACTTATCCTCAGAGGGAACAAAAGAAATATTCATCAATCGCAAACAAAGGTGAGACCACATATCCCACATATTGCCTATTAAATTCCTACGAAAAGAAATATTAATAGGTGGAGCATTGTGAAATACATCATGTACATAAACATTTTATATTGCACAATGTTATATAAGAGAGGGTATTGATCTGAGAGTGGAGTTGGACCTAACTAAATATCTTCCCAAAATCTAGTTCCCTCCCCATTACCAATTTTAAAAGAGCCTCTACTAAAGAAGTCCTCATTTACTTTCATTAAACCTTTCCAAAAGGGAGAATCATTAGGTTGTGCTTCCACATGAGCTAAAGATTTACTATGAAGGTATTTGTTTTGCAATAATTCCTGCCAAACACCATCCTCCGTAAGAATCTTAAACAGCCATTTACTAAGTAAACACTTATTTTTCAGCTCAAGCACTTCCACCTTGATCCTT
Source organism: Alopecurus myosuroides (assembly GCA_028641055.1). NCBI lineage: Eukaryota > Viridiplantae > Streptophyta > Magnoliopsida > Poales > Poaceae > Alopecurus > Alopecurus myosuroides. Next base: position 480,479,601 of record CM054058.1, read on the forward strand.
AGGTCTACAGATAATATTCCATCTTGTTAACCTATATTTTCGTTTGTTCTCATCACTCTGCCAGAAAAAACGAGATCTATAAAAATCGAGTCTCTTACGAACTCCAATTGGAATTTCCAAAAAAGAGAGCACAAACATGGGTAAACTAGTTAACACAGAATTAACCAACACTAAGTGGTCCCCATAAGATAATAATTTACCCTTCCAACATACAAGTTTTTTCTCAAAACGACTCTCTACTGGGTGCCACTCTGAATTTTTCAGTTTTCTGTGATGGATAGGGATTCCCAAATAATTAAAAGGTAAAGATCCAGACTCACAACCAAAAATTTGTTTGTACTGATCCTCTACCTCCTTAGCATGTCCAAAACAGAAAACTTCACTCTTGTGAAAGTTAATCTTGAGACCCGATAATTGCTCAAAGATACACAAAATTAACTTAAGGTTTAGAGCCATTTCTAGATCATGCTCTAAAAATAAGATGGTATCATCGGCATACTGGAGAATAGACAAACCTCCATCAACTAGGTTAGGGATTAGACCTCCAATTTGTCCATTATCCTTAGCCCTAGCAATTAGAATTGCTAACATATCTGCAACAATATTAAAAAGGATAGGAGATAGAGGATCTCCCTGCCTAAGTCCTTTTCTAGTCTGAAAAAATGACCAATATCATCATTAACCCGAATACCTACACTTCCTCCCTGGACAAACTGCATAATCATATTGCATCACTCCTGTGCAAACCCTTTCATATGCAAAGCTTGTTGGAGAAAGGGCCATCTGACCTTATCATATGCCTTTTCAAAATAAATTTTAAAAATAACACTATCCAAATTCTTCCTCTTAAGCTCATGGATAGTTTCATGAAGGACAACAACTCCTTCTAAGATGTTTCTCCCAGGCATGAAGGCTGACTAGGAGGGTCTAACCACCTTATTCACAATTTGGGTAATACGATTAGTACCCACTTTTATGAAAATCTTAAAACTAACATTGAGTAGGCATATAGGTCTATATTGCTAGATCTGAACAGCATTCTCTTTCTTAGGAAGCAAAGTAATCACTCCAAAGTTCAGTTTAAACAACTGAAGATTACCTTTCTTAAACTGATCAAACATGTCCATCAGATCAAATTTAATAGTTTCCCAGAAAGTCTCATAAAACTCTGCCGGGAACCCATCTAGTCAGGGAGCCTTATTTAAATCCATCTGCGATATTGCCTCAAAAACTTCTTCCACTAAGAAATCAGAAGTGAGAATATTGTTTTCCTCTTGAGACAACTGCGGTATATCCATAATATTACTCTCCACTAAGGAAATATTATTATGGACCGACGGTCCAAATAACTTCTCATAATATTCAGTAATATAAGTTTTTAAGTTTTCATCTCCACAATTGTTCCCTCATCTTGCTCTAGCTGGAAAATCAATTTCTTACGATGTTTCCCATTAGGAATAAGATGGAAGTATTTAGTATTATCTCCGCCCTCCTGAATATGTTTCACTTTAGCCCTCTGTGCCCATTTACTCTCCTCCTCTCTACGAAGAGAGCATAAACGATCATTAGCATCACGAAAACTATCCCTCTCGGCCAAAGACAAAGGAACACTCTCAGCTTTAAGATCAAGGTCATCAATAATTTTAAGCAATCTATCTCTCTCCTTTCTATATTTACCACTTTGATTCTTAGCCCACCCCTTAAGGAACCGTCTAAGATGCCTAATTTTATTCTGCCATCTCTCAATAGCAGAATCTCCTTTGACTACCTCAGCCCAAACAGAGGCAACCATCTCATAGAAAACCTCCATTTTAAGCCACGAAACCTCAAATGAAAAACGACTCTTTTTTCCAACATGAACACGGTCCCCGAAATCTAAAAGGAGTGGTGTATGATCCGACCCATTCCTAGTCAATGCCCGAACAATGGCCAGAGGAAATTTTTGTTCCCACTCCACTGAAGAAAGAATCCTATCTAGCTTTTCATAAGTTACATCAGCCCTCCTACTAGCCCAGGTATATTGCCTCCCTGATAGTTCAATCTCCTTCAAGTCTAAACTCTGAATAACAACATTAAACATGACTGACCATCTGGGATTATAATTATTATTGTTCTTCTCTTCAGGCTTTCGTATTATATTAAAATCCCCACCCACCAACAAAGGTAGTGTTTCATTTTCACAAATACAAACAAGCTCTGATAAGAATTGAGGTTTAAAATCATCTTGAGCAGCACCATAAACCGATACTAAAACCCACTCAAAACCATCATGCTTGGACTTGACATAAAGTTTAACAGAAAAATCCCCAACATCCACATTCTTCACCTCAATAGTCATAGTGTTAATACCAATTAACATACCTCCTGATCTACCCTTTGGTGGTAAACAAAACCACACAAAATCCAAGCCCGAAGCTAGGTGATTAAGAAAAGTGGATGCAAAATGTGATCTCCCTGTTTCCGACAAAGCAAGAAAACCTAGTTTTTTTCACGAATACTCTCTTGAACAAAGTGATGCTTACCCGGGTCACGAAAACCCTTGTTGTTCCAAAACATACCACAAAAATTATGCATTTTGCTTCTTTTTATTATGATTAATTCGAACACTCCTACGTTTGTTTGACAAAGAATAATCTTTCTTCTTCCTAGTACGTTAACTTTCTCCACATCAACCACTAAATCAATTGGAGAAGCATTCCCATCTAAAAAATCCTCTTCAACCAAATCCTCGGTGAGACTAGCAGCTTTATTAAGGATTAAACTACGAGGTGGGTCATCATAGTTATTATCTAAATTCTCACAAAGCATAGAAATAGTTCTATTTAGATCATTTTATTTAATCAACTTAGCAGATTGGATCCTCAAAGCATTAGAAGACCCCAAAGATACCCCTAAGCTAGCAGCTCTATCCACAATAACATTATCAGAAAAAGACAAAATAGAAAGACTCTTTTGTGCGTTCGTACCTGCCCCAGATTCCCTCTTAGCGGCAAGCATCATAGCCCTCTCCATCTGCGTGTCATCCGCATTATGTTGGGCACGGATACGACCACTCGAACGCACGCCCGAACCAGCCGCGTCAAGAATCCCACCGAAGTCCTCAATGATCTTCCTGGATGCCTCTCCATTATCAGGAGTAACGAAACCACCAATAGGGAAAGCAGGCATAAGTGTGCAGAGCGAACTGTGAGCAATAGACTTGCCCAAAGAAGGTGGAGAATCATGTGACTGAGAACTAATCTCCCTCGTGACGGTCATCTCCTCCAAGCCAGCATCAAAATCAGAACCAACATGAGCAGCCCCAAGCGATGGACCACACTCTGTCCCAACAGAAACATTACGCTGCTGAACACCCATAATCTGAGTATGTCCCCTATCCACTGTACCCTGTGCTTCGAAGCTTTGAAAACCAGTAAAATTATCCACACCCGTATCCTTGACAAAAATAGCACAACTACCAGCAGCCAAATGAACAGCATGATGAGGTAGCACTGTCGTATCGCCTAGCCCCCTGCCGTGTCGTTGAAAACCCCTGCCGTGGCCTGCAGCTGCTCTGCCGTGGCTCCGAACGTTGTCGTAGCTTTGCCACTCCCTGCCGTGGCCTGCATCCTCTCTGCCGTGGTACCGATCGCTGTTGTGGTTGCTATCACAGCAGTAGCCAAGGTCCCTGCCGGGGCAGAACAAACCGCAGCATCCGCTGCCGCTGTTGAAGAAACAACAGGGGTCACTGCCGGGATAGAAGAACCTGCAGCAGTCTCTGCCGCGGTAGAAAAAACGGCAGGAATCGCTGTCGTGGCGTGAAAACCTGCATTCTTTTCTGCCGTCTTGACAGAATCACTATGATTCTCTGCCAGGGCATAGCTCATGTCAACTACACTCCTTGTCACATCCCCATCCACACATGTATTGGCATCACCCTCGGCAACCCGCACGTCCTCGAGCCTATCTTCCCACTTTTTCTTTATATCAACAGCAACCTCAATCCCCTGTCCATTGGCAGTAGCCCTATGCTGCCCAATAGAAGAGGAGAATAACTCTGAGATTTCCTTTCTTGCACGCTCAAACGACAAACGCACAGATGGTGAAAAGAGGACCCCCACTTTCACTGAAGAACTTTGTGGTTTAACTCCCTTCCCCCCATTTGTAGCTGAGGAAGTCTGCTCGGAGTTATTAACAACAGTCTTACCCTTGCCCGTCAACTCATCCACTTTATCTTGAAACTCATCTCCCAATCCATCGGAATCATCATCACTCTCGTCATCATCATCCGCGTCACCAACCATGTCTACATCAACAACAGACAGTGGTTCAAGACCCTCCACTTCAAACGAAAGCCTATAGAAACCATCCCTAATGAACATCTGAAAACGCTTAGGACTCTTGCGATGATTAATACACCCAATACGATTCCTCAGAACTCCGTGTTTACGAGTGAATGGCATATCAATCTCACGAGTCATACCGAACATGTCGCCAATAGCCCAAAGAGCCAAGTAATCTCCAATGTGAGGACTCGGAATTCCCTCTACATGCAACCATACCTCAAGAAGAGAATCAGTAGGTTCTGGGGCCTTAATCCATCTGTCAACCGTAATCTCACAGGTGCTATTGGGAACGATACATCTCCCAAACACCATAAGCCTCTCCAACTCCGTACTATTTGGAAATTCTACTTGGAAAATATTATGTCCCATCCTAACCAGATTCCACACGAAGTTATCGAAAGGAACCAATCTCTATAGCTTCCTCACAATAGATGGAATAGTCAACTCACCACCCGTAACAACAATGGATGCTAAACGGTGGTTTTCCATCTTTGGCTTATAGGACTCAGTACAAGGGAACTTAAAAAATATTAGTTCCTCATGTCCGTAGCCATAAACCAAAATCCAAGGTTTAGGGGCTGTCAACAAATGAAAACTCCTCTCATCATGCGCCGACCCCTCGCAAATTTGACAAATATCAGTAGAGCAAGCCTTCGACCTATGCCTAGCCTGCCCACGTCTATAACACTTTTTAGCTTTCCTTGGGGCCGTGTTCACCACAACATTAGCAAGAGTAGCATCCGTTACCATCTCCCTGCGTTGATCATGCCTCACTGCAGCCACAATTGGAGCAGCCTCAGACCCAATCACCACCGAACTCGGTATCACTGGCACTGGAACTACATGCTGAATGGTAGGGATCACCTACGCCTGCGTGGAAGCAATCACCTGCACCTGCTGCGGCACCAAAACCACAGTAGCCGGTACATTCAGATTTGGAGCACTTTCTCCAACTGCTGTCTGTTGCGTCACCGGAACAGATTGTTGCGGTGCGCCGGGCTGAGTTGAAACGACAGGAACCACTTGACGATTGTTAAAACGAGCATCACCAAAACGCCCACGAACTCCACGATTATCATACTGTCCGTATCCTCTGCCCTGGTTGTAGTTAAAGTTGTTCCCATTAGCATTACCACCATGGAAATAGCCATAGTTTCCCCTACCACGCCCATCAAAATGTCTTCCCCTTCCGCCATTCGCATGAAACCCACCACAATAACCACGGTTTGCTCCAAAACCTGAACCGGCGTGGAAATTGCCCCTTGATCCGACGGCCCTTCGAACGAACTAGCAGTCCTGCTCGGCCCCCTTCTTCAAAAGTGTTGAATCTCCCGTTGCCTCCTCCTTGGTTTGGATTGAAACCCCCTGGTGATTCCCGCCTCCCTATCCGCCACCTCGATATGCCATCGGCGACAACGGCGGCTGGCAGGAATTTTTCCAGAAGAACGAGAAGAAGCGCCGTAGCCCTAGGCTCGACGATATATGTTCGACCGATGAGTTTACGTAGTCTCGTACATCATGGCCCATCCTAAATGGGCTAACGGTCCAGACCCTGCCTAAGCCCAACGGGGTCAGCGGATTTGAATTGTGATGCAAATTCCAAGGACGATCGGATCTCCGCACGGGAGCCACCGATCTCGATCCTCTTCGAGTAACCAAAGTCCATTCCTCCTCATCGAATTCATCTTCCACAAAGAAAGATGCAGGCATGACAGGGATCTTGGGAACCCAAAACTTCAATGATTTTGGTGCCGCCTCACTTGCAGAAATGAGTTCCAACGCTGCCAATTTCTTCAATCGCCTCCTCTCGATCTTCTTGGCTGCTCTCTTCCCAGATGATCCGAGATCACGTGACAAATCATCTTGTGGAGTCCTGCAATCAACCAAATAACGATCAGAAGAAACGTTAGCAATACCTTTGGGATCGTCGTCTCCTTCATCGGTCTCTGAATCAGTTTCCTCCGTCTCGAGGCACCAAAAACGGCCAACACCAGTAGATGGCGATCGCACAGAGGTAGCCCCCGTAGATCTCTCATCCCCCGCCAACCCGATCACCGGCGCCCGGTGGGATCTCACTGGCGAGGACTCGCCGGTCTCCGCCTCCGCCTCCGCCTCACTCATGTTCTACTTCATGTTTTCAATATCTTATTTCCCTCCGATATATACTGCACATAAATATTTCTAATTCGAGTCTTCAAGGAAGAGATGGAACGTGACACCAGGATACCCTTGCTTCAAAATGTTGTAAAACCATAAAACATAGCAACGGAATAAGTTGCCAAGTCATGATGAAGGTGCCACCTTTTTCTATATATAACATACCTCAGTATAGATCGGATCATCGGTGCAGTAAGGAGGACAAGCCGAGAGGTCGCTGCGCGCTTAAAGCACGCTGCACCGTGCAACGTGAGACATAGCATCTCCAATCGGGCCTCCCCCAATACGTATCGAGCGAACCATATGTACTGAGCAAACATGCATGGTCCAAATAAAAATACCTACCCAACCGCAACCCCATATATATCTAAGTCAAACGTCTAGTGTGGTCAGCGTCCCTATATCTAATCCATACTTAGAGCGGATTTGGGGCAGTTCGGTCGCATCCGTCACTTCGGATTCGGCAGGCCGGACCCATCAAAAATCTTTCCACAAACCCTGATATACTCTTTCCTGCCTTTTGCCTCCTTGTGTTGCCTTTTGTCCAGCACCGATAGTGTTCTCACAGTAACTCTACCACCGTCGTGAACCCGTAGCGGCGCCACCACTGGCCCCAAACCCATCCCCGGACACGTATTTTGCTCTTTACGCCAAGTTTTGGTACTTAATTAAATCGTATTCCGTTGGACACACACCTCTCCCGTCATGCGTTCAACAAAATATCAGATCTGTTCTTTTAGTTTGTTTTGCTCATGTATAGGCAAATGGTGGATTTGTCAGATGATGAGTTTGATCACAAGGAGTTTGACGAGTTCGCATTCCAGCAGTTCATGGACGATGACTTTAATTCAGAAATCGATGACGATGAAGATGTTTTCATGATGGTTATGATAAACTAGTTAGGGCGGACGGTTTGCCGCGTGAAACAGACCTAAAGTTGGCTCAAACCCCCAATAATCCTAATGGCAATATAAGAAATGAGTGGATTGAGAATAAACTGTTGCCTCAATTGATCGATTACATGGGGGTATCTATGCATAGGTTTCCGACTATTCGGGATGTCAGTTTATAAGTAAAGGGCCCAGTAAGAGGCGTCGCTAGAGGGAAAGGCGCCCGTTCGCTCCAAACAGGCGTCTGTACAGGGCAAAGGCACTTGTACGGAGATGGAACACTTTGGGAACTAATATCTATTCCTAACGGGAAGATTCAGAGATTGAAACTAGGGTCAGAGAGAACCCACATGAAAGTAGGATACACATAACATGCAGTGATCCCGGTGTCAACATCAAGGGCTATAAGAAGATGATCATAGGTGTGAGTGAAAATACAATCACACCATGATGCGTGTGAACATACGTTCGTTGGGAGACCCCAAGAGGAAGGTATGAAGAGTGTAGCAGCAAGTTTTCCCTCAGAAAGAAACCAAGGTTGAATCGACCAGTAGGAGGAAGGAGTAACTTCAGAAGGTTGAAACAGTTGAGATGGCAGGGTGCACTACCGGTTTAGAAGCAACGTGGAACCTACACAACACAATCAAATCACTTTGCCGCCAACGAAGCAGTGAGGTTGTCAATCTCACCGGTTTTGCTGAACACAAAGAGGTTAAACGTATGGTGTGGAAAACAGTAGGATAACAGCATGAAACCAGTAGTAACAGTATTAAAGCAGTAGGTGTTTTATCAGTATGAGGAAAATAGACCGGGGTACACAGTTCACTAGTGGTGTCTCTCCGTGAAATAACATGTGTGGTGAACAAACTACAGCTGGGCAATTGACAGAAATGAAGACTGCAATGTAGTGCATATGCAAGACATAAAGATTACTATGTGATTAATGCGGCCATTACAAAAAAAAAATACATAGACCGTCATCCAAATGCATCTATGACTAATAATCCACCCTCCGAATATCATCCGAACAAATGTTGGGTATTAAGTTGCAAGCAAGAGATTATCGCAGTAAGCAAAGTGTGTAATGTAAACTACGTAATCACTGTTGTTTTCTCCCTAATGGCAACAACACATTCTCCATCCGTCACGTTTTTGTCACTCGAGCACAGATGCAAAGGAGGCATGAACCCACTATCGAGCATAAATACTCCCTCTTGGAGTTACTAGCATCTATTTGACCAGAGCATCTACTAATAACGGAGAGCATGCAAGATCATAAATAACATATGCATGAAGATAACATGATAGATTGATAATCAGAAGACATGTCATTCAATATTCATGAGATCCCAGCAAACACAACATGTAGCACTACATAAAGATGAACTCGATCATGTGAGGCAACTCACGAGATCTAAACATGAGGTACAAAGTGGAGAAGACAACCATCTAGCTAATTCTATGGACCCGTAGTCCAGGGATGAACTATTCATGCATCACTTTGGAGGAGGGCATGGTGGTGTAGACCCCTCCGGTGATAAATTCCCCTCCCGGCAGGGTGCCGCGGAGAACTCCAGAACCCTCCTGATCTCGGGATGACGATGACAGAGGCCTCGGGTGTTTCTCATGACGAAGTGGTATCTTTTTAGGGTTGATATGTCCGGGGGTATAAACAGGCGAAAGGGCAAAGGCGTTGGAGGCCTGGGGCCCCACACCACCCCATGGCGTGGCCAGGGGGCGTGCCACCCTATGGTGTGGCTCCTCTTCGGGCCTCTTCGGGACTCCGTGGAACCTTCAGGAATTCTAGGACCTTCGGACTTCGAATTTTCCAATTCTGAGAATATTTCCAGAACAACTTTTCTGAAACTAAAAACAGCAGAAAATAGGGAACTGGCTCCGTGGCATCTTGTCAATAGGTTAGTCCGTAAAATCGATAAAAATGACATAAAGTGTATAGAAAACATGTAGAAAACAACATGAAAACAACATGGAACATCAGAAATTAAGGATAATATTATGACGTATCAACATCCACAAGCTTAGTTCCTACTCGTCCACGAGTACGTAAACGATAAAAACACATAATTTCTGAGGTGACATGCTACCAACATAAACTTGATCATCAATAATGTAAAAGCATAAGTAAGCTGAGATCATAGAACTTCAACACAAGAATGATAGATAGAATTTTAACAATAAAGCATAGCAATCACCTTGCATTATGAGAAGTAACACAAATAAAAGATCATGAATAACAATGCAATGAAAGATATACATTTGTTTCAAGTATAGAGAAAACATGTCAAAGTGATATTTCGCTAGTCCTTAAGAGTGGGTCAAAACATAAATGCCAGGACACCTTCAAAGTTCATGAGGAAGACTAGAACAAATAATTAGAGAACAAGCAATAACACATCATGACTCAATTAATAATGTTTCTGGGATAAATGAACATAAAACTCAGAATGGCAACTATGCTCTCTCAACTATGCGTAAAGTTAGAAGATGGAGACTCAACATAAAAGTAAAAGAAAGGCCCTTCGCAGAGGGAAGCAGGGAGCAACTCATGTGCTAGAGTATTAAACAAAGGTATTAAAACCATTTTTAGAGAGGTGTATGCTTATGTCAAAGAATGGTAAACAGAAAATACAGTACGTCACAAGCCAACTAGACTTCACAAGAGCGGCTCCCGTAGAAGGACACATCTGGGTAGAAGGTCATCCCTCTTTCTCGTTTGTTTACACAATTATGCTTTGACTGATAAATCAGGGGCAAAAATAGTGAAGAGAATTTGTTGCTATTAATTTGGGGCTGGGCACCCCGCTGCTAGCTCTTCTATCATTGGATAAGCGTATGAAGCCACTAGTCCAGGGTGTGAAAGTCCAATCAACAAGTGAGATAAAGATTCTCTATTTACGTCCTCATGAGCTAAAACAGGATCACAAAACAGGAGTAATTTTGAAAGTTTTAAAGGTAACACGTCAAAATTTTACTTTGGAGTGGCGGTTAAATATCACAAGTAGGTAGGTATGGTGGACACAATGGGAAAACTTTGATTTTTGGTAATTGGATGCACGAGTAGAGATCATACTCAGTACGGGTGGAGGCTAGCAGAAGACTGGGAGCGACAAATCAAGAGAGCATAAGTGCCATAATCATGCATAGCGACAGAAACATCATTATTAAAAGCATAAGTGGTACCACAAGTTCAAAAACTAAATTATCATAGAGTCTATAAGTGACTGGTTTATAGTCATAAACATGGTGTGAGCATGCGCCAAGTCAACCAAATAAAACATTCAAAGGAGAACACCACAAATTTATGCTTCAACGTGACAAGAACAACTCATGATTCTTTCAATGACACATTAAACACTCTCAGATATTTGAGACTAATCATGCTACTAAATAACCACAAGGCTGAAAATAACATCTAGCATGATACGAAAAAGTCTAGCCACAACCTATACAAGCTTTTACTTGCACCGTTATAAATTCCACTACAAGCAACAATTTCTTTTCCCAACAAGCACCATACAAAATATGCTTTAACAAAGACTCTCTAAATTCTACAGCAAGCAAACATGAGAGTACTCACACAACACTACTAAAACTAACAACTATGAATAAGAGATGCAATGAAAATAAGAGCTAAACAGGAATTTTTGCAGCAGTTAGAAGAAAAACTAAGAATACGAGCATATCGAGTATTCAAGCAAAAAAGAGGAGCGTGTCTCTCTCCCAAACAAGGAATGCTAGGGTACAACTATATTATTGCAGCAAGGAAAAGAAAAGAAAACAAAATAAAAACAAACAGACGCTCCAAGTAAACTTCATACGATGTGACCGAATAAAAATATAGTTTCACTCGAAATGACCTGATAGATTGTTGATGAAGAAGGGGATGCCTTGGGCATCCCCAATCTTAGATGCTTGAGTCTTCTAAAAATATGGTTGGATGAACCACGGGGGCATCCCCAAGCTTTGACCTTGCACTCTTGTTGGAGGGATAGTAACCCGGTAGGCTCATGCCTAGGTGAAACTCGGCCCGAAGGAAATCGCACAAGACCCGGCCCAAGGTGGAGGAGTTTCTAGAAGGCCCAGAAGGGAGCGTAGGTCTTGTAACTCGTATCTTGGGGGTCACGATTAGAAAACCTAGGGTTGTGTGTGGATTCCGGGTAGGATTCCGGGTGTGCCTTGTATAGGAAGCCAGGGAGCCGGGTAATATATAAACCGGCTCCTGGGACAGAGAGAGGGAGAGAGTTTTCCAGGTATTCGAGTAATACGAGAGCTGATAGCTGTAACCATAGATCGGAGACTCGGCGACATTACAGCCCGAACTACTGGATCACCAGAAAACATGATTTCCCCTGAGCTAAACCCTCTCCCAAACACCAGAGTCGATTTGCCCCAAAGTAAGTTACCCCTGGTAACGTCTGCCGTGATTATCCCACGACAGTTGGCGCCCACCGTGGGGCCTACGTCCAAGGGTGTTTACATCATGGGAGAAGCTCAGGAAAGCATGAAGGACCTCGTCATCAGAGAGATCATCACCAACCCCGAAGGAGAGAAGATCGTGGACGACTTTGGTTGGGAGCCAGAGTCGGATCTGCTAGAAACCGGATCTGTCATCACGATCGGCCGGATCAGCGTCTTCGTCGGTATGGTACGTGCATCTGGTTTTGTTTCTGACCATAATGATTGTGATTCCGTGTCAGGGGATGATACTTGCGTTCAATCAGACGGAGAAGGATCGGTCGGAACGGTAGATCCGGAGAAGGAGCCCACCACGAAGAGGGAACAACGAGAGGAGCCGGTATGGACCCCGCGTGGCCGGGTTATGGGAGAAGATGATACCGAGTCTATCCTGCACTTTCTTGAGGATCGGTACGAAGAAGATAGTGACGAAGAAGAAGAATACGAATCGTCGCCAGGCATCGCGCGCCGAGTCGCGGTCTACATAGCCCCCGCAACCAATCTTAATCAGGGCGATGTGTCGGCAGCCGCGGCTGGAGCAGCGCGAGCGCTGGCCCAACAACAGACTCCGGCTAATGGAAACCCGGTCATACCCTGGGTCGACGGAGAGCCGGCCTCCGTCACCAGCCATACAAGAGAAAGTGAACGGGACAGAAACATGTTTGGATTCACAGCAAATAGAACGCCAGGAGCAGGAACCTCGCACCCGCCAAATCCGGCTCTGTTCAACAACAACCTAATCTTAGATCCCACAGTGTTAGAGACGGTAATAACCCCAGAAAACGCGGCGGCACGCGCCCGAGATCTGGATGTGGCTCGCCGTGCATTGGAGCAACAAAGAGGAGATGTGGAAGCTGAGAAGCAAGGGATAGCCGCACGCCAGCGCGAGTTGGAAGAACTGTAAAATCGTATTCAAGCTCAGTCGACTAGAATTTATAATCAGAGGCATCAGACGAGACTACCAGCAACAGGTGGAAACTTACAGTCGGCTGCATTGTTCATTACCCCTCAGGATCAACCAATCCCGGTCATAAATCAAGGAACTGGGTATCAAGCGGCAACCTTGGGAGGACAGCCGGCAAACGTGCAGGCCGGGTTACCCACGCTGCAAACTGGGATCGCCCCTGGTAATGCTACACCACCACCACCACGATTTCATACCCCACCAGGTCACTTCAACAACCCCATGGATAAAGTGTACGCCGCGACCCTAGCGCTCGACCGTATCCCATTGGGAGAGACGCCTCGAGAAATCGAAACTCGGCAGGCCATAGAGATGCTACGCACCGCAGTGGCTCAGCAGGCAAATTACCCGGATCATAGAAGTGGTTTGCATGGGACGCCGTATGTCAGCCGGCAACCCGGAAACACGAGGAATATTCAGTCAAGCTCGACACGGAGGAGTGCAGAGTAGCAGAAAATACCGCCTCCTCCTCGTAGGCCAGCGGCTCCCGCAGTCTCGGCAGCACAGGCGATAGTCGACAGTTCCCGCGCAAGGCGCATGCCCGGGTCAGCAGTACAAGGGGCAGTAGGCGCCGCACCCCTAGTCGCGCCAGCGGAGTCTCATGCATCGCGCGCAAGGCCGGTATTGACCAACCTGGCCGGCCCTAAGTGTCTGTCGGACGCCATCAGAGCAGAACCGTACCCGGATAAATTCAAGGAACCGGGTAAAGTCGTGAACTATGAGCCAACTATGGATCCAGAGACCTGGCTGAGCAGTTATGAGATGACAATGTCTACTCGCAATGCATCAGAAAAGCTTCAAGCCAAGTTCATGTATCTCATGATGTCTGAGGGAGCAACAAAGTTGTGGTTCAACAACTTGCCGGATAGATCCATTAACTCATGGAATGAGTTGAAAACAGCTTTCATTAAGCACTTTCATGGAACATGCCGGAAGTTATTCACGATTGATGATTTGGAAAGATGTGTCCAGAGAAAGGGAGCGTCGGCGCGCAGCTGGGTGCGCCGGGTCATGGAAATTCTCCACTCTTCCACGGATATTCAGCCAAAAGATGCGTTACAAGCTATGGCAAAAACGTGCAAATACATACCCCTGGTACAAAAACTAACACGCATGAAATCCAGTCGACACACCTCGGAAATCACGATGGGGGAATTGATGGATGCATGCAACAAACATGCCGCCACTGACACCACAGAAGAAGAGGTCGAGGACAAAAAAGCAAAGGCCAACGCAAACAATAATGGAATACCCGGTAACGGGGCTGCTCCGGGTAATAATGGGGGAATAATGGAAATAACCAGCACAAACGCCCGTATGAAGGAAACTCTGAGTTTGTTGCTAATACCGAGGCCGGGTTTCCAAGACCCAGGGTAGAAGGAAACTTCAACGGAGGAAATTACCAGGGGCCACCGAGGCCGGCTAACCATATAGAGGCCTTCAGGATGCCTTGTCCGCGTCATAGCAGGAACGGCAGGCCGGCTAATCATTCGTTGGAGCAATGCGTGGACTTACAGAGATGGAAAAACAAAGAGATACAGAAGGCCCCGTGAGGTACAGGCCGGGGAGGAGGACCGGGTCCGGGTGGAAACCCGGGCAACAGACCGCCCCCCGCTGGCAACGCAGGAGGCGGCAATCCGGGTAATAATCAAGGAGGTGCTGGGGGTTTCCAAGCCAACCCAAAACAGCTAGGACAATATCACGTTCACACTACCAGAACTTCCAACAAGGAGAGAAAGATACTCAAGAGGGCCGTAAACTCGGTTTCTTCAGGTGTTCCGAGGTATTTGAGATGGTCAGATCAAGAGGTAACGTGGAGCAGAAAGGATCACCCGGAAACAATAAAACATCCGGGTGTGCTAGCTTTGGTTGTGGCACCGCATGTCAATGGTTACGAGCTGAAAAAGGTTTTGATGGATGGTGGAAGTAGCATCAATATTCTATATTGGGAAACCTTTCTACGCATGGGGCTCAAGGAGTCTCAGCTGCAGAAAAGTTCCACAGTTTTCCACGGGATTGTGCAGGGTCACTCGGTGTGCCCTGAAGGGAATATAACACTTGAAGTCGGTTTCGGAGAATCCAAGGATAACTTCCGAGTGGAGTGGCTCACGTTCGAGGTAGTGAAATTGCACAGCCCTTATCACGCGCTGTTCGGAAGGCCGGCTTATGCTAAGTTCATGGCCAGGCCGTGTTACGTGTATTTGCAGCTAAAGATTCCGGGTCCTAAGCAGACCATCACTATACATGGGAACCGGGCTGTGGCAGCGGAGTGTGATGAAGGAGATGCGGCAATAGCAGAACAGGCTTGCAGAAAGGAAGAGCTCAAGTATTATCGGTCTCAGGTCATATGCTGAGATGTTTAACTGCCAGATTGGAATGTTACCTATGAAATATTTGGGCATGCCTGTTACTTTTGCTACTTTGAAAAATGCTGATTGGGATTTTTTAGATAAGAAATTCATCAAAAAGTTGGATGCATGGATTTGTGGGTCTGCTTCTTCTGGGGCTAGGTTGACTCTTTTAAAAGCATGCTTAGCTGGGTTGCCTTCTTATTATATGTCTATGTTCTTGTTGAATAAAACCATGGTTGAGAAATTGAATAATCATACGAGGAGATTTTTCTGGCAAGGTATTCATAAGAAAAGAAAGTATCATATGGTGAAATGGAAAAGAATTTGTAGATCAAGAAAAAAAAGGGGGATGGGTGTCAAAGATTTGAGGAAACAAAATATAAGTCTCCTTACTAAATGGTGGTGGAAACTTGATACTAGAGAGGGTCCATGGCAGGATATTGTGAGAGCAAAATATCTCAAAAAGCATTCTGTGGCATCTGTGAAAGTAAGGTTTAATGATTCACCTGCTTGGAAAAACCTTCTAAAAGTGAAGGATATCTATATGACTGGGAGGAAAGTCATTTTGAAAAAAGGGGATTTGGTGAGATTTTGGCACGATCCTTGGTTAGACAATACTCCTTTGGTTCAAACTTATCCTTTGCTGTTCAATATTCGCCAGCAACAAGATATTTCTTTTGCTGAGTGTGCTGGAAAGCAATTTGAGTTAACATTCAGGAGACGTCTTTTTCCTGTAATTAAGGATCAGTGGGACTTTATACAGGAGAGGGCTGGTAGTATACCTCTCCTGGATGGTGAGAGTGATCAGGTAATCTGGAAGTTTAACAAGAATGGTAGATTGTCGACAAAATCTGTTTATCATCTTCTGGAGAAGACAGTGGCATGACCCAATTATATGTGGGTTTGGAAAACAAAAATACCCTTGAAGATTAAAATTTTCCTATGGCAATTGTTACAAGATGCTATCTTAACTAGAGAAAATATGAGAAAGAGGAGGTGGCCTGGCAATCCTAGCTGTTCTTTTTGTGATAATGTGGAGACTAGGAATCATCTTTTCTTTACCTGTTCCACGGCTAAAACTGTTTGGGGTGTGCTGGGTACAGTCTTGGGGACTCAAACGTGTCCAGTTTCTTTTTGGCAATGTATGGCTTGGTGTTATGCTTTTTGGCCGAGGGGGAAAAAGTACTATAATTTGGTGATTTTTGCGGTGTGCTGGTCAATTTGGATGATGAGAAACAAGATAACCTTTGATAAATATGTGCTTCGGGATCCTGTTGTAGTGGTCTTTATGGTTTGTTCGTTTCTGATTCACTGGGCAGGTCTATATCCAGAGGGCGACAAAGAGGCGATCATGGAGGGTGCATCGCAGCTGAAGAGGTTGGCGACGAGTTTGGTTGCCGGAAGATCGTCGGGAGGTGATGCTGTACCTGCTATGGAGTCTGAGGCGTTGCGGTTGGAGGGATGAGTTAGCTATCGGTTTCTGTTTCTGCCTGCTGGATTGTTGCAGTGTTTTGTTATCGACTTGCTGTTGTTTGCTGAATCGTGAACTTTCCTGGTAGTTAGGTGGGAGGGGGTTATATCAGCAGGTTTTTGTCCCGTAGGGGTGTTCGACGGCGAACGCTCGCAGCGGGTTTCCTGGATGATACCCTCCCGTTCTAACTGGACTGCTCCTGTCCCTTTCTGTCTTTCATTCTCTCTGTAAGAACATGTTATTTCTGTTATGAAAGTAATAGAAAGGGGCTAGCCCAGTTGGAAAAATTATCGGTCTCAGGTAGACCCGGAAGATAGAACGGCTTTGAAGAGACCGAATACGGAGGACGAGAGAGCAAAGTTCAAAGCGGCCCAGGACACCAAAATGGTGGCTTTCATCGAGGGTGACCCCTCCAAACAATTTTCCATAGGTTCTAACCTAGACAACAAGGAGGAAAAAGCACTTATTGATTTCATTCGTGAGAATCAGGACGTTTTTGCTTGGACGCCCAGTGACATGCCGGGTATCCCGACCGAGTTAGCTGAGCATAGTTTGCACATTGATCCCAAGTCTAGGCCTGTGAAGCAGGGTCTAAGAAAAATGAATGCGGAAAGGAGAAAGGCTATAGGAGCGGAGATAGCTCGGCTCCTTGCAGCCGGCTTTATCATGGAGGTTTTTCACCCGGAATGGCTAGCAAATCCGGTTTTAGTGTTGAAAAAGAACAACGAGTGGAGGATGTGCATAGACTACACGAGTCTCAACAAGCATTGCCCAAAGGATCCATTTGCCCTTCCAAGAATAGACCAGATCATAGATGCAGTGGCAGGTTGTGATTTATTATGTTTCCTGGATGCTTATTCCGGGTATCACCAAATAAAGCTCAAAAAGGAGGATTGGGAGAAGACATCGTTTATAACCCCCTTTGGTGCTTTTTGTTACAAGACCATGACCTTTGGGCTAAAAAACGCCGGCGCAACGTATCAGCGGTGTATTCAGAAGTGCTTTGAGGATCAAATTGGACGCAACGTTCATGCCTAAGTGGATGGTGTGGTGATTAAAACAAGGAAAGCTGAAACTTTCATAGATGACCTAAAGGAGCCCTTCAAGAACCTGAGAAGATATCAGATGAAGCTTAACCCCACAAAGTGTGTATTTGGGGTTCCAGCAGGAAAGTTAATCGGTTTTATTGTTTCTAAGAGAGGAATTGAGGCAAACCCAGAAAAAATCAAGGCCATCCAGAGCCTGAAAAAGCCGGAAGGCCTGAAGCACGTTCATAAGCTGACAGGATGTGTGGCAGCATTAGGCCGGTTTATATCTAGGCTTGGAGAAAAAGCAATACCTCTATACCGACTCTTGAGGAAAACCGACAAATTCGTATGGGACCAAGAGGCGGACAAACATTTGAAGCTCTGAAAAAGCAGTTGTCTGAGG
Source organism: Alopecurus myosuroides (assembly GCA_028641055.1). Lineage (NCBI taxonomy): Eukaryota > Viridiplantae > Streptophyta > Magnoliopsida > Poales > Poaceae > Alopecurus > Alopecurus myosuroides. The sequence continues at coordinate 480,497,666 of CM054058.1, forward strand.
CACCAATTCTGTCGGCGCCAGGTCTTAAAGAGCCCATGTTATTATACATTGCGGCAGGGCCACGGGCGGTCAGCACAGTGGTTGTGGTTGAGCGCAAGGAGGATGGAAAGGATCACCCGATACAAAGGCCGGTTTACTACGTGAGTGAGGTCTTATCGGAAGCAAAGCAGCGTTACCCGCATTGGCAAAAGCTAGTTTTTGGGGTCTTCATGGCCAGCCAAAAATTGAAGCCGTATTTTCAGGAACACCCCATAACGGTGATTAGCTCCATACCCATGGCAGATATTATCAGAAATTCAGATGCGACAGGCAGAATAGCCAAGTGGGCCATTGAGATGGGAGATTATCATATCAACTACGAGCCTCGGTCTGCAATCAAGTCCCAGGCCTTAGCTGATTTTATTAATGATTGGACTCACACAAGCATGCCCACAACAATGCCAAGTTCCGAGTCTTGGGTAATGCACTTTTATGGTTCCAAGCAATACGAGGGATCAGGAGCTAGGGTGGTACTTACATCACCAAAAGGAGACAAGTTGAGTTATGTGTTGCAAATTCACTTCGATTGCTCCAACAATGTGGCCGAGTATGAGGACCTATTACACGGACTGCGAGTAGCAAAGGAGATGAATATCAAGCGAATAAGGTGCTACGGAGACTCGGATCTTGTGGTACAGCAGGTCTCTGGAACCTGGGATAGAAAGGATGCAACAATGGCAGCGTATCGCAGAGAGGTAGACAGGGTGGCCGGGTCTTTTTCCGGGTATGAGGTGGAACACATCGATAGGCGAAAGAACGAGGCAGGAGATGCGCTCGCAAGACTCGGTTCGCGCCGAGAGCCGGTTCCGCCTAACGTTTTTCTGGACAAGTTATGGCGGCCCTCTGTCAAAACCGAATCTGAAGAAGAGGTGGCTAACCAAGACCCGGATTTGGAGGTTGTGGCCGCTGTACATGCCATTCCCGAGTGGACGGAACCGTTTCTGGCCTATCTATCACGGGGCGAGTTACCGCCACAGGAAGTTCTAGCCAGGCAAATCCTGAGACGAGCAAAGGGCTATTCTATCATCAATGGCGAGTTGTATAAGAGAAGTGCTACATGAGTCTTTTTGCGCTGTGTAACACCAGAGGAAGGCCGACAGATTTTGAGGGAGATCCATGAAGGTGATTGTGGGCACCATGCCTCCACAAGATCCCTTGTGGCTAAAGCATATCGACACGGTTTCTGGCTCACGGCTTTGGCGGACGCGGAACGCTTGGTGGCAAGATGTGATGGATGTCAAAGGTATGCTCGCCAAACCCATGTGCCAGCTATGGAGTTGCGAACAATCCCGCTGACCTGGCCGTTTGCAGTTTGGGGTATGGATATGGTGGGCCCCTTTCACATGTCGCCTTGCAAAAAGACTCATCTTTTGGTGGCTATTGATAAGTTTACTAAATGGGTTGAAGTCATGCCAGTCACCAATTGTGAGGAAGCCACATCTGTCAAGTTCTTGAAAAAGATCATCTATCGGTTTGGATATCCTCATAGCATAATAACAGACAATGGGACCAACATGTCCTTAGGTGAGATGGAAAAGTTTTGTGGAAACAACGGCGTCCGCCTTGATGTAGCCTCAGTAGCCCATCCACAAGCTAATGGACAAGTGGAGAGGGCAAACCAGGAATTACTTTGTGGGCCCAGAGCTGCTGGAGCATGGGTAGAGGAGTTACCATCAGTGGTTTGGGGGATTAACACTACACCTAACAGATCTACTCAGATGACTCCGTTTTTTATGGTTTATGGTGCAGAGGCGGTTCTTTCGAGTGATATTATTCATGACTCGCCCCGAGTAGCAGCTTATGTTGAGGTGGAAAACGAGAAGACCCGGCAAGACGATGTGGACATGTTAGAAGAGCACAGAGAGCAAGCTTTGGAGAGATCAGCTATATATCAACAGGATTTGAGGCGATACCACAGCCAGCGAGTCAAAACCCGGGTCTTCCAGGAAGGGGACCTGGTACTGCGCTTAGTACAATCAAAGGAAGGAAAGCACAAGTTATCTCCACCATAGGAAGGCCTGTTCATCATAAGCCGGAATTGGCATAATGGATCATACTACTTAATAGACACAAGGGAAGAGTCGAACACTGTCAATGACACCGCCCATACCACTTCGTCTATGCAAGAACGGGAAAGACCATGGAACGTAGCTCAGCTACGTCCTTACTACACTTAGCGTAGGCTAGGTTTACAAGTTGAATTGCACGATGTAAACAGGCAGCAGGTTTCAGACGCACTCTTTTCCTATCCAGGGTACCTAAGGGGACTGGAGGGTTTTTAATGAGGCAGCTTGCTGACCTAATCTTTCTCATATCAATAAAGAGATGGTTAAACTATGATATTATTTGTTTTCTGTTTTTCTTCCTATTAGTCCGTTTTAAAATCTTTTATGTCTTATTCTACTCCATATCAGGTAAGTATTTATGGTTTAGTTATAATACACTAGGTTTAAAATTGTCATAGATTGCATATATAGGTCTTGGGGGCTGATTGCTTGAATAGCACAGCTATAATCTCAAGACCCGGCCACGATGCCATTAGGTTATAAGGACCGATTACTTGCAATAAGTATGGTTACAATCTTATAACCGGACAATAGAGCCAAAACTTCCTTGATCTTCCTTGCTTAAGCTCGATGTGACTCGCAACAAAGTGGCGTGATTGCTAGCCTATAAAACCAATCAGTCATGATGCCCATGGGGACTTGCCTGACCCTGTTTTTATAGAGTTATAAGCAACATAGAGTATCCACGCGAAAGCCGGCTTACAGCAAAGGGGGTCAAAAGGGTCATCCAAACCACAAGTTATGCAGAGTAAAAGGCGATAGCCGGAAACTCACAATGTATTAAGCATAGCTTCAAAATTTATATGTGTAGCTATATGTTTTGGGCCTTGGCAAAAACAGGGAGCCTTTTTTCTTAAAACTACAAATCCCTAAAACTCGGAGATTTGGGTCTTGGGGACTTGGGAATTTGAGAAAAAAAAGCAAACGGTCTAGCTATTGGACTCAAAACCCAAAAACCTGAGTCTTGGGGACTTAAGAAACAAAAGTTCACCAGGTCAACAAATCCAAAGACCCAGAAACCGACTCTCACAGATCTGGAAGAGAAGAAAGTGCCGAAAAGCGAAATTATCCAAGTTCAAGGCTGAAAAGGGCATATCAAGGTGGATGGCCAAAAGGGCCATCAAAGTCATAAAAGTTTAAGTGTGTTACAAACCAAGGGAATAGTATCAAAAGTGCACAGGCGCACTATTTAACAAATAATTGTATCAGGCATATTACAAAAGTGCACAGGCGCACTATCGGCCGAATGAGTGTTTGTGGACAAACTTTACTCGGCATTCATAGCCGAGTCTTCAGCAGCAGTCTTGGTAGCCGGATCTTCAGTGTTTTCTTCTGTAGCCTTCCATGCCTCCGTATCCGGATCAACCACGGTATCAATGCGAGCTGGAGGAGGGATGACTGGAGTGGATGATGCTGGCACAGAGCCGGCCTCGGCCTTCCTCTTGGCAACTTCCTCCTTCCACCGGGCTATCATATCAAAGGGAGCAGGAAAATCAGAAGGTACCGGCTTATCTTCAGCGTTGTACGGAGGGGTAAGCTTGTTCACGTCAAGTTTATCGGCTATCAAGCTTGTCGAGTTACGTATCTGAGCATGGATAGCTTTGTAGTCCTTTGCCGAGAATCGAGAGCCGTCTGTGTTGAATTCGGGGAACCCATTCACAAGCGTTGCCGGCTCAAGACTAGGAAAGTAGGCTTTGGCCAACGCAAGGCCACGGGTCACCCCAACCCGGAACGCCGAGCGCTTCCAGTGGTCGATCCAAGCAGGGACCGTTGAGACGCATCGAGCATTCGGGATACACCGCCATAACCACCAGGCCACCTCACGGCTTCAAGGGTCCACTTGGTCCCCGCAGAAAATTGCCGGATAACCGCCTTCAAGGTCTTCAATTTTTCTATATCATCTTCATCATGAACATTGTCACCCGGACCTGCAGAATAAAGAGAAAAGTAAAGTGGTAAGGTCCGGGTCATAGACTCTATCAAATGAGAAACCCGAGTCATAGTCAGGAAGTTCAGTTCCTTTACCAATTATGGAGATGTATGTATCGGCAACAGAGGTCGATAATTTCTTCAGTAAAACTTCAACATGGTGGAGCTTTTTCTTGTATTTCTTGCAATCCTTGGAAAGGTCCTTCACCTCGACCTCCAGCTCCTCTCGAAGTTTGGTCTCAACTTGGAGGAGTTCGTTGGTTTTCGCCAACATCTCCTCCGTCCGGGTCACATAAGCCTGGAAAATAGACAAGGAGATATTAGTCGGTTGCAGCGTAGAAACCAAGTATGGAAGGTTATATAGCTATGGAAGTACCGAGTAAACTATGTATAGTTCACCCGGAACTTGGGGACTAGGTGAGTACGCAAATAATATCGGTAAAGTTACCTGATGCTCGGCTGCTAGGGATTCGAGAATATCTTTTTCATTGGATTTCAGAGAAAAAAGTTAATCTAGCATCCCTTCAAAGTCAAGGACACTCAGATTTGGCCTGGAGGAGCTAGGGTTCTGGTTACCCGGTGGCGAGGTCCTTTCCTGCTTCGTCGGGTCGACTCTGGCCGCCTGGGTGTTAAGAGCAGGGGCAGCCCTCTGTGTTCCCAGAAACTCGACATCAGCGTCAGCCGATTGATGTGTTGGCAGGGGGAACCCGGTTTCTGGGACAATGGGGTCATTCAGCTCTTCCTCTTCACCGCCAGACGCGGGCTTGGTAGCACTCTCCGGGTCTTCCATGGCCGGGTTATCAACGTGCATATCCTCCGGGTCACTAAGTGTAACCTTGGCTCTGAGAAAGAAAAGGAAAAAGTTAGTAAGTAATAGACGGAAGACAAGGAAAATAAAGGTATATTGGTTAATAAGGGTAGCGAGTTACCCGGTATTCACGACGAAGTCGGCTGGGAGATCGTTGCTGGACCCGGAAGATGCTGATAAAGAATCGGAAAGTGAGACCCAGAGTTGTCCGGCTAAGGGATGATTTGGAGATGGAAATTTTCGAGGTATATGGGTTTTATAAGTTGGAGGAGTACCGGCTCGGCGAGCGGGCGACATGGGGATACCCGGGTTAAGAGGATCGTCACCCGGAGAGGTCCGGGTTGCCCGTCGTTTGGCTGGAGTTGATTCCTTCAGAGATGGTGAAGTGGTTAGATGCCTCTTAAGTTCGCACATATTGGCATAGGAATATGGCTTGGAGGTCATGGAAGAGTATGGCACCTTGAAAACAACTCTCCTCTCTTCCTCTTCGCCCCAACCTCAGCCTCCGGCTCTGCTTCATTCTCTTCTGACTGAGTGTCGTCCTTGTCCTCTAGCGCTGGTGAGTGAGGAGCATTGTCGGAAGGAGGAGAAGTTTGGTCTAATAAGCTAACGAGGTAATCATTGAGAAGAGACCTGGAATTAACTTCATCGCTATCAGTCGGCTCTTCCTCCTCCTCCGAGTTTTCAGAAGGGGGAGGGGTGACAATCTTCCAGAATGCGTCATTTTCCTGAGTAAAAAACACAGAGATAAAAGTTAGTATCCATACATAAGAAGTGTCAGTCGAAATAAAGAGTGATAGCCGGTTCTTACTGGAGGAGCCGGCTTAGAGCGTGTAAAAGGGGCAAGCCTGGCGATGCTCTTTATAACATCAACTCTCTCAGCCAAGAAAGTCTTCATGATCTTATTTACATGTGCGGCTGGGTAAGTTTTCTCCGAGTATCGGAGAGAGTCGGTGACGTGCCCAGAGTAATCGCACATAAGCTTGGGCCGAATGCTGTTTGGCTGGATCCGGCAACTGACCCAGGTTTTTATCAGGTTAAGCCCAATAAGTCCCTGGGCCGAAAGCACAGCAAGTTTGTGGAGAAGAGGCTGGATAGACCGTCTATCAGCCTCATATGCGAAATAGTTTAGGTTATCGGAAAGAGAAAGGATATCATTAGAGAAACCCGGCAAAGGCTTCTCGCCGGGTAAGGATGTGTCTCGGCAGTAGAAAAATGTCTTCTGCCAGTGCTTCACATGAGAGTGAAGACTAAGAGTCGGCATCAGAGAGTTTTTACGCCTCTGAATCGAGACCCCTCCACAGACTAGGAGGTCCCCGTCCGTGCTCTCTCGGCAGGGTTTGCATTGGAACAGTTCTAAGAATAAAGCAAGATTCGGAGAAATGCATAGATAAGCTTCACAGAGGACTATGAAGTGGAAAATGTTTAGCATAGAGTTTGGGCCGATATCAAATACCCGGAGTTTATAGTGGTCTAGAAGGTCCCGGAAGAAAGTGTGACCCGGGGGGCGGAAACCCCTGATCACGTGCTCGAGGAAGACGACTACCTCATCCGGCCTTGGTGAAGGCCGGGTCTCCTCACCCGGCGTCCTCCAATGGATTTCCGGCTGAGCGGGCAGAACGCCAGACTCGGCCAGCTCGTCAAGTTTCGCCTTGGTAATAGTCGATTTCGCCCAATTGGCGGAAATCGACTGACCCGGCTTTTGCTTTCCAGCCGGGTTTTTGCCCTTCAACTTAGCACTAGCCATGGGAGGCATGGAGCGTAGATCTAGATGGAGGTAAAATGGGAGTAAGTAATGGCCGAGAAATTCGAGGAGCGCAACTAATTGATGCAGCAGGAAAAGGGAAAGGTAAAACAACTAAGTGTTTGCAAGAGATGCGGAAAATGGATCTAGCCAAGAATGAGTGCGGAAAAGTATGAGATTGCAAATTGCGAGAGCGCATCTAGATAACGGAGCAGTGGAGGATAACTACGAGTGAAATTCGAGCAAAAATGCTAGCACAAGATTGGAAAGAAGGGAGATCTAGATCTAATGGCACAAGGTGCTCACTGGGGTGGTTCGCTGGTGGAGATGCGCGGCGGCGGCGATTCGGGAACGACAGCGAGCGCGGCGGTGGCGATTCGTTGGCGGAGGCGGCCCGTCGCGAGAGCTCCGGCGGCACGGATGAAGGTGTGAGTGTGGGCATTGACGGAGGCGCGGGCGGCGACCGGCAGCGGCCATGCGGGCACTGGCGCAGCTCTGGCGGACGCGGGCTTGATTTTGGGCTCGTGGGCACGGAGGCGGAGCGAGAGGAAGAAGGAGAAGAGGAAATGGCCGTCGAGATTTAGGGTTGACCCGAGGGGCCAATTTATAGGCGCGGGGAAAAACTTAGGGTTTGGGCGGTAAGTGAGAAATTTTCGGAAGGGATTGATCCGGCCCGGATATTTGGGGATAGGTATCGAGGTAGTCATTGCGAGATATCCGGTTAAAGATTGAGATAGATTTTAGGCGTATTACTCGGATTGACGGATAGGGATATGAATGTCGGGTCTTGTCACGTTTCTTTGGAGTGTTGACCCGGGAAATTATGCCCTGGCTCGGGAAAAACCGGGTTATTATATGGACCTCCCAAAGAGCAGGCCTAGCTATAGTTAAAAGCGCTCTAACCCGGTATACTATGAATTCGAATGTTTATTGTTTTGCAGGGAATAGCGTGCGCTTCATGGTTGATCCCAAGATGCCCAAGCTATTCTGGGGACTACTGTTGGAGGTATAGTAACCCGGTAGGCTCATGCCTAGGTGAAACTCGGCCCGAAGGAAATCACACAAGACCCGGCCGAAGGTGGAGGAGTTTCTAGAAGGCCCAGAAGGGAGCGTAGGTCTTGTAACTCGTATCTTGGGGGTCACGATTAGGAAACTTAGGGTTGTGTGTGGATTCCGGGTGTGCCTTGTATAGGAAGCCAGGGAGCCGGGTAATATATAAACCGGCTCCTGGGACAGAGAGAGGGAGAGAGTTTTCCAGGTATTCGAGTATTCGAGTAATACGAGAGCTGATAGCTGTAACCATAGATCCGAGACTCGGCGACATTACAACCCGAACTACTGGATCACCAGAAAACATGATTTCCCCTGAGCTAAACCCTCTCCCAAACACCAGAGTCGATTTGCCCCAAAGTAAGTTACCCTGGTAATGTCTGCCGTGATTATCCCACGACAACTCTTCTTGATCACATATATCACCCTCTTCTCTTGACCCTTCAAAACTTCCTTTACACCACACTCAAAGAGTAATTCGCATTAGAGGGTTAGTGCAACAATAAAAAAAATCCATGGGTTATATAAGGGAAAAAGTGCTATTGATACTTTTAAAGATTATCTACAGCCACTGATGTTTCGTGAAGAAAAAAAATCCACTTGACATCATAAAAGAGCAATGCAAGAAAAATGGCGGAATCTGTCAAAACCAGAACAGTCTGTAAACACGAATTTTTTCGGGGAACTTATGTTGCTCAGATCGAAAAACTTAAAGAATAAAAAACTTGCAAAACTAGATGATAAATAAGCACAAGAAATTTCAGGTCATTCTGATTTTTTATGTGAATTATCTGGTTTTTTATGGTGGACAGCAGAAATCTGTTTCCTGCGCAGAAATCCAAAACCAACTCCAACTCTCGTCAGAAACTTTACTTGACACAACTAAAACATGAAAAGAAATATACAAAGGAGTTGCTACATAAGTACACAACCCCTTGACTAAAAAAAGAGGAAAACAAAGCAAAAAATAAAACCATGGCTTATTTCCCAAGAAGTGCTTTTCTTTAACGCCTTTTAGCTAGGCCCATAAAAGTGGAATCAAGTGTTTTCAAGTGAAGAAGATGCTCACATAAGAAATATGAATTAAGCAAAAGAGAGCATAAAAAATAAAGTATAAAACAAATTTAAGTCTAACCCACTTCCTATGCATAGGAATATTGTAAAGAAATAAATTAAAGAAGCTCAAACTAGAAATCATGGGAAGGTAGAACAAGAGCAACTTCAAAACTTTGAACAAAAAGAGAGGTGTTTTAGTAACATGAAAATGCCTACAACCATATTTTTATCTCTCATAATAATTTTCAGTAGCATCATGAACAAATTCAACAACATAATTATCACATAAAGCATGTTTTTCATGGTTTAAAAACACACAATTCATATCAAGCTAAAAAATAGTGGGATCGTAATTCAAAATCAGCTCCTCTTTTTTTCCCACTTTTAGCAGTAGAAAAACAAGATAATTGGTCACTCTTAAAAGGTATAGGACACATTATAGCAATCCTATTTTCAGTAGCATTATAATTTGTAACATCAAGTAACATAGAACCATCATCAAGAGCATTATCATATAAATTCTCTAAACAAACTTCCTCATTATCATGCATATCAATAGTTGGAATAAATAGAGGATTATCATAGGATTCATCAAAGTAGCATGGATTATCATAATAACAGTAGCAATATCATTCTCACAAGTTTCATTCATAGTAGTATCAAGGTCACAAGTATAGCAAGTATCAACTTCATCAAAAAGGGATATTTCAAAAGAATCAATAGGATCATCACAACTGAGTTAAAGAGTTACTATCATTGGGAGGTAGACATGGGTTCCATTCTTCCTCCTCTTGATCATTACTCTCCTCCTCTTTTTCATACAATGAGCTTCAATATTCAGTTGTTTCCTTTTCCATAGGTTCCTGCAAGGTATTAGTCTCTCCCTTTGGGGGAGAGAATTGATTAAGATATTGAAGTCTGTAGTAATTACAATCCTTGTAATTATCAAAGCAATATTCAAGTATATCATAAATATCATATTTATAAGGTGCATCATCAATACATTCAAGCAAATAGGCAATTTCATATGCACCCTTCCAAGCAATAAATTCCTCAATTTGTTCCACATCATCAAAGTCACAATTTCCCTTAACATAAAAAGATATGGTAACATTATCATTATACTCACATTGAAAAGGGAGGTGTTTATACCTCCTACAGCAACAAGATTTATCAAAGCAATAAGTAACATTGTAAGTAGAGCACAAGTTTTTAGCATAGTCATGTAATTTATTAATTTGCTCCCATAAGTGTATTCCTTTTTGTGACAAGCGGTGTTCCTTATAATATTTTTGTTTTTCATCTGTGCACTGATACGTATCCAACGTATCTATAATTTCTGATGCTCCATGATCATATTTTGCCAATTGATACTTGTTTTCTCCCTTATTTATAACATTTTTATACGTTTTCCGAGACTAACCTATTAACAAGATGCCAAGTGCCAGTTCCCTGTTTTCTGCTGTTTTTTGGTTTCAGAAAAGTTTTTCTGCAAACATTCTCGGAATTGGACCCCACAAAGCCCGAAGTTCCTATTTTCCCTCGAAGCATCCAGAACACCAAAGATGAGTCGAAGAGGGGCAACAGGGGGGCCACACCATAAGACGGCGCGACCCCCCCTTGGCCGCACCACCTATAGGTGTGGGGCCCCTGGAGCTCCACCGCCTTTGCCCTTTCGCCTATTTAAGACCCACGGATGGAAAACCCTAGGCACCGGATAGAAAATCCCCGAAAAGTTCCGGAGCCGCCGTCACCGTCAATTCTAGATCAGGGGGTTCTAAAGCTGTTTCCGGCAACCTGCCGGAGAGGAGATCATCACCGGAGGCCTCTCCATCACCATGCTAGCCTCCGGAGTGATGCGTGATTAGTTCATCCTTGGACTATGGGTTCGTAGCTGTAGCTAGATGGTTGTCTCCTCCTCATATGCGTCCATGTTTAGATCTCGTGAGCTGCCTAACATGATCGAGATTGATCTTATGTAACTCTATGTGCTCTGTTTGCTAGGATCCGATGAATATTGAACCAATGCCAAGTTGATTATAGTCTTTATTGCATATGCTATTTGTGATCTTGCATAGTTTCCGTTGCTAGTGGTTGCTCTGGCCAAGTAGTTGCTAGTGACTCCAAGAGGGAGTATTTATGCTCGATAGTGGGTTCATGCCTCCTCACCGCCTTTCTCGAGTGATAGAAACGTGAAGGGGGATGTGTTGTTGCCATTAGGGAGAAAACATCGGTGAGAGTGCCCGCGTGAATAATCATTGCTTACATTACACACTATGTTTAATGCAATTATCTGTTGCTTGCAACTTAATACCTAAGGGGGTTCGGATGATAACCTGAGGGTGGATTATTAGTCATAGATGCAGATGGATGTCGGTCTATGTATCTTGGTGTAATGCCCGCACTAAATATCATAGTAATCTTCATGTCATATTGTGCACTACGGTGCAACCTCTGTTTGTCAATTGCCCAGCTGTAATTTGTTCACCCAGCATGCTATCTTTTATGGAGAGACACCACTAGTGAACCTATGAACCCTGGTCCATTTTCCACACTGTTAAACAAACCACAACAATTTCCTGCTCTCTTTTCTTACTACAAGCATACATTGTTTTCCACACTATACATCTAATCTTTTTTTTCAGCAAGACCGGTGAGATTGACAACCTCACTATACCGTTGGGGCAAAGTATTTTGGTTGTGTTGTGTGCAGGTTCCACGTTGTTGCTGACACCGGTGAAGCGCCAACACCACCGTCAGTGGTATCAACCTTCCAAAGGTCCTCTTTCTCCTACTGGATTGATAACCCTGGTTCTTAACTAAGGGGAAAACTCCTACCGTTGTGCTCATCACACCCTCCTCTTGGGGTTCCCAACAAAGCGCATCAAGGATTTTTATGGCGCCGTTGCTGGTGAGAAGGAAGTCTTCTGGAAACGGGAGTCTCTCACTCTCAAACTCTTTATTTTGTTTATTGTCTTGTTTTCATTTTTGTCTTATTTTCTTCTCTTTATTGAAAACACAAAAATATTAGTTTACTTCATAGTTGTTATTTATTTGCTTGCTTTTATGTCTAGTTTTGTTCCTGTCATTATGTCACCAGAAGAAACAATATTTACTTTCAAACAAGGGAATGATGAGAACTTCAAAGAAGCTTGGTCTAGAGCTTTTGATTCCTATTGCAAAGTTGAACCTAAAGTGACTCTAAATCTGTTTCTTTGTATCTTTTACTTTGGTCTTGTTCTTTGTTATAGATATGCTTTGGATACTGTGGTAGGAGGTGATTTCCTTAATTGTGATAAAGATCAAGCTTTCAATGCTATAAGAAAATTAATTGCAACCTACAGCTTACCTAGTAGTTCTGATAAAGCCTTTGCAGATATTTATGCTAGATTAAATACTCTTGAGTCACATATTTCTATCTTAAAAGAGGGATATAGCCAAATTCGTGAACATCTTGATCATGTCCCAATAAATTTTGAGTAAAAAAACATGATCCCTTTGGTTAAAGTTGTTATAAATGGTCGTTGTGATATCATGTCACATTTCATGCTCGTTGTGATATCATGTCTGAATCTTGTATTATGCCTAAGGAAATTTATGAATCTTTGAAACTTTGGGGGCTAGCTGATGGAGGAGAAGAAATTCCTCTCATTAATAACACCACTATATTTCCCATTGGGATAGCTGAGGGAGTGTTTACGAAACTCCTAGGAAAAACAGTCTCCACAGATTACCCTTGGAAGATCTCTGCTGAAGCTCTTAGGAGCAACTATTGATATGGGAAGATCTTGTTATTGAATGTGCACAAGGAGGACAAATTACCCTTGGAAGATCTCTGCTGAAGCTCTTAGGAGCAACTATTGATATGGGAAAAGGTAACATGACTTTTAGTCCAAAATCATGCTTGGACCATAAGTTCCCTAAAACGAATAAGGGTAAGAAAGGTAAACGTAAGCCCCGTAACAATGTTGATGCTTCTTCACTTGAAAATACTTGAGTTGCCCTTTTATGCCCAGCTGAAAGGCGTTAAAAAAAGCGCTACCGGGAGACAACCCGTTTTATTTCGCTGTTTTCAACCCGTTTTATTTCGTTTTCTTTGGTGTTCTTTGCTCCTGGGTGTTGTCTATTTCCTTCGAAACCCCACTGTATATTTTATTTTGAATTTTTGTTGAGCCAAGTAAAGCCTCTAGTGGAAAGTTGAGCCTATATTTCGGATTTCTGCGCAGGAAACAGATTTCTGCTGTTCACTGTTAATTCCGTTAAAAATCACAGAAAATTCACAATTACTTGAGATTTTTTGTTCTTAATCCTGAGTTATATACTCAACTTTTCTTAGAAGATCACTTTTGTATTTTAGCAACAAAAGATTTTTTTAAAAATCGATCTTTACATACTGTTTTGTTTTGACAGATTTCAGCCATTTATCGCATTTGCATCTTAATCTCTTTATTTTGGTGTTCTTTTGAGAAAAAGAGTTTTGAAAGAAGTTGTGACAGTAGCTAATATGTTTTGAGTGTTATAGTTGTTTTTAAACTGAACCATGTGAATTTATTATTTCAATTGCACTAGCGTTGCTAATGAAGATTGTGAGAATTTTAATGTGAAGGAAGTTTTCAAGGCTTAAGAGAAGAGGATGATATGATTTGATCAAGAAGAGTGAAAAGCCTAAGATTTGGGATGCCCCGGTGGTACATCCAAGCAAATTCTAAGAAGACTCAAGCGTCTAAGCTTGGGGATGCCCAAGGCATCCCCTTCTTCATCAACAAATTATCAGGTCACTTCTAGTAAAACTATATTTTTATTTGGTCGCATCTTATGTGCTTTACTTGGAGCGTCTTTTATTTTTGTTTTCACTTTGCTTTTGCTTTTGCTTTAATTTTTTTTTCATTTTTCAATAAGCTTGGGTGGACCCCAGCATTCTTTTATTGGAGAGTGACACGCTCCGCTTTTTCTTGAGAAAATGTTGTATTCTTAATCTCTGTCTAGCTGTTGTATTTATTTAGTTCCTGTTTTGCATGCATCTCTTATTAGATCTGTTTGTTTTAGTAGTGTTATGTGAGTAATCTCATGTTTTATTGCTGTATCATAAAGAGTATTTTTTGTTAAAGCATGTTTTGTATGGTGCTTGTTGGGAGAAAGAAAACTGCTGCTTGAAGTAGAATTTATAACAGTGCTAGTAGAAGCTTGTATAGACTATGGCTAGAACTTTTTAATGCCATGATAAATGTTATTTTAGTTTTAAATCCTCGTGGTTATTGAGTAGCATGATTAGCCTCAAATAGCTGAGAGTGTTTAATATGTCTTGAAAGATTCATGAGTTGTTCTTGTCATAGTAAAGCATCAATATATGGTATTCTCTTTCGAATGTTTTATTTGGTTGACTTCGCGCATGCTCACACCATGTTTATGACTACAAACCTTTCACGAATAGCCTCAATGACCACTTAGTTTATGAACTTGTGATACTACTTATGTTTTAATTAATGATGCTTATGTCTCTATGCATGATTATGGCTCTTATGCCCTCTTGATTTGTCGCTCCTAGTATTTTGCTAGCCTCCACCTGTACTGAGTATGAGCTCTACTCGTGCATCCAAACTCCCTTAAACCAAAGTTTTTCCCATTGTGTCCACCATACCTACCTACATGTGGTATTTAACTGCCATTCCAAAGTAAATTGCTCATGTGTTACCTTTAAAACCTTCAAAATTACTCCTGCTTTATGTTCCTGTTTTTTGCTCATGAGGACTTAAATAGAGAATCTTTATCTCACTTGTTGATTGGATTTCACACCCTGGACTAGTGGCTTCATCCGCTTATCCAAATGATAGAAGAGCTAGCAGCGGGGTGCCCAGCCCCAAATTAATGCAAACAAATTCTCTTCACTATTTTTGCCCCTGATTTATCAGTCAAAGCATAATTGTGTAAACAAAGGAGAAAGAGGGATAACCTTCTACACCAGTTGCGTCCTTCACCATGGGAGCCTCTCTGAGTTCTATGTGCATTTGTCCCATAAGCATCAATAATTACTTCATGATGTGATATTATTTGTTCTTAAACTATTTGTTCTAGTCTTCCTCATGAACTTTGAAGGTGTCCTGGCATTTATGTTTTGCCCCACTCTTAAGGACTATCGAAATATCACTTTGCCATGCTTTCTCTATACCTGAAACAAACGTTTACCTTTCTTTGCATTATTATTCATGATCCTTTATTTGAGTTATTGTTCGTGATGCAAAGTAATTGCTATGCTTTATTATTAAAGTTTTATTTGTCATGCATGTGTTTAAAGTTTTATGATCTCAGCGTGCATATGGTTTTACATTAGATTGATCAAGTTTATGTTATTAGCATGTCACCTCAGAAATTATTGTTTTATCGTTTACCTACTCGAGGACGAGTAGGAACTAAACTTGGGGATGCTTGATACGTCTCCAATGTATCTATAATTTCTGATGCTCCATGATCATATTTTGCCAATTGCTACTTGTTTTCTCCCTTATTTATAGCATTTTTATACGTTTTCTGGGACTAACCTATTAACAAGATCGCAAGTGACAGTTCCCTGTTTTCTGCCGTTTTTGGTTTCAGAAAAGTTGTTCTGCAAACATTCTCGGAATTGGACTCCACAAAGCCCGAAGTTCCTATTTTCCCCGGAAGCATCCAGAACACCGAAGAGGAGTCGAAGAGGGGCAACAGGGGGACACACCATAGGGTGGCGTGCCCCCCTTGGCCGCGCCACCTATAGGTGTGGGGCCCCTGGAGCTCCACCGCCTTTGCCCTTTCGCCTATTTAAGTCCCCCGGATGGAAAACCCTAGGCACCGGACAAAAAATCCCCGAAAAGTTCCGTAGCCGCCGTCACCATCAACCCTAGATCAGGGGGGGGGTCTAAAGATGTTTCTGTCGGGGGGTTACCCCCGAGTAGGGGTAAGGCAAGTGCTAGAGGCAAGGTCAAGATGATGTTTGACCGGGTAGATGGCTACCTGGTACTTGCTACCCGGTAGGTTTCTATCCGGCCGTACCCACCAATGGCAAGGAGGAGAAATCAAGGAAGTTATGTTCGTCCGAGTAGAGGATTTGGTCCGAGTAGAGTGAGTGCTTTCCTACTCGGGCCAGAAGTCAATGGAGCCGTTCTGACAAAGGATCCCGCATATCCTGCGTCCGTACCGGCGTGCGGTTCAACTTACGGAGCGCGTGATTATTCGCGCTACGGCGTGGCTACAGTGCGGTAGGCGCCTGTCAAGTCCTGTCACTGACAGAGGGGACATGACAGGTCTACGTGCCTACCCTATCTCACTGACAAGGTGGACAGGTCCCATCTCCGAACGGCGCGACGACTTACCGCACCCGCGTCAGCGAGAAGCCGGAGGCGTGCTCTGTTCTGCAGTGTGCCTGTCCCATTAGTCGTACCTTATAGTCTTTTTCTATTCGGCTGGGCACCAGTATATAAGGTGCCCTGCCTCCTCCTGCGCGAGGGACGTTGGACTACGTTACTAGACTTGGCACTTATTCACTAGAGAGAACTAGAGAGCTAGAGTGGCTACTCGGCTGAAGGCCTGATTTGTATTGTTGCTACTCGGTAAACACACATATAGAGAGAAAGGCAGGAGTAGGGTGTGTTACCTCCACACGAGGGCCCTGAACCTGGGTAAGATCGTGTTGTTTGAAGTGCTTGAGACATCCCACACGCGGCTACTCGCCGTGTGATCCATCCCCGATCACCTCCAGCGTCCATCGGCCCCAACCTTTAGCCATCCTATGGCATCTGCCGTGATACCACCACGACAGTTGGCGCCCACCGTGGGGCTACCAGCGGCGCTGGCTGGAGTCCATGTTCGGACGGGACTCATTCCTGCCACAGGGGAGCGCGTGGTCTGTGGCCTTGTCCACAGATTCAGCTCCTCGACTTCGTCACCGACAACGCCGGAGATTTCGGCGGTAGACCCATCCCGGCAGGCGACTCGGTGATCTCCTTCGGCATGCACCTGGTCTACGTCGCCACCACCGTCATCCGCGAGTTCCGAGAGGTGGTGCTCGTCGCGGAAGATCCTCCTGCTGTGCTCGCTGCCCGCGGGAAGCCAACTGGCTGCTCTGCGGACAGCGTGGAGGTGATGATGACAGGCCCGGCTACCGATGCCGGGAAGGGCGCGGCCGCTACCGCGGGAGTCATCGAGGAGCCTGCTGGCCCAAGTGCTGGCGCAAAGGTTCACAAGCCCTACGAGGCGCCCCACAACATTTCGGGTTACATACCTCCTTCCACGACAACGACGATACCGACATCCGCCGTGCGGATGGGCATGCCGCCCCCACCGAGCTTGAGCTCATGACCATGAGGGCGCAACTCGACCAGCAGCGTCAAGCGCTGCTCGCGGAGCACCTGGAGCTGGAGAAGGTTAGGCTTGAGCTTAACCTTGACCAAAATGAGTACAACAGGCCCACGGCTTTACTCCTGTGGTTAGGAAGCCTAGCAAGCAAGGCGCTACTCGTCGCAACTTAGGCGCTGAGATGGCAGTAGTTGGTGGGGCCGCTAGCCAGTCTGCTAGTTTAAACACTGCTACGAGGCCCAAGTATAGTACCCCCGCCAAAACACTTAGGGCTGCAGAGGCTGTGGCTGCTGAGTTGCCAAATCTCGCCGGCGACGCGCACGCTAGGCAGCAGGAGAGGCTCAATGAGCTAGTGCTAGTGGCTGCTAGGCAGAATGAGGATTTCCGGAAAGCCAATCCGGGTGCTGGCGCTTCTCAGATTGTGCACTCGCGTGTGGTCAGATCTACGGATCAGGCCTCATCGCCGCTTCCCGACAATGAAAGGGACCAGAGTGTACACTCTGGGAAGAGCAGACAGATGCATGTGTACGACCCGGCTGTCGCCGCAAAACAGCACGCTGTGCCGCGGCAGCCCGGTCAGAAACACAACTCTGCAGGAGCGCGCTATAAAGCCCATAAAGCTCACAGCAAGAGGCAAGATGGAAATCTTGCAGGACCTTCTCGGCATCCTGCCGCTCAGCCTACTCGGTAGAGGACACAGCGGCCAGCAGCAGCACAGCCGCGTGCGGCTGCGCCAGCAGCCAACCCGGTGGTGCAGCCTGCAGTTGTGCAGGAGAACAGATATGATGATGGCTACTCGGCGATGGGGCTAGCCGGCTATGCTGACCCAAGAGGTGTCACTGACCGTCTGGGTGACCGCATGTTGGAGCCCAGTGATGCAAGGTACAAGCTGGACCGTATCAATCGGTCTGCGCAACTCGAGAGCAGGGGGCCGCCTGGCCCAGATTGCTTTGGTCGCCGTATCATGGAGGAGCCATCCGTGAGCCGTTTCCAGCTGGCTAGGGGGACCAAGTGGTACGATGGCAGCACCAAGCCGGAAGACTGGCTGAGTGACTATGTTACCGATGTGCATATCGCAGGCGGCAACCGGAGATGGGCTGTGCGGTACGTTCCGCAAATGCTAGAGGGTCCAGCTCGGACCTGGCTCAACAACCTGCCCAAGGACAATATCAACTGTTGGCTAGACTTCTCGGAAGCCTTCATCAGCAACTTCATCACCACGTACAAGACACCGAATAGGCCGCATCAGCTATCCGCTTGCAAGCAGCGGGAAGAGGAGACTGACCGCGAGTATCTTACTCGGTGGAGTACTTTGAGGAACACCTGTGAAGGTGTGAATGAGGCCCAGGCCATCACTTGGTTTGCTCAGGGCTGCAAGCATGGCAGCATGTTATGGCAGAAGCTGCAGCGCGAGATGCCGAGTACGCTCGCCGAGACGATCAAGATTGCAGATATGTATGCACTCGGCGACCCAACTCAGCCTCTGCTTTATTCTCCTGAGCCGAGAAGGAAGAACTATGACAACAACAAGCGCAATGATTTCTGCAACAAGCGTAGAGGTGACCGGATTGATACTCGGTATGATCCCGAGGAGGTGAATGCTGTGACTACGGCTGCTGGGAGTAGCCAAAGGCAAAAAACTGCTGGAGCCCAGTATGGGCAAAACCAGAATCAGGGCCAAGGCATCAAGAAGCCGTACAATGCTCCCCAGCAGGGTAGCGGCAACCCGGATCCAGCTCTGAGCTTCATCTTTGAGAACATGAAGGTTGGGCCGTGCAGATTCCATACTCGGCATCCGAGTAGGCCAGCCAACCACACTACCCGGAGTGCAGCTGGTGGGACCTGATCAAGAACGAGGACCTGCCCCCTCCTCCTCCTCCGCCAGCTGCGAATGCCAATGTGCAGCCTATTCGGGCAGCTGCTCCTAGGCCTACAGTGTTCCCGAGAAGGGATAATGTGAACCAAGTGGCTTAGGGAGCCAACCGCAATTACAACAACGGCAACTGCAACTTCAACAACAACAACGGCAACCGCAACTACAACAACAACAACAACAACCGCAACTACAACAACCGCAACTACAACAACAGGAACTTCAACAACAACGACAACAATGGTGGGGAAGACCGCAACCAGTACCAGGAACACCATGAGAGCTACATGATCTTCATCACCGAGCCCGCCGACAAGCAGTCACTGCACAGACGTGCGATGGAGGTCAATGCTGTGATCCCTGCTATGCCTCACTACCTGCACTGGTGCAACCAAGAGATCACGTGGTCCAGAGCTGATCATCCTAGGGTGATGCCCAACCCGGGTAGCTATACTTTGGTGGTGGATCCCACCTTCTTGGGTTCTCAAAAGAATGGCAGGTTCAGCAAGGTCCTGATAGACAACGGCCGCAGCATCAACATCATGTACAGAGACACCCTGGAGAAGCTCGGCCTTGCCGAGAACATGTTGCTACCTAGCAGGACCACATTCCATGGCATTGTGTTGGGAGTATCTTGTGCTCCAATCGGCCGCATCTGGGTGGATGTTCTATTCGGTACCAGGGAGAACTGCCGCACTGAGAGCTTGCAGTTTGAGGTAGTTGATCTTCAGAGCCCCTACCATGCTCTACTTGGTAGGCCTGCCCTCAGCAAGTTCATGGCCTCTACCCACGCTGCATACCTGAAGATGAAGATCCCTGGTCCCAATGGAGTCATCACCATATCAGGTGATTACAAGAGGTCTTTGGAGTGTGCCTCTGCTAGTTCTCAGCTGGCGGAATCCATGGCCATTGCAGCCGAGAAGAAGAAGATGTACGAGGTGGTGACTATGGCGCAAGCAGCGTAAGGTGGTGCGCCTGGCATGCCGAGTTCCCAGTACGGGACTGCGTTCCAGGCGTCCCAGGAGACGAAGAAGGTCCAGGTTGATCCTGAGTTCCCAGACCGTGTTGCCATCATTGGTGCCAGGTTGGGAGAGAAATAGGAAAGCGAGCTCATCCACTTCCTCCGTGAGAATCGGGACGTCTTTGCCTGGTCCAATGAGGATTTGCCGGGTGTCCCGAGGGAGTTGGTTGAGCACTCGCTGCATGTGCGGCATGACGCAAAGCCGGTTAAGCAGGCTATGCGCCGCTTTGGTGATGAGAGAAGGAAGGCTATCGGTGATCAGATCACCAAGTTGCTGATAAGCAACTTTATCATGGAGGTGTTGCATCCGGACTCGCTAGCCAACCCGATTATGGTTGAGAAGAAGAAGGAGGACCCCAAGGCCGACACTGCATGGCGTATGTGCATGGACTACACCGACCTGAACAAGGCCTGCCCCAAGGATCCATTTCCTCTACCCCGCATAGATCAGGTGATCGATTCCACTGCTGGTTGTGAGATTTTGTCTTTCATAGATGCCTACTCTGGTTTTCATCAGATAGCTCTCAACCCTGCTGATCAAATAAAGACTGCCTTTATTACCCCGTACGGGGCTTATTGCTATCGTGCCATGTGCTTTGGGTTGCGGAATGCTGGGGCTACCTATCAGAGATGCATGCAGAAATGCTTGCATGATCAAATTGGCAAGAATGTGCAGGTGTACGTAGATGACATTGTCATCAAAACGAATAAAACACATACTCTGCTTAGTGACATTGAGGAAACCTTTGCCAACTTGTGCAAGTACAAAATGAAGCTGAATCCGACTAAATGCACTTTTGGCGTCCCGGCTGGTAAGCTACTCGGCTTCTTGGTATCCAGTCGGGGCATTGAGGCCAATCCTTCAAAGATAAAAGCTATAGAGAGCATGTCTTTGCCGAGATCACTGAAGGATGTGCAAAAATTCACTGGTTGCTTGGCCTCTCTGAGCCGTTTCCTGGGCAGAATGGGCGAGAAGGCCTTGCCTCTGTACCAATTGATGAAGAAGAGTGACAAGTTCGTCTGGACACCGCAAGCTGATGTAGCATTCAAAGAACTGAAAGCCATGCTGGGTAGCGCTCTCATCCTGGCTAGTCCGCTACCCAAGGAGCCAATGTTGCTGTATATTGCTGCGACTAACCGAGTAGTCAGTGTGGTGATTGTGGTGGAAAGAGAAGAGGAAGGCAAGACTGTGCAGCGGCCAGTATACTATCTCAGTGAGGTGCTATCCAGCTCCAAGCAGAACTACCCGCATTACCAGAAGATGAATTACGGCGTGTACCTGGGCGCCAAGAAGCTGAAGCACTATTTCCAAGAGCATCCCATCACAGTGGTGAGCTCTGCTCCCATCTCGGACATCATGGGCAACAAGGAAGCAAGTGGCAGAGTAGCCAAGTGGGCGATTGAGCTGGCCGCGTACGCTCCTTCGTACGCAAGACGAGAAGCCATCAAGTCACAGATCTTAGCAGATTTTCTGGTGGATTGGGCTGAGGTGCAGTATGAGCCTCCTTCGCCAGTAGCCAACTACTGGAAGATGCATTTTGATGGATCCAAAGTGAAGGAAGGTCTTGGTGCTGGCGTGGTACTCACATCACCCAAGCGAGATCAACTCAAGTATGTGCTGCAGATCCATTTCAAGGCATCCAACAATGTAGCAGAGTATGAGGCTGTGGTACAGGGCTTGAAGGTAGCCAAGGAGGTTGGCGTGCAGCGCATCATCTGTTATGGCGATTTGGATCTGGTGTTGCAGCAAGTATCAGGCACCTGGGATGCTCTAGATGCCAACATGGCATCATATCGGTTTCTGATGCAAACCATGACTGGTTTCTTTGAAGGATGCGAGTTCCAACACATACACAGAGCAGAGAATGACGCAGCTGATGAGCTGTCCAAGTTGGGGTATTCTCGGCTGGGATTGCCTTGGAGCATTTGAGAAAGCCATCAATCAAGCCTTCCCCCAACTCGGAGTCTATATTCGTTTCTTCTCTTCCAGGCGAGGAAGCTGTTCCCATGGAGATTGACTGGGAGGCTGCAAAAGAGAACCCGTGGACTGCCGTCTCCAACCCGGGGACTGGCACCTGCAACCCGGGGACTGTCCCTTCTTACTCGGGGACTACCCCTCCCTACTCGGGGACTACCCCTCCCAACTCGGGGACTGTCACATTCATTGAGGGGATCCTTGCCGAGTGCTCGGGGACTCGGGGACTCGTCTCCAACTCAGAAGAGATATTGGTGGCTGATCCAATGGAACTGGACGAACCAGTGTTTCCCATCCGGGAGACACCGAGTTGGGCTCTGCCCATATTATCCTTTCTAAAGGACGGCACCTTGCCGAGTGATGAGGTTACCGCGAGGCAAATTCAGAGAAGATCCAAGGGCTATACTATCTTCAGAGATGTGCTGCATAGAAGAAGTCCTACTGGCGTGCTGCAACGCTGCGTTGAGCCAGAGGAAGGAGAAGAAATTCTGGTGGATATACACCAAGGAGAATGCGGACATCACGTCTCTTCTCGGGCTCTAGTCAACAAAGCTTTTCGGCATGGTTTCTTTTGGCTCACTGCCTTGAAGCAAGCTGAAGATATAGTGAGAAAGTGCAACGGCTGCCAGAGATTTGCAAGTAAGATTCATATGCCAGCTTCCGAGGTTAAGACCATTCCCATTACTTGGCCATTTGTTGTTTGGTGTTTGGATATGGTGGGTCCTTTCAAGCCGGCTAGAGGTAACATGACTCACATCCTGGTCATGGTTGACAAGTTTACCAAGTGGATTGAGGTGAAGCCTATTCGCAAGTGCGATGGAGCCACAGCTGTGAATTTTCTGAAGGATGTGATCCTGAGATATGGCTACCCGCACAGCATCATTACTGATAATGGCACAAACTTTGCTGAGGGTGCTTTTGCGAGATTCTGCAAATAGAAGCGGATCCGGCTATATGTTGCATCTGTTGCGCATCCCGCCTCCAATGGGCAAGTTGAAAGTGCAAATGGCATGGTGCTATCCGGCCTAAAGCCAAGGCTGATTGAGCCACTGCTGAAAACACCTGGGTGTTGGTTAGACGAGTTGCCAGGAGTGTTGTGGAGTCTAAGGACTACCCCTAACCGGTCAACCGGCTACACACCATTCTTCCTGGTATATGGAGCTGAGGCCGTGTTTCCCACTGACCTAGAGCATGACTCGCCCCGAGTAACCCTCTACACTGAGGCGGAGGCGAGAGAAGCTCAAGAAAATGACGTTGACCTGCTAGAAGAAGCAAGAGAGCTAACTCTGTCACGTTCAGCTGTTTACCAGCAAAACTTGAGGCGTTATCACAGCCGGAAAGTGAACCCAAGGATTTTCCGAGAAGGACACATGGTCCTTAGGCTCGTGCAGCGCACAGCCGGGATGCATAAGCTATCCCCTCTGTGGGAAGGGCCTTTCATTGTGAGCAAGGCTTTGCACAATGATGCCTACTATCTAGTTGACACACAGGCACCCCAGAAGAACATGCCGGATAGAGCAGGAGAGGAATCTAAGCGCCCCTGGAATGTAGCTCTACTCCGCCGTTTTCATTCGTGAGCAGAAAGTTGTATGTACCCCTTCAACCGAGTTAAATTTCGAGTAGGCACTCCGAATTTGAACTCGGGGACTGCCCTTGTCCAAATCTGTTCTGTGTTGTTCTACTCTGTTTTACCTTTGTCTACTCGGTTGCTCTACCTAGAATTTCATAAGTGTATTTAGTAATGTGTTTAAACCTAAGGGCCAACTCTTCGACTCTGCTGTTGTCCGCAACCCGGCTTCATGGCAAACAAGAGAACAAGCCAAAAGGTCAATGAGCACACGAAAAATAGCTAAGGAGAAGAGAAGTGCAGTAACCGAGTAGAGTGTTCTTTACTGTTTTTCGTTATCTTTTTTTTGGCTAAGTGGTGGGCAGCGTTACTATGAATTTTTCTAAGTGGCTAAGTATTTGAAACTCAATCTTTGAAATCTTGTGACTCGACTACCAAAAAAGCCACAAGTGGCAGGTAAGAGCTGAGACGAAAAGAGAGAGTGGATAAAAAATGCAACTCGGGGACTTGCATAATGACGCAACCCGGCATTGAGCCAGAGTTGCTAAAATAACAAACTTCAACTAGAATAAAACTGAGTAGCAACAAAGACAGAATTGTACGGTTACATTTGCACCCGGCATCCCGGGGATCTAATCAAAGTTCAAAGGTAAAAGTTTTTCAGGCTTCACTCATTGGAGGTAGCGGTGTTGTCCGCGTTGGCGTTGGAAGCATCAAGGTTGGCGGAGGTAACAGGATCAGAGGTTGCGGTGGCAACCGAGATGGGATCCGTGGCAGAGGTGGACGCAGCAGACTACGAGCTGGGCATCGGGTAGGCGCTAGTCTCGCCCAACTCGGGAGCCGGCAGCTGGATCACCATCTCGGTGGTGATGGTGGCTTCCTGAGCACTGGCCTGCGGCTGCTCGGCTCCTGCGTCGACCTTAGCTTTCCCCTTCTCGGATGCTCCCTTGGCGGCATCTTCCTCAAACACGCTCAAGTCCTCTAACTCGGTGTCATCTTCATCGTCCTCGTCCTTGTCCTCATCTTCAGGCTCAGTATCTGGCTCGGGGAGGCCGTCGATATAGGTGGCGGTGTCAGCATAAGAGGCTATCTCATATGGCACTGCTTTCCGGCGAGTAACGCAATCGGAGTTGGTGGTCCACTTGTAGTCTTCGCGCATAACGAGGATCCTGTTGAGATTGAGATTCTCATACCAGCTGGTGATGAAGTGCAGCAGCTGATCAGCTCCTGCCCGAGAAGCAGACGCGCGCCATTTCTTCGACTCGGCCTTCACGCCGTTCAGCTTCTCAGCGATCTCGCTGAAGCTGTCTGGCGCAGCTTGATCCGGCCAGAACAGATCGTGCAATTTATAAGCAGTGGACACCATGGTGGTGCCCAACCCCTTGAGGGAGCGGAGTTGAGACTTGATGCTCAGAAGATAATCATTGATCGTGGACTTGGTGTCGATGGGCATTCCGGATTCAGCTCGGAGTTGCCTTGCCTTCGCCAGAGCAGGCGCGCTAGCAGAGCGGAGATCAGGGAAGATGTCTGAAAAAGAAACTAGCAAGAGTTAGAATCAGTTGCAGAGAAGAGGTGAAACCAGGTAGAAAAAAGGACGAGAAGAGAAGCAGTCAGGTGCAGAGAAGAGGAAACTTACGTTCTAGATCCACTAGCAAGGCTCCCAGTTTTATCTTCCAGTCGTCCTCGTCAGCGATGTGCTTGTCTTCAATGCTGCGCGCGTTGGAGATCTAGAGGACGAGTTGCTCGTTGTGTTTCTTCAGTAATGAGATCCCCATCTCGAGCGTTTTCTCTCTAGCCGCGGCAGTCTTCTTGATCTCCTCCTTCTCGGCAACCTGGTCGAGGGCGTCCTGGAGGGCAGATTTCAGCTTGACCTGCATCGTCTCGAACTCCGCCAACTCGGCGGTGCGCTCTTTCTTGAGCTCAGCTTCGCGGGTTTCCAGCTATTGCCGCACCTCGGCAGGCGTGAGGCAGTCTTGGTGTTGCTCCTGGAATTTCTTGTACTCTTCTACGAGAAGAACAACAGTGTCAAGCAGAGTAACCAAGTAAGAAGAAACAAAAGTGATGAGAAGGAAGGCAACTCACCCTCCAGAGTAGCTATCTTGCTCTGGGCTGAGGCAGCAAAAACTTCGTAGTCGCGATGCTTTTCAATAAGATCATTGAGCTTTCCTGCAGAGAAAACAACAATGAAGCAGAAAGCAAACACGGGCGTAAACACAAAACGCACAAACCGAATTGCTGAGATCTTACCTTCAACCTCAGAGATCTGGATAGTGCGGTCCAGTGCCGCCTGCTCCATCGCCTCACCGTCCTTCTTCTCGGCTTCAAGAGCCTCGAGAGGGTCCCTGGCGATGCGGTGGTTCCAGAGTAGCCGACGGAACAGTTTTGTCCTCTTCTTAAGGCTATTCTGCAAAGCAGAAGAGAAAAAAGTTTAAGTCTTGGGAAGATTTGGCCCGAGTAGACGACAACTCGGTTTGAGTCTTCGCCTACTCGGCCCGAATCTCGGGGACTGGGGGAATGGATAAGAGGCTAAGAGGAAAAGAGGAGAGAAAGGAAGAACAACAACTCGGAAAATGCAAGAGAGAAGAAAAGACTTACAACATAAGATTGCTCGACATCCTCGGCAGCTTTGCGCAGGCTGAACAGCTTCCCGGCCAAGGTGCAGGTGGGGCTGGCGATTGTCATTGGAACAGAACCTACATCAGCCTTGTTCCAGTCAACACGGTAATGGTCGACTGGACCCAGCTGAAGACCTTCCCACTTGGGGTTGCCATGTGCTTTGCTGTTCCAAGCTGGATCCACGAACTCTACCCGGTCCAGGATCGCGGCGAGGCCATCTGTTTCAACCTCGTTGTCTTCCGCCTCACGCGACAAGAGCTCAGGAACTGCTGCTGCTCCCTTGCCCTTGGACTTGGTTTTGGTTGCCACAACTGGGCCTCCTTTCAGCATAGATAGTTTCTTCTCTCCCTTGGCCAGTAAGATCTCATGGCGTCTGGACATATCCAACGGGTATTCCGGCCAGCTGGCTTGCGCGCGAGTGGAAGCTCCAGCACTCGGCCCTTCGGCGGGACCAGCAGACCCAGAGGCAGCCAGGTTGACACTCGGGGTGGGCGAGGAGAGCACTAGCTTCTTGCTCCTCGGCGGCTTCCCGGATGGTGCATCTTGCGGCTTTGGAGGCGGCATCAGCTGTCCGGCTTGCGAAGCAGCGCGCTTTGGCTGCTGCCGGACGCCCTTGGTCTCAGACTTGATATTCTTCTTGGGGCTAGGAGCGGTGTCTGGCCGAGAAGTGGGTGGAGGCGCTTTGCGAGAAGCAGTTGGCGGAGGTGATGGTGCAGTTTGAGTTGGAGGAGGGATTGGAGCACTGGGTGGAGTCACCTGCTGGGTAGGCGGCACGGGAGGCTGGCTACCCGGTGCAGCGTTGGGCTGTACTTGGTCCTGGTGGACGGGCTCCACCACGGTCTCTTCTACCCGCTGCTCTGCAGCGGGATCAGGTCTTTCGTCGATAACTTCTTCTACCCGCGGCCCGGCCGCGGGATCATCTTGCCGCTCCACGGCGGTGGTGTCTTGCCGCTCCGTGGCGGCATCTTCTTGTTGCTCGGTGGTTTCTTCAGCATGTTCCCCAACTGATGCAGCTGGGGGAGATGGCGGTGTCTCGTCGTGAGCAGCTTCTTGCTGCTGTTGAGGGATGGGGTCAGTATCATCACCAGCGCCCGTGTTATCAGCGCCGGTATCTTCTTCTAAGTCAATAGGGGAGGACGCGCGCGTCCTCTCCTGCTCGTCTTGCTCTTCATCATCATCTTAGAGATCGACAAGTCGATCTAAAGGCACGGCTGCTTTCCTCTTGGGGCGAGCGGGGGCTGCTGCAGCATCAGCATCGAGAGGATCGCAGGAAGAAGGATAAAAGGTTCAGAGAAACAGAAAGGGAAAAGTGTAACGAGAAGCGGCAAAAGAGTGTTACTCGGATGGAGAGCTTACCCTTTGGTGGTGGGGGGTTGTCTCCTGGAGGCAACGACTTTCTTCCTGGTTTTCTTCTTGGATTTCTTCGGGGGAGGTTCTTGGGCACCACTGCCTACCCTCTTCCGAGTAGTGGGAGCGGCCACAGAGATAGGCTTAACCTCCAGGGGCTCATCATCGTCGTCCCCCTCAAAATCCTCTGCAGAGTAGAAGAAGAAAGTGATTCAGAAACAGAGAAGGAAATCAGAGTGCGCTACTCGCGAGGAGAGAGGTGAACTTAGTCACCTTCGTCATCCTCGGACCAGTCCCGAATAGACGCATCAACTCGGTGCTTACCAGGCTGAGTGGCGTGAGGGATGCAGAGGGTGTCCTGGGTGTCGTAGGCGGTTGCATCGTCCTCTTCTTGGTCCTTGGACCAGTTGGCCTCGAAGATCTCAGTATCTTCCTCTCCCTGGCGATTGATGTGCTGTTGAGGCAAACAGATAGCACAGTGAGTTGGGTTCTCAGCTACAGAGTTCTACTCGGAACAACATGCAATCACAAAGCATAGTTAGCTAAGGGTTTCTACTCGGAACGGCATGCAAACATAAAGCTAAGGAGTTCTACTCGGAACAGCATGCAAACATAAAGCATATAAAGATAAGGAGTTCTACTCGGGATAGCATGCAAACACAAAGCATATTCGGCTAAGGATTTCTACTCGGCATGGCGTGCAAACACAAAGTATGTAGAGCCAAAAGGATACTTGTGATATTCTACTCGGTGCAGCATGCAAAGACTAAGCATACAAAGCTGAGAAGTCACCTACTCGGTATCAAAGTGCAAAAACAAAGCACAGAAGGCTAACCTTTCCAATGGGCTTGAGGCGGCTATACGGCGTGAAGCCGTACAGCCAGGTGTCGGAGAGCGAGGTCTGCATGATGGATCTGGCCCAGATGGCCACCTAGGCTTTGCTCAGCTCAAATGTTGTTGTCCTTGTGCTGTCTCGGCTTCCTCCCATGTGGCACATCTTGTGCGATCGACGCTGGAGAGGGAGTACTCGGCGTGATATCCAACACGCGATGGGATCATCAGGATGAAATCCCTCCGAGATCAACTCGGTCAGGCATCGCTCAACCTGGAGGACATCCTCGATGGTGTTCTTGGGGTGGTAACCCCAGTTCTGCTGAGTGGGCCTTGCATTCCTGAACTTGGGGAGCCCTATCCGGTTCTCGATTGGATTCCCTTCTTCTGCAGCGACGTTCTTCACATACAGGAAACCGCGTTGCCACTTGCGCACTGTTTCCAGCCCCTTAACCCGCGGGTGATGGCCAGTCGTGCGCTGCAGCATCATGGCGCATCCCGTCTGGGTCATCGCGCGGGCGCTCTCGGTGTTCCCCGGATTGGGACTACTCTGCTTTCGGAAGAAGAAATACCTAGCCCAGGTTTGGATGGTTGGGTAGACGCCTAAGAAGGTCTCGCACACTACGGCGTGGATAGAAAGCATTACCATGGCATTGGGGGGAAGGTTGTGCGGCTGGAGGCCGAAGTGGTTGAGAAATTCGGAGAAGAAATCGGAGATTGGAAGGCCGAAGCCGCGCTTGAAATGGGAGAGGAAGACGACATACTCGTCCTCTCAGGTTGTGGGATGATTTCGGTACCTGGTGGCCTGCAAACGACGCCGGGAGGGACGCGGCGCGTGTTGACAAGCCACTGGCAGTCTTCCGCCGTGACTTCAGATCCTTCCCAGCCGGCGCGGGCGGCCGCATCGTCATCTCCGCGAGGAGCCATGGAGGCGGAAGCACTTATGGAAGATTGGAGGTGGAATCGAGCGGAGGCGCCTCTCTCTGTTTCTCTTGCGGTGCGTGGAGCAGCAGCGCAACAAGTGTTTGCGGTGGCGGGGTGCTCGACAGTGGCGGAGAGGCGAGGGGGCGCGAGATTGGGAAGAACTGGAAAGAGGAGAAGAGAGCGTCGCGGGGGTATTTATCCCGCCTCCACAAGTTGTCGTTACTGATGGATTAATCGTGGATTGATCGTGCGCAGAGATCGTGCGGTGTGGGTTGCGCAACCGTTAGAAACGCACACAGCGCATATCGCGCGCGTAACGGGCGCAGTTAATCCCATGTCGAGATCGTGGGCACTTGAGTACGGTTGAGGTGACTTAACGGGATAGTGGGCCCAGGTTGCAGTCATTGGCGCGTGGCCTGCCGTATCCCAGGCACCGAGGCATCGGGGGCACAGGGGTGTGACACGTGGACCGTAGCGACACGGAGAGGTGGATTCGCTCCGATTCAGCGGGAGCGAGTTCGAAATTTCACTAAGTTATTCTATTCGGCAGCTCAGGAGAGAAATTGCTCTACTCAGCTACCAGGAAGGTTTTCTCGTGAGCACAGTTGAAGAGATTCGAGAAGGAGTTACTGGTTCAAGTTGGAGTGCAACTCGGCGTTACTCATTCAAGAAGACATTTTGGTTTTAAGCTAGTAGGGCCCAGTGAACAAGTTCGCAGGACTCTACCAGCTTCGGGGACTAATGTCGGGGGGTTACCCCCGAGTAGGGGTAAGGCAAGTGCTAAAGGCAAGGTCAAGATGATGTTTGACCGGGTAGATGGCTACCCGGTACTTGCTACCCGGTAGGTTTCTATCCGGCCGTACCCACCAATGGCAAGGAGGAGAAATCAAGGAAGTTATGTTTGTCCGAGTAGAGGATTTGGTCCGAGTAGAGGGAGTGCTTTCCTACTCGGGCCAGAAGTCAATGGAGCCGTTCTGACAAAGGATCCCGCATATCCTGCGTCCGTACCGGCGTGCGGTTCAACTTACGGAGCGTGTGATTATCCGCACTACGGCGTGGCTACAGTGCGGTAGCCGCCTGTCAAGTCCTGTCACTTTCAGAGGGGACATGACAGGTCTAGGGGCCACCCTATCTCACTGACAAGGTGGATAGGTCCCATCTCCAAACGGCGCGACGACTTACCGCACCCGCGTCAGCGAGAAGCCGGAGGCGTGCTCTGTTCTGCAGTGTGCCTGTCCCATCAGTCGTACCTTATAGTATTTTTCTATTCGGCTAGGCACCAGTATATAAGGTGCCCTGCCTCCTCCTGTGCGAGGGACGTTGGACTACGTTACTGGACTTGGCACTTATTCACTAGAGAGAACTAGAGAGCTAGAGTGGCTACTCGGCTTGTACTGTGGCTACTCGGTAAACACACATATAGAGAGAAAGGCAGTAGTAGGGGTGTTACCTCCACACGAGGGCCCTGAACCTGGGTAAGATCGTGTTGTTTGCAGTGCTTGAGACATCCCACACGCGGCTACTCGCCGTGTGATCCCTCCCCGATCACCTCCAGCGTCCATCGGCCCCAACCTTTAGCCATCCTATGGCATCTGCCGTGATACCACCACGACAGTTTCCGGCACCCTGTCGGAGAGGAGATCATCACTGGAGGCCTCTCCATCACCATGCCAGCCTCCGGAGTGATGCGTGAGTAGTTCATCCTTGGACAACGGGTTCCTAGCTGTAGCTAGATGGTTGTCTTCTCCTCATGTGCCTCCATGTTTAGATCTCGTGAGCTGCCTATCATGATCGAGATTGATCTTATGTAATTCTATATGCTATGTTTGCATGGGATCCGATGAATATTGAACTTATGCCAAGTTGATTGTAGTCTTTATTTGCATATGCTATTTGTGTTCTTGCATGCTTTCCGTTGCTAGTACTTGCTCTGGCCAAGTAGTTGCTAGTGACTCCGAGAGGGAGTATTTATGCTCGATAGTGGGTTCATGCCTCCTCACCGCCTTGCTCGAGTGACAGAAACATGAAGCGGGGATGTGTTGTTGCCATTAGGGAGAAAACAACGGTGAGAGTTCCCGCGTGCATAATCATTGCTTACATTACACACTTTGTTCAATGCAATTATTTGTTACTTGCATTTAATACCTAAGGGGGTTCGGATGATAACCTGAGGGTGGATTATTAGTCATAGATGCAGATGGATGTCGGTCTATATATCTTGTTGTAATGCCCGCACTAAATATCATAGTAATCTTCATGTCATATTGTGCACTATGGTGCAACCTCTATTTGTCAATTGCCCAGCTGTAATTTGTTCACCCAGCATGCTATGTTTTATGGAGAGACACCACTAGTGAACCTATGAACCCCGGTCCATTTTCCACGCTGTTAAACAAACCACAACAATTTTCCTGCTCTCTTTACTTACTGCAAGCATACACTGTTTTCCACACTATACGTCTAATCTTTGTTTTCAGCAAGACCGGTGAGATTGACAACCTCACTATACCGTTGGGGCAAAGTATTTTGGTTGTGTTGTGTGCAGGTTCCACGTTGTTGCTGACACCGGTGAAGCGCCATCACCACCGTCAGTGGCATGAACCTTCCAAAGGTCTTCTTTCTCCTACTGGATTGATAACGCTGGTTCTTAACTAAGGGGGAAACTCCTACCGCTGTGGTCATCACACCCTCCTCTTGGGGTTCCCAACAAAGCGCATCATGAACCCACCTTGCCAATAAGATCTAGTTTCAAAGGCATCAAACATTGATAGAAAGCATAATGAAGCAAGTAATAAGCAAAACAATAAAAAGTAAAAAATGATTGGAGGTGAGAGAATCCTCTTGCAGAAATTCTCTTCCTCCCCGGCAACTGCGCCAGAAAATATGTGGTGCTAGAGTTGACGATGGAGTGGTTGCTTCTTGATGACATTGAGATCCCTGGCAACGGTGCCAGAAAATATGCTTGATGCCTGTGAACACACGTTCGTTGGGAGACCCCAAGAGGAAGGTGTCGTGGGATAGTCACGGCAGACGTTACCAGGGGTAACTTAGTTTGGGGCAAATCGACTCTGGTGTTTCGGAGAGGGTTTAGCTCGAATTGGGCACAAGGATTATCATGGTTCAGCCTCTCCATTGGAGATAATGGCTTACTTCCAGCTGGGATCTTATTAACTATCGATCTAGAGGCCCGAACTGCAATGTCGCCGAGACTCCAAATCTAGGGTTACAAATACTGGCTCTCGTGTATCTCGAATCTTGGGTTTCTACTCGAAATCTCTTAGTCTCCCGGATCTATGCCAGGAGGACCAGTTTATATAACACCCGGTTTGCTGGCTTTCCTTACAAGATACCTCCGGAGTCCTATTTGGGGTCCACATACAACCCTAAATTACTCTCCGTGACCCCCAAGTCTTGGACTCCACGATTTACATCGCCTTCTGGGTCTTCTAGAACTTCCTTTCCTTGAGCCGGGTTACCAACACAGCCGCTGGCCCGTCGACGAGGCCCGGCCCATCATCACTTTACAAGGTCTTCACCAAAACCTGCTCCAGCCGGGCCTTTATCCTTTCCTATGGGCCTATCGGGTTAGTATCCCCCCAACAGTAGTCCCCAGAATAGCTTGGGCATCCTGGTTGGCATGCCTCCCTTCTAAATTTAAACTTTGAGCCAACCACAAAGCGCACGCTATTCCCTGCAAAACAATAAACATTTGAATACATTAAGGTTACAGGTTAGATTGCTTTAACTATAGCCAGGCCGGTTCTTTTGGCGGTCCATATAATAACCCGACTTTCATATTCCTCACAGTCCTGTCCGGCTCTTTTGGTGGTCACTTATAACCAGACTGTATGATAATAACCTCCAAGATTTTGTTTCCGTAATCGCCGGGCCGAGTATCGTATCCCGTAATTCGCTCCATTTTACCGTTAGCGCTCTAGGGTTTTTCACCCGCCTATAAATACTGGGCCCCAGGCGTAACCCTAATCACAAAACGCCACCGCACTCCACTTCGTCTTCCTCCTCGCGCCACGCCATTGGAGCCAAGACCTGTCGTGGGATAATCACGGCAGATGTTACCTGGGGTAACTGATCTTGGGGCAAGACGACACAGGCGTTTGGGAGAGGGTTTAGCTCAGAGGGAAACATGGTGCAATTCGATCTGGTAGCCGGCAATCAAAGTCGCCGAGTCTCCGATCTTGATATAATAACTCAACTCTGGGATTACACTTGATGCTCGATATCACACGATATTGCTAGGGTTCTTGGATCTCTGTCTAAAACTAGACTCGGGGGTCGGTTTATAAAGCACCCGTACCCCCTGGCTTATTCCCCAAGGCGCACCCTGGTTCCTACCCGGATACGGCACACAAACTCTAACTTTCCTTTACAACAACCCACAACCCGGGTCGCCGGGCCTACAAACTTGGGCCTTCACAGGTTTCCTTATCCTTGGTCGGATCCTGCGCAGTGTCCTTTGGGCCGGGTTATTCCTTGGTGTATGGCCTACCGGGTTATCATCTCCCCGTCAGTAGTCCCCAGAATAGCCTGGGCTTCATGGATCCTCCTTGAAGCGCTTGCTATTCCCTGCAAAGATATCAAACATACGGTCATATAGAGGCCGGGTTAAGATGTTTTGATATTCAGCCAGGCCTCACTCCATGGTGGCCATATAATAACCCGGGTTTTTCCTCCGAACATTTTGGCTCAAATTTCCAGGTCCAAATCATAATAAAAATGCCAGGATCCCATGCTCGATAATCAATCCTGATATCCCGGGGTTAACCTCCTTCTTTCTTTTTTCCAGATGCCCTGCTCAATATTTGGCGCGTATCTTGCAAAATCCACGTGAACAACCGTCACCCCACGATTTCCGGCTTCTGGCCATCGGGATAAGCTCACCCTTACTCTATAAATAACACTCAGAGGGTAACCCTAAATTCGTCACCACGCCTCAACTTCCCCTTTCTCTCCTGGCTCCTTGCTTCCTCGCAGCTCCGCCGCCAGAGGCTCGCGCACACCATCAAAGCGAAATTGCTTCCAGCCGCGCTCGCCCTCAAGCCGTCCTGCGCCGCCGCCAAGCTCCGCCATCACACCTTCATTCCTCTCGCCAAGAATCGTGAAGGGGCATTCGAGCCACGCCGCCCAACACCGTCGCTTCCAAACCTCAATCTCTTCAGTAAGCCTCTTATATCTGCCTAATTTATCCTTGCAATTTTTCCAATTTCAACCAGGATCGGATCTAGGTCAACCCGTGAACCATTCTTCTGATTACATCAAATTAGATCGATTCGACATCCACCAACTCTTTTAACCACCTGCTATATAGTCGCAACTCATCCCCTACCAATATTAACCATCAAAACTCCTGTAGGATAGCTCGCAAACTCTCCCATCTAGATCCGTTCCTCCTCGATTTTCCGCTCTCTGCATTAACACCCGGAAAATCCTCCTTTTCCAGCTACTTTACTTGCAATAGATACATGGGCAACCACCCATCGACCCCAAATGCTTTTCCACACGTAAGTGACCTATAATTTCCACAGTTGCACTCAACCAAGGTTCAAAAAAGCGTTAAGCGCTAAGCGAGCGGTAAGGCACCGCTCAGAGGAATTGGCGCTTAAGCGAGCTTAAGCGCTGCTTAAGCGTTCTGTACGACACGGTACGGACAGAAAAAATGGAGGCAATTCTAGAATATATTAGCAATTTTAGACAGAGAAAGGGCCAAAGTGGGCTGGCCACCATCCGGCCCAGCCATGCCAATGCACTCACAAGTCACGCCCCACTGGCCCAAGGCCCACAGCAGCCAAACCCTAACCCCAAGAGACATGCCCCAGGAACTGCCAACGCAACCTATTCTTTTCCCTCACAGCCGCCTCTCACCTTCTCCTCCTCTCTTGCTCTCCCTCTCTCCCCTCCTCACGGCAGGCCCACCACCACCGGCTCCCGTCCCCGTCGCCTCCCCTTGCTCCCCGCATCCGTCTTCCCGGACCAGGACCCGCCTCCGTCTCTCCTTCTTGCGTGGTAGGCAGCCACCCTGGACCTCCTGCATAGCATCACGGATGGCGGGAGAGGAGCGAGGACGAGGGAAGGAAGGAGGAGCTCCAGCAGTTGGTCGGCGCACGAGGACGAGCCGAGGAGGGAGGAGTCGAGCGCCGTTTCCTGTTTCTCTCTGTCCAACGCTTTTCCTCTCGCTCAGGCCAAAAGCTGAGCGGAAGGGCTCCGCTACGCTCGCTTAGACGCGTAAGCGACGCTTAAGCACCGCTTTTTTGAACGTTGCACTCAACACCCGGATACTTTGTAATTTCCGTTCCATAGCATGATACCCGGATAATTCTCAGCTTCATACTTTCTTGACACCTTACACTCGGATACTTCAACACTCCCGGGTCTTATTTCATACGCCTCTTTTTCTTGTGCTTTGCAGGTTGATCCCATGGCTCCCAAACGACAAGGAAAACAACCGAGTCAGGCGAGAAATACCCAAACCATATCCGCCAACTGGGGGCGTTCCACAACTACGAAAGGCAAGTTGGAGGAGCTAGCCGAATTAGGAATTCTCCCTTCTCAGAAGGACATTCACTGGAGGGCGCCGGGCAACGAGACCCGGCCCACTCCCGCAGAAAGCGAGGTAATCTGCTTCGTAGAGCACGTGACCCGGGGATTCCGTCCTCCGGGTCACCCTTTGTTTAGGGAGGTCTTAGATCACTATGGACTCCGAATGTTCGACATAGGGCCTAACTCTATGTTGAACATCACCCACTTCATCGTTCTCTCTAAGTCGTACTTGTGCATGCCGCCGAGTTTAACTCTCTTCGTTGAGTTATTCCAATGCAAGCCGTGCCGCGAAAGCAGCGACGGAGCGCTCCTAACCTGTGGCGGGGTATCCATCCAGCGCCGCAGGAATTCCCTGATGCCAACCCTCAACCTACACTCCCACGTCAAACACTGGCAACTGTCCTTCTTTTATTGCCGCGATACCTCCCCTGACAGTGAAAAGAAGCTGCCGGGTTACTCAGAGACTCCCCTCGAGCCCTCCGAGTCTTTCAGTGCCTTTGCATCAGATTCGGACAGGGAGACAATCCTTCCCTTGCTAACCAAGATGGCCATTCTCTCAGCCCAAGGCCTCCTCGGGCTCAATTTAATAAAAACATGGGTTGATTTCCGAATCCAACCCAACTCCGTTCGTACCAAACTGATGTGCGAGTACTCGGGGCACACCACAGATACGCTCCGATACTCCACCAAAAGCTTTGCAGCCGGCGATACTAACAAGACCATCAAGGGCTTCTTAACGGAGAAGCTGGAGAGGTGATAAAGGGCATCACCGGGTTACCCCCGTTTACTCGGGACAACCCGGCTCCAGCGGTAATACCTGATATCCATAACTTACTTCCGCATCTTGACTCGATACAGCTTCTAACCCTTAGTCTCATTCCTTTGTCTTAGGCTGATGACCCTTTCTGGAGAGTTGAACCCTTCCACCATTCCAGAGACCCGGAAGACGAGGACGAGCCGGCTGATGGTAGTGAAGGTATTTGCACAGGATCTGTACATCTTTACTTGTATTACTTCCCTTTCGTTTATCTTTTCTCCAACTAACACACACCCGATTCGCAGGACTGGAGGACGAAGGCGAGGCCAACGAGGATGATCCGGAGGCAACTGAATCAGACCAAGAAACAACAGTCGGAGCCAAAAGGAAAGCCAGAGGAGCCGTGTCCAAGGTTCCTTTTTCCTCGTTATCCTCTGAACCTTACTCCTTTGACGCCATGCAACGACTTAACCATCAATTATCAAATTCGTCGTGCTTGAAGGACTCCTCCCCAGCCAAACGCAGAGTAACTCGGAGTTCCCCGGGTGAAGATCCCCTTAACCCGGGCATCTCTATTTCCTCGGTTCCTCGTGGTGGCGCTCCTCCGCCACATCCTTCCGAGTCTCCTCAACGCCACCCTTCTCCTAACCATCCACGTGCCGGGCAATTCCGGGTCCCGTTGGTAGTTCCCGTGGCGACCTCATCCGCTTCCAGCGGCGAGCTCCCGCCTGATTACACCGTGAACGCCGGGTAAGTTTACGCTACATGATTTCCTTTTACGCCTAACAAATTTCCACTCAAGCCACCATCATCACTAATAACCGCTTTTTCTCATCCTTCTTTTAGCGCTCAAGCCGTCGTCAGTGACCCGGAAAATATAGAAGCAGATAACCATCAGGCGGAGAAACCGACTGACAATGCAGACGCCGCGACTGGCGATGATACAGCGAATAACCAGGAACAAGGCCCTCTGAACAATCCATTCCCCCGAGCTGCCGGATCTCCTTCCTCATCGGAACCAGTAGACGAGGAGATCGAAGTTCTAGATACAAGGATGAGTTCTCCCAACCCGGCCACCCAAACTGTCCGGGTCTCAACTCCAAGGGCGGGGAGAGCCCCCCCACCAAATGACCAAGCTGCCGGCTCTTCCGGTGCTCGATCCGAGGAACTGACCTTTACCCAGATGCTAGAAACCCTTCGCACTTTAAGGTCTAATGAAGAGAACATCTTGGGAGCTTTGATAGCCAAACACGAGGTAAATCCGACTAATGTTGCTTATGCCTTTGTCCAGTCCCCAAGTTCCGAGTGAATTGGTTCATAATTTACTTGGGACTTTATTATACAAGCGACTGATAACTTACTCCTCTACCCAACTGACCCTTTGTTTGCATGCATGCAGGCTTTCGTAACTCAATCCGAGGAAAAACTGGCGGACGCCACCAAGCTCATCGAAAAGGAGGTAGCTTTACGTGAGGCAGCCGAGGCCGAGTCTAGGAGGAATAAGTTGATAATGAGGAAATATAGGAAAAGGGAAAACCGAGCCGAAGATGACCTAACGAGCCTTTCCGTCCAAATATCGGACACATATCGTGCTTTACTTGGTACGTTTCCTCCTCCGGTTTATCTTTTTGATAAATAGCAACAGTTTCCTGACTTATGTCTCCATTTCCTCAGGCCCGGACGAAACCATGCCGGAAGAGGATGACATGGCCAAGCTGAAAACCATGAATAGCGTTATCCGGCAACTATGTGCCGGAACCAGATGGATCCTTGATGAGTTGCGGTGTCCGGGCAGAGGACATGTTGATCTGAAGAGGATGCTGGACGCCTTATCCACTGTTCCCGAGTGGATTCGGCACTGGAAGCGCTCGTCTTGCCGGGTTGGAGTGACCCGGGGGCTTGCACTTGCCAAAGCTTATCTCCCCAAGCTCGAGCTAGCGAGGCTTATGAGCGGCTTCCTAGAGTTTAAGCTTGACGGATCCAAGTTTTCGGTGAAGGATTTTCAGGCCGTCCAGAAGGAGGTCCGTTACCCGGCCAGCGTAATTGCTGATGAACTGGACGTTAATACACTTGTTCCAGCATATGATTCTGCCGGTAAAGTAATTAAGTCGGATCTTCCTGAGCCGTATGACATGCTGGCTCGGTGGAAGGAGGAAGCTGCTGCGATAAGGGCGGAGGCTGCCAAGAAGCAAGCTGAAGCCGGCTCTGCTCCTGCTACCTCAACACCAGTCGTTCCGCCCCCTGCAGGGGCTGGTACCGCTGATCCGGGTGCTGCTGCTACCACCAATGATGGCAAGGGTAAGGCCAAGATGAACGCCGAGTGATATATGGTTTCTAATGCCTCTTCTTAAGCGCCAGTCGGTCAACATACTTTTTGAAACAGTTATATTTTGGGTGGTGCACCTGTGCACCTTTGATATTTCTTCACCAGGATTTTCTAATGCACGCTAAGGCCCTGATATACTCGATGCCTGTTCCGGCCTTTTTAAGTTTATCCATTATTAAGCTCATCTGTTCTCGATATCTGGTTTTATTTATTGTTCCTTTTGTGAAAACTCAGTTTCCGGGTTTCATGGGTATTGACAAGCGGATTTTGCTTCGAAGTCCCCAAGTCCCCAAGACTCGGATATTTGGGTTTTTGCAATTATACAAGTAAGCCACTTTTTCTCTTTTCAAGATTTCAAGCCACCGGGCCCGGATCGCCGAGTCTAGGACACTTGATCTTGAAAAGGGAACAAACTGCCTACTGCTAATTTCACAAAGATCCCTAAGTTGTTTCACATAGGTTTTGAAGTTATGCTTAATAGTCGTTGAGTTTCCAGCTATTCAGCCTTGTACTCTGCATAACTTGTGGTTTAGATGACCCTTTTGACTATCTTGTACTGTAAGCCGGCTTTCGCGTGGATACCATGTTGTTACATCCATACGAAGACGTAGCCAGCCAATCCCCGTCGGGTTTCATGACTAACTGCCATCGTAAGCGAACAAATCATGCCACTTTAATGCGAGTCACATCGAGCTTAAGTA
Source organism: Alopecurus myosuroides (assembly GCA_028641055.1). Classification (NCBI taxonomy): domain Eukaryota; kingdom Viridiplantae; phylum Streptophyta; class Magnoliopsida; order Poales; family Poaceae; genus Alopecurus; species Alopecurus myosuroides. The sequence continues at coordinate 480,537,176 of CM054058.1, forward strand.
AGAATAGCCAAGAAATTTGGACTTCTTTGTCCGGTTATAAGATTGTAGCCGTACTCGTTTGCAAGTAATCGGCCCTTATAACTCATAGGCATCATGGCCGGGTCTTTGAGTTTGTAACTGTGCTATTCAAGCGACCAGCCCCCAAGACCTAGATATACACATCGCACTGAGAGTACATGACCTGATAACAACCATCTCTTTTCTTGATAACCATCTCTTTACTTGATATGAAAAATCTAGGTCAGCAAGCCGCCTCATTAAAAACCCGTCTAGTCCCCAAAGGTACCCTGGATAGGAAAAGAGTACGTCTGAAAACCTGCTGCCTATTACATCGTGCAATTCCACTTGCCAATATAGTCTTTACTAAGTATAATATGGACGTAGCTGAGCCACGTTCCATGGTCTATCTCTTTCTTGCATAGATGAAGTGGTGTGTGCGGTGTCGTTGACTGTAGCCGACTCTTCCCTTGCATCTATCAAGTAATATGATCCGTTATGCAGATTCCGGCTTATAATAAATGGTCCTTCCCATGGTGGTGATAGTTTGTGTTTTCCTTCGTTTGACTGCACCAGGCGCAGAACCAAGTCTCCTTCCTGGAATACCCGGGTTTTCACGCGCCGGCTATGATACCTCCGTAGGTCTTGCTGATATATGGCTGATCTTTCCAGGGCTTGTTCTCTTTGCTCTTCTAACATATCTACGGCGTCCTGCCGGGTTTTTTCGTTCTCTACTTCGACGTAAGCTGATACTCGCGGTGAATCGTGAATAATGTCACTCGGTAACACTGCTTCCGCACCATAGACCATGAAGAAGGGTGTCATCTGAGTGGATCTGTTAGGTGTAGTGTTGATACCCCAAACCACAGAAGGAAGTTCTTCGACCCATGCACCAGCAGCCCTGACACAGGGAACTCGCAATCGTGGTTTTAATCCGCGAAGCAATTCTTGGTTTGCCCTCTCCACTTGTCCATTGGCCTGCGGATGAGCCACCGATGCAACATCGAGCCGGATTCCATTGTTGCCACAGAACTTCTCCATCTCACCAAGGGACATGTTGGTTCCATTGTCGGTAATTATGCTGTGGGGATACCCGAACCGGTAGATAATCCTTTTCAGGAACTTGACTGCTGTAGCTGCTTCGCAATTAGTAACTGGCATAACCTCAACCCACTTGGTAAACTTATCAATAGCCACCAAAAGATGTGTCTTCTTGCATGGTGACATATGAAAGGGGCCAACCATGTCCATACCCCAGACAGCAAACGGCCAAGTTAACGGGATAGTCCGCAACTCCATAGCCGGCACATGGGTTTGGCGAGCGTACCTTTGATATCCGTCACACCTTGCTACCAATCGTTCCGCATCCGCTAGGGCCGTGAGCCAGAAAAACCCGTGTCGATAAGCTTTAGCCACAAGAGACCTTGTGGACGCATGATGTCCGCAGTCGCCTTCATGGATTTCCTTGAGAATCTGTCTGCCTTCTTCCGGCGCTACGCAGCGCAAAAAGACTCCTGCTGCACTTCTCTTGTACAATTCCCCATTGATGATAGAATATCCCTTTGCTCGCCTCAAAATTTGCCTTGCTAATACCTCCTGTTGTGGTAACTCGCCTCGTGATAGGTAGGCCAAAAACGGTTCTGTCCACTCGGGAATAGTACGTACAGTGGCCACGAGTCCTGAATCCGGGTCTTGATTTGCCAATTCCTCCTCTGACTCGATTTTAACTGATGGTCGCCATAATTCGTCCAGGAAAACGTTAGGCGGAACCGGCTCTCTGCGCGAGCCGAGTCTGGCGAGGGCGTCGGCTGCCTCATTCTTTCTTCTGTCTATATGCTCCACCTCATACCCGGAAAAACATCCTGCAACCCTATCAACTTCCCTGCGGTATGCTGCCATAGTTGCGTCCTTTCTATCCCACGTTCCTGACACCTGCTGTACCACAAGGTCCGAATCTCCGAAGCATCGTATCCTCTTGATGTTCATCTCTTTGGCTACCTTTAAGCCATGCAATAGGGCCTCATACTCGGCCACGTTGTTGGAACAGTCGAAGTGAATTTGTAGTACGTAACTCAATTTGTCTCCTTTGGGTGATGTTAGCACCACCCCAGCTCCTGATCCCTCGTACTGCTTTGATCCATCGAAGTGCATGATCCATGACTCGGAATTTGGAACCGTTGTAGTCATGCCTGTATGCGTCCAGTCGTTAACGAAATCAATTAAAGCTTGAGATTTGATTGCTGACCTGGGTTCGTAGTTGATGTGATAATCCCCCATCTCTATCGCCCATTTGGCTATTCTTCCCGTCGCGTCCGAGTTTCTGATGATATCCGACATTGGTATTGAACTAACCACTGTTATGGGATGTTCTTGGAAATACGGCTTCAGCTTCCGGCTGGCCATAAAGACCCCGAACACCAACTTTTGCCAATGTGGATAGCGCTGCTTTGCTTCTGATAATACCTCGCTGACGTAATAAACCGGCCTCTGAACCGGGTAACCTTTCCCATCCTCTTTGCGTTCCACAACAACTACTGCGCTGACGGCTCGGGGGCCAGCTGCCACATATAGTAACATAGGCTCTTTAGGACCCGGCGCCGCTAGTACTGGTGCTTCAGATAACTGCTTCTTTAGTGCCTCAAATGCCTCGTCCGCCTCTTGATCCCACACGAACTTATCTGATTTCCGCAAGAGCCGGTACAAGGGTATTGCTTTTTCTCCGAGTCTGGATATGAATCGGCTCAAGGCTGCTACGCAGCCCGTGAGCTTTTGAACATGCTTCAAATTTTCCGGTTTTTTCAGACTCTGGATGGCCTTGATTTTATCCGGGTTTGCCTCGATTCCTCTCTCGGAAACTATGAAGCCGAGTAATTTCCCAGCTGGAACTCCAAACATGCACTTTGTCGGGTTAAGCTTCATCTGGTACCTCCTCAAGTTTTTGAACATCTCCTTTAGATCATCGATAAATGTCTCCGCCTTCCTGGTCTTGATGACCACATCATCCACATAGGCGTGGACGTTACGTCCGATTTGGTCCTCAAAGCACTTTTGAATACACCGTTGGTAAGTTGCGCCAGCGTTCTTCAACCCAAACGTCATAGTTTTATAACAAAAGGCCCCAAAAGGGGTTATGAATGATGTTTTCTCCCAATCCTCCCTTTTGAGCTTAATCTGATGATACCCGGAATATGCGTCCAGGAAGCATAACAGATCGCTTCCAGCTACTGCGTCTATAATCTGATCTATCCTTGGTAGCGCGAACGGATCCTTTGGGCAATGTTTGTTGAGACTCGTAAAATCAATGCACATCCTCCACTCATTGGTCTTTTTCATCACTAGAACCGGGTTAGCCAACCAATCCGGGTGAAATACTTCCATGATAAAGCCGGCTGCCAATAGCCGAGCGATCTCTTCGCCTATAGCCTTCCTTCTTTCCTCATTCATTTTCCTCAAACCTTGCTTCACGGGCCTGGACTTGGGATCCACATGCAAACTGTGCTCAGCCAGTTCTGTAGGGATACCCGGCATATCGCTAGGTGTCCAGGCAAACACATCTGCATTCGAACGAATAAACTCCACGAGCGCTTCCTCCTGCTCTTTTCCCAAGTTAGACCCTATGGTAAACTGCTTGGTGGAATCCCCTTCGACAAAATCTATCTTCTTGGTGTCTTGCGCTGCCTTGAATTTTGCTCTCTCATCCTCGGTATTCGGCTTTTTCAAGGCTGTTCTATCGTCCGGATTTACTTGAGACCGGTAATATTCGAGTTCTTCCTTTCTGCATGCTTGCTCGGCCATAACCGAATCTCCTTCGTCGCACTCGGCCGCTATATCCCGGTTTCCATGTATAGTGATGGTCCGTTTGGGACCCGGGATTTTCAGCTGCAAATACACGTAGCACGGCCTAGCCATGAATTGGGCGTAAGCCGGCCTCCCAAACAGCGCGTGGTAAGGACTGCGCAATTTGACCACCTCGAACGTGAGCCACTCAACTCGATAATTATCCGTCGATTCTCCAAAAGCAACTTCCAAGGTGATCCTTCCCTCGGGGCTCGCCGAGTGACCTGGCACGATCCCATGAAAGATTGTCGAACTTTTTTGTAACTGAGACTCTTTGAGACTCATCCGTAAGAAGGTTTCCCAATAAAGGATGTTGATGCTGCTTCCACCGTCCATCAGGACCCTCTTCAATTCGTAACCATTAACCTGTGGAGCAACCACCAATGCCAAGACTCCTGGACGCTCTACTTTCTCCGGATGGTCTTTTCTACTCCACGTTACCTCTTGTTCCGCCCATCTGAGATATCCCGGCGCGGCCAACGAAACCGAGTTTGCTGCTTGCTTTAATGTCTCCTTGTTCCTGCTGGAAGTTCCTGTAGTATGCACATGATATTGTCCTTTTAAATTAGTCGTTCGTACCGTGCCGATGAAGATGTTGATCCGGCCGATCGTCACCATAGATCCGGACTCGAGGTGATCCGATTCTGGCCCCCAGCCGGAATCGTCCACCATCTTTTCTCCTTCGTGGTCGATGTAGATTTCGCCAATGACAAGATTCTCCATGCCCTTCCGAGCTTCTCCCGTGATGTAAACACCTTTGGACGCAGGCCCCACGGTGGGCGCCAACTGTCGTGGGATAATCACGGCAGATGTTACCTGGGGTAACTGATCTTGGGGCAAGACGACACAGGCGTTTGGGAGAGGGTTTAGCTCAGAGGGAAACATGGTGCAATTCGATCTGGTAGCCGGCAATCAAAGTCGCCGAGTCTCCGATCTTGATATAATAACTCAACTCTGGGATTACACTTGATGCTCGATATCACACGATATTGCTAGGGTTCTTGGATCTCTGTCTAAAACTAGACTCGAGGGTCGGTTTATAAAGCACCCGTACCCCCTGGCTTATTCCCCAAGGCGCACCCTGGTTCCTACCCGGATACGGCACACAAACCCTAACTTTCCTTTACAACAACCCACAACCCGGGTCGCCGGGCCTACAAACTTGGGCCTTCACAGGTTTCCTTATCCTTGGCCGGATCCTGCGCAGTGTCCTTTGGGCCGGGTTATTCCTTGGTGTATGGCCTACCGGGTTATCATCTCCCCGTCAAGACCCGAGCTCGAGCTCGAATGCCGGCCCACGCGCACACGCCGCCGTAACCCTCGAGAACCGGCCCGCCGCTCCGCGCCGCCGCGCCGCACCCGCCGGGCTTCATCTCCTCCGCCGTTTTCCGGTAAGTTTTTCTAGATCTACATTTTCATTTCTAGATCTTGAGTTCGTTTCTTCGTTTTCCTCGCCTCCATTTTTTCCTCACTTTATTTTTCCTTTTCGATTTCCTCTAGATCTTTTTCAATGGAACCCAAGACCGCTCCCAAGTCCAAGGGCAAGGCCGCGGCTTTGAAGCAAAAGACGGGTCAAACTATTACCGCCAACTGGGCGAAGTCGACTGTCACTCTAGCCAAGATGGAAGAGCTGGCCGAGTCTGGGGTCCTCCCCCCTTAGTCGGAGATCGCATGGCGGGTGCCCGAAGAGGAGAGTCGGCCTTCACCCGGAGCTGATAAAGTCGTAGTTTTCCTTCAGCACGTGACCCTGGGTTTCCGCCCCCGGGTCATCCTTTTTTCTGTGAGGTCCTCCATCACTATAAACTCCGAGTTCTCGACATAGGCCCAAACTCGATTTTGAACATTTGCCACTTTATCGTCCTTTGCCAATCTTATCTTTGCATAGCTCCCAATCTTTCTCTATTTCTCGAGCTTTTCCAATGCAAACCTTGCCGCGAGACTACAGATGGTCCCCTCCTTGTCTGTGGAGGTGTGGCCATCCGAAGACGCAATAAATCTCTAATGCTGACTCTCAACCTTCACTCCCACGTGAAGCACTGGCAAAAGACTTTCTTTTCCTGCAATGACACTTCTTCACCCGGCGAGAAGCCTCTGCCGGGTTTCTCCACTGAAACTCTTTCCCTTAGCGATAATTTAAGCTCCTTTGCCTAAGAGGCCGACAGACAAACCATATTGCCCCTCCTTCATAAATTAGCCGTCTTAGAAGCCCACGGTCCGTGTGGGTTAAACTTGATCAAGACCTGGATCAGCTGTAGGATCCAGCCCAATAGCATTCACCCAAAGCTGCTATGCGAAGACTCGGGCCATCTGACCGACTCTCTCCGATACTCGGAGAAGTCATACCCGGCCGCAGACGTCAACAAGGCTATGAAGAATTTCTTGGCTGAGAAGATGGATGCTATCAAGAGCATTTCTAGGCTCTCCCCCTTCTCCTGCTCAAACCCGGCTCCACCAGTAAGAACTGGCTAATCCCTTTTGTACCGATTGATTTTTCTAGCTCGCATATACTAACTTTTACCTCTGCTGCTTTTTACCCAGGAATCTGACGAATGGTGGAAGATTGTCACCCCTCCCCCCTCTGAAAACTCGGAAGAAGAAGAGCCGAGTGACAGCAAAGAAGGTGATTCCGAGTTACTGAACAAGTACTTTGTCAACTTACTAGATCAAGATTCTCCTCCCACCTTTATTCCTGACAATACACCACAATCACCAGCTCCGGCTGACAAGTTCGATTCTGAGTCTGAAGAGAGCGAAGCGGAGCCTGAAGCCGAGTTAGGCAAAAAGAGGACAACCAAGGGGGTCACCTTCAAGGTATCGTATTCTTCCATAACCTCAGACCCGGACTCATATGCTAATACGCGCAAGCTCTAACAAATGACTAACTGTTGCATTATCATAGAAAACCGCGTCTCCTCCAGCTAAACGACGGGCAACCCGGTCTTCACCGGGTGACGATCCCCTCAATCCTGGGCTTCCCCTTCAATCGCCCGCTCGCCGAGCCGGTACTCCTTCAACTTATCCTATTTGCGCTCCTCGAAAATATCCATATCCGAATCACCCATTAGCCGGGAAACTCCGAGTCTCACTTTCCAATTCTCTATCAGTGTCCTCCGGGTCTAGCAACGATATCCCCAGTGACTTCGTCGTGAATATCGGGTAATTTTCGTACCTTGCTTAACAATACCCCTATACTTTGTAGGTTTTACTTTTATAAACCACTAACACTTTCTTTTTCCTTCCTTCAGGGCAAAGGTCACACTCAGCGACCCAGTTGAGACCCCTGTCGATGATCCGACGGCGGAAGACCCGGAGAACGCCGCTAATCCTCCACCTACTGAAGAGCAAGATCCGGCTAACACGGCCAACCCAAGGACCGAGTCTCCTCCTCCCGTGCGTCAGTCGGATGATCACGATGTTGAATATCTTGGGATGCAAAGGGCCGCTCCTGCTCCAAACACCGCAACAACCAGAGTCGACGTAGGGAAACAAGCTGCAACCCCACCACCGGCTGATCAGAACGCCAACTCTTCCAGGCCGACTCTCAGTGGCCATGAGTTTGAAAAGCTGCTGAAGGAGTATCGCTCCTTGAAGGCAACTGAAGAGGAGATTGTCGAGCCTCTAGCAGCTGAGCACAAGGTTAGTTTACCTAGTACTATTTATATACTCGTCCTAGTCCCCAAGTTCCGAATAAACTGTCCACAGTCATTCGGTACTTTGAAACTATATAGTCTTTCTTATGCAACTTCAGAACATCCTAGTCCCCAAGTTCCAAGTGAACTGTCCACAGTCACTTGGTACTTGCAAATATAGCTTTTGAGCTCATTGCCGACTGATGTTTCTTTGTCTTTTTCAGGCTTATGTTACCCGGACTGTTGAACTGTTGGCAAAGACCAATGAACCCCTGCAAGCTGAAACAGAACTCCGTGAAGACCTGGAGGCCAACGTCAAGGAGCTCTCCAAACAGTGCAAGAAGTATAAGAAGAGACTCCACACCGCTGAGGAGCTTGTGAAGAAACTCTCAACTTTCATTGCCGAGACATATAACTCCATCATAGGTAAGGCACTTCTAAGTTTCCGACTATCGCTTTGTATTACTCGGATTTCCCGTTCTAGAAGATTTTTGACCCGGATCTTACTATCTTACTTCTCTTTTTGTACTGCAGGTCTGGGTGAAGTTGCTGGGGAACATGATGATCTCAAAAAGCTGAGAATACTCAAGACTGTCATCCGACAATTTTCGGTAGGGACAAAATGGACTCTCGAAGCTGTGAAGTGGACCGGTAACTACGCCGGTGTAACACAAATGCTTGAAGTGTACTCGACAATCCCTGTCTGGATTGATATCTGGAAGCGCTCAGCATGCCGGGTTGGAGTGATACGCGGCCTTGCACTGGCTAAAGCCTATTACCCCAAGATTGAGCCAGCAATGCTTGTGACCGGGTTTCGCGAGTTTAATACTGATGGTTCTAAATTCACGGGAAAAGACCTCAAGGCCATCAATGCCCAGATCCGTCACTCGGTCAGCTTGATTGCAGAAAATCTCGATGTAAACAAGCTTACCCCCCATATGATGCTGAGGATAAGCCGGTGCCCTCCGAATTCCTTGCTCCTTTTGACATATTGTCTCGATACAAGGAGGAGATCGCCAAGAAAAAAGCCGAGGCCGGTTCTGCGCCAACTTCATCGACTCCGGTTGTTCCTCCTCCAGCTCGGGATGATTCCGCAGTTGACCCGGACATTGAGACAGAGAAGGCAACAAAGGCGAATACCGAAGACCCGGCCGCCAAGACCACTCATGATGACTCGGCTATAGCAGCCGAGTAATGTTCTCATTTTTATTAGCAAACAATCATTCGGCAAATAGGAATTGTAATATGCCTTTTACACTTGTTATTTGATAGTGCGCCTGTGCACTTTTGATACTATTCCTCTGGTTTGTAACACATTTAAACTCATGTGGTTTCGATGACCCTTCTGGTCGTCGCTTTAATATGCGCGTTACAAACTCATTTTGGCACAACTTTATTTATTATATGCTTTGTGAGAAAGATGCCGAGTCTTGACCTTAGGATTGTGAAGAATTTCTCACAAGTCCCCAAGACGCGGATTCCAGGTCTTGGGAATCTTGGCTTGAGAATTTTTGTTTCTCAAGTCCCCAAGTCCCAAATTTTGGCTATTATATACTTATACATTTTGAAGTTACGCGCAATATGCAATGAACTTCCGGCTGTTGCCTTTGCTCTGCGTAACTTATGGTTTAGATGACCCTTTTGACCCTTCTGGTTATAAGCCGGTTTTCGCATGGATTTTCAATGTTGCTATAACTCTAGTAAAAGCAGGGTCAGGCAAGTCCCAATGGGCATCATCACTGATTGGATTTATAGGTTAGCAAACACGCCATTTTGTTGCGAGTCACATCAAGCTTAAACAAAATAGGTCAAGAAAAATTTGGCTCTATTGTCCGGGTTATGAGATTGTAACTGTACTTATTGCAAGTAATCACTCCCCACAACCGATTGGCATCATGGCCGGGTCTGAGTGTACAACTGTTCTATTCAAGCAATCAGCCCCCAAGACCTAAATATATGTACTATGCAACAGTAGGCTTTCTGCTCTACCGGCTTACAAATAGCTTGAATACTAAAAAAGGAAAAGATGTGCAAATTATACCCACTAAATCATGTTTAACTGAAATAATTCACTAGTAAATACAGGGCATGATTTAACTACGGGAAAATATGCAAGAAATTGACAAAATTCAGAGAACATAATGACTATCATGATTTAACCATCTCTTTATTGATATGAAAAGGTTAGGTCAGCAGGCCGCCTCATTAAAAACCCCCTAGTCCCCTTAGGTACCCTGGATAGGAAAAGAGTGCGTCTAAAACCTGCTGCATGTTAGATCGTGTAATACAATTTGCAAACTGGTTCTATGCTAAGTGTAGTAAGGACGCAGCCGAGCCACGTTTCATGGTCGTTTACGCTCTCGCATGGAGGAGGTGGAATGAGCGGTATCATTCACGTAATCCGACTCTTCCTTTGCATCTACCAGGTAATACGATCCATTGTGTAGGTTCTGGCTTATAATGAACGGACCCTCCCATGGAGGGGACAACTTATGTTTTCTTTCCTTGGATTGCACCAAACGTAGCACCAGGTCTCCTTCTTGAAAACCATGCGTCTTGACCCGGCGGCTATGGTATCGCCGTAAATCCTGCTGATATATTGCGGACCGCTCCAAGGCTTGTTCCCTGTGCTCTTCTAACATATCCACAGCGTCTTGCCGGGTCTTCTCATTCTCTACCTCAACATAAGCCGACACTCGTGGCGAGTCATGGATAATATCGCTTGGGAGAACCGCCTCTGCACCATAAACCGTAAAAAACGGGGTCATCTGGGACGACCTGTTAGGTGTAGATTGATTCCCCAAACAACAGAAGGTAACTCCTCAACCCATGCTCCAGCAGGTCTAAGACACGGGACTCGTAGTTGTGGTTTTAACCCACGAAGTAACTCTTGGTTTTCTCTCTCCACCTGCCCATTGGCTTGTGGATGGGCCACTGAGGCTACATCATGTCGAATGCCATTGTTTCCACAAAACTTCTCCATCTCTCCTAAGGACATGTTGGTTCCATTGTCTGTGATTATGCTGTGGGGGCATCCAAACCGATATATGATCCTCTTCAAGAACTTCACAGCTGTGGCCGCCTCACAGTTCGTAACTGGCATAACCTCAACCCACTTTGTAAACTTATCCACGGCTACCAGTAAATGAGTCTTTTTGCACGGAGACATATGGAAAGGGCCTACCATATCCATACCCCAAACCGCAAATGGCCAGGTCAATGGGACTGTCCGCGGCTCCATAGCCGGCACATGGACTTGCCGAGCATACCTTTGGCATCCATCACATCTTGCCACCAAGCGTTCTGCATCTGCCAAAGTTGTAAGCCAAAAGAAACCGTGCCGATATGCGTTGGCCACAAGGGATCTTGTGGAGGCATGATGTCCACAATCACCTTCGTGAATTTCCTTCAATATTTGTCGGCCTTCCTCTGGAGCTACGCAGCGTAAAAGGACACCTGTGGCACTTCCCTTGTAAAGCTCACCACCAATGATAGAATAACCCTTTGCCCATCTCTGGATTTGCCGGGCTACGACTTCCTACTGTGGTAACTCTCCCCGCAATAGAAACGCCAGGAACGGCTCTGTCCACTCTGGAATAGCGTGCACAACAGCCACAAATTCTGAGTCGGGGTCTCGGTTAGCTACTTCTTCTTCTGACTCGGTTTTAACGGAGGGCCGCCACAATTCATCCAGGAAAACATTGGGTGGAACCGGCTCTCGGCGAGAGCCGAGTCTCGACAGGGCATCTGCAGCTTCGTTCTTTCACCGGTCAATGTGCTCCACCTGATATCCTGAGAAAGACCCGGCAACTTTGTCCACCTCTCTTCGGTATGCTGCCATTGTTGCGTCCTTCCTGTCCCACGTTCCTGAAACCTGTTGTACCACAAGATTCGAGTCTCTGTAGCACATTATACGCTTAATGTTCATCTCCTTTGCTACATGCAATCCATGTAACAAGGCCTCGTACTCAGCTACGTTGTTAGAGCAATCAGAGTGAATTTGCAAAACGTAACGTAACTTATCTCCTTTTGGTGATGTGAGCACAACACCAGCTCCTGATCCTTCATACTGCTTGGAGCCATCGAAATGCATAACCCAGGATTCTGAACTTGGCACCAGCAAGGGTACGTTTGTCTGAGTCCAATCATTAACAAAATCGACCAGCGCCTGAGACTTGATTGCAGCCCGGGGCTCGTAATTGATATGGTTATCACCCATCTCGATGGCCCACTTGGCTACCCTTCCTATAGCGTCCAAATTTCTTATGATATCTGCCATGGGTATGGAACTTACCACCGTAATGGGGTGTTCTTGAAAATACGGCTTCAATTTCCGACTGGCCATGAATACCCCAAAAACCAGTTTCTGCCAATGTGGATACCGCTGCTTTGCTTCCGATAAGACCTCGCTCACATAATAAACCGGCCGTTGCACCGGGCAATCCTTTCCATCCTCTTTATGCTCAACCACGACCACTGCACTAACTGCCCGAGGCCCGGCCGCGACGTACAACAACATGGGCTCTTTGGGACCCGGTGCTGCCAAAACCGGTGCTTCAGACAACTGCTTCTTCAGAGCTTCGAACGCCTTATCCTCCTCTTGATCCCATACGAATTTGTCTGTTTTCTTCAAGAGTCTGTATAAGGGTATTGCCTTTTCTCCCAGCTGAGATATGAATCGGCTCAATGCTGCTATGCATCCTGTAAGTTTCTGGACATGTTTCAACTCTTCTGGCTTTTTTAGGCTCTGAATAGCTTTGATCTTCTCCGGGTTAGCCTCGACTCCCCGCTCAGAAACGATGAAACCGAGTAATTTCCCCGCAGGAACTCCGAACACACATTTTGTTGGGTTGAGCTTCATTTGATATCTCCTCAGGTTTTTGAATGTCTCTTTAAGGTCATCAATGAATGTTTCTGTGCTCCTTGTTTTGATCACCACGTCATCAACATAAGCATGGACATTGCGTCCAATCTGATCCTCGAAGCACTTCTGAATGCACCGCTGATATGGTGCGCCAGCGTTTTTCAATCCAAAGGTCATGGTTTTGTAACAAAAGGCTCCAAAGGGGGTTATGAATGACGCCTTCTCCCAATCCTCTCTTTGAGCTTTATCTGATGATACCCAGAATAGGCATCCAGAAAACATAACAAGTCACTTCCCGCCACTACATCTATTATCTGGTCTATCCTTGGAAGGGCAAACGAATCTTGTGGACAATGCTTGTTGAGACTCATGTAATCTATACACATTCTCCACTCGTTATTCTTTTTCAACACTAAAACCGGGTTTGCCAACGACTGGGGGTGGAAAACCTCCATGATAAAGCCGGATGCCAATAGCCGAGCTACCTATGCTCATATAGCTTTTATTCTTTCGTCATTCATTTTCCTCAAACCCTGCTTCACTGGTCGGGACTTGGGATCAACGTGTAAGCTGTGTTCAGCTAGTTCAGTCGGGATACCCGGCATGTCGCTAGGCGTCCAAGCAAAAAACATCATGATAGTCGCGAATAAATTTGATAAGCGCGCCTTCCTCCTTGCTATCCAGGTTTGAACCTATGGCAAACTGCTTGGAAGAGTCGCCCTCAATGAAAGCCACCATCTTTGTGTCTTGGGCTGCCTTAAACTTAGCTCTCTCATCATCAGTATTTGGATTCTTCAAAGCGGTTTGATCTTCCGGGTCTACCTAAGACCTGTAATACCTGAGTTCCTCCTTTGCACAAGCTTGTTCTGCAAGTGCCGCATCTCCCTCATCACACTCTGCTGCCACAACCCTGTTCCCATGTATAGTGATGGTTCGTTTAGGACCCGGAATCTTCAACTGTAAGTACACATAACACGGCCTTGCCATGAATTTGGCGTAAGCCGGCCTTCCAAACATTGCATGATAAGGACTACGCAGCTTCACCACCTCGAATGTGAGCCACTCCACTCTGTAATTATCCTTGGATTCTCCAAAAGCAACCTCTAGTGTTATCTTTCCCTCAGGGCAGGCCGAGTGTCCTGGTACAATCCCATGAAAAACTGTGGAACTTTTCTGCAGCTGAGATTCCATAAGCCCCATTCGTAAAAAGGTTTCCCAATATAAGATATTGATACTACTCCCGCCATCCATCAAGACCTTCTTTAGCTCATAGCCATTGACCTGCGGCGCTACCACCAAAGCTAGCACACCCGGATGTTCTATTGCTTCCGAGTGATCCCTCCTACTCCATGTTACTTCCTGATCTGACCATCTCAAGTACCTTGGAACACCCGAAGAAACCGAGTTTACTGCTCTTTTGAGTATCTTCCTCTCTCTCTTGGAAGTTCCGGTGGTGTGAACATGATACTGCCCTAGCTGCTTTGGGTTACTCTAAAAGCCCCCTGCACCACCTTGTTTGTTACCCGGATTGCCAGCTCCTGCGTTGCCTGTGGGGGGTGGTCCGTTGCCCAGGTTTCCACCCAGACCCGGCCCTCCTCCCCGGCCTGCGCCTTGCAGGGCTTTCTGTATTTCTTCATTTTTCCACCTCTGTAGGTCCACACATTGCTCCAATGAGTGATTAGCCGGCCTGCCGTTCCTACTATGGCGTGGGCAAGGCATCTTGAAGGCTTCTACGTGATTAGTCGGCCGTGGTGGCCCCTGATAATTGTTTCCTCCGTTGAAGTTTCCTCCGTTGTAGTTTCCATCCGCTCTGGGTCTTGCAAACCCGGCTTCAGCACTGGCGACTAACTCGGAGCCTCCCTCATACGGACGTTTATGCTGATTGTTTCCATTGCCACCATTGCTACCTCAATTATTATTCGGCGCAGCCCCATTGTCGGTTCTTCCATTATTGTTCACACTAGATTTTCCCTTTTTGTCATCGATATCTTCTTCTGTGGTGTCAGTGGAGGCATGCTTGTTGCATGCGTCCATCAACTCCCCCATGGTAATTTCTGAAACGTGTCTGCTGGATTTCATGCGTACCAATTTTTGCACCAAGGGCGTATATCTGCATGTCTTCGCCATAGCTTGTATCGCATCCTTGGGCTGGATATCGGTGGAAGAGTGGAGTATCTCCATGACTCGGCGCACCCAGCTGCGTGCCGACTCTCCCTTTCTCTGCACACACCGATCTAAGTCGTCAATCGTGTATAATTTCCTGCAAGTTCCATGAAAATGCTTGAAAAAGCCGACTTGAGATCGCTCCATGAACTGATAGATTTCTCAGCTAGGTTATTGAACCATAACTTAGCTGCTCCTTCGGACATCATGAGATACATAAACTTGGCTTGGAGCTTTTCTGAAGCGTTGCGAATAGACATAGCCATCTGGTAGCTGCTTAACCAGGTCTCAGGATCCATGGTTGGCTCATAGTTGACAACTTTGCCCGGCTCTTTGAACTTGTCCGGGTAAGGCTCGGCCCTGATAGCGTCTGATAAACATTTGGGTCCGGCTAAGTTTGTCAATACTGGCCTCACTCACGAAACGTGTGAAACCTCGGCTGCCGCAGCGGGAGGCGCGCCAACTACTGGACCTCGTACTGCAGACCCGGCCGCACGCCTTGCCCGGGAACTATCCACAATAGCCTGTGCCGCTGAGACCGCTGGATCTGCTAGCCTAAGTGGAGGAGGCGGCATTTGCTGCTGCTCTGCCCTCCGTCGCGCTGATGCCGACTGAATATTCCTCGTATTGCCTTTCTACTGACTGATATATGGCATCCCGTGCATCCCGCTCTTGTTGTCCGGGTAATTGGCTTGCTGAGCCACCGTGGTGCGTAACATCTCTATAGCCCGCTGGGTCTCCATCGCTTGAGGTGATTCTCCCAGTGGAATACGGTCGAGCGCTAAAGTTGCGGCGTACACGTTGTCCATAGGGTTATTGAAGTGACCCGGTGGGGTATGGAATCTTGATGGTGGTGGTTGCACATTATTGCCCCCAGGTACCCCAACGGGTAGCACAGGTGACCCGGTTAGTACGTTCGTCGGTTGTCCTCCAAGCGTCGCTCCTGCATACCCAGTTCCTTGGTTCACAATCGGGATCGGCTGGTCTTGAGGTGTGACAAACAATGCGGCCGGCTGTAGGGCTCTGCCTGTCGCTGGCAGTCTCGTCTGATGCCTCTGATTATATACTCTAGTAGTTTGTGCCTGTATACGGTCCTCTAACTCATCCAACTAACGCTGACGCGCGGTCATTTGTAATTTCTCGGCCTCTACATCTCTCCTTTGCTTTTCCAACGCTCGGCGGGCTACATCCAGATCTCTGGCCCAAGCCGCTGCGTTCTCCGGGGTTATCACCGTAGCCAACACTGTGGGATCTAAGATCAAGTTGTTGCTGAATAGAGCCGGATTTGGTGGGTGCGATGTTCCCGCGCCGGCTGTTCAGTTCGTCCTGAATCCGAACATGTTCCTGTGATGAGCAGTTTCCCCTGTTTCGCTGGTGACGGATGTTTGCTCGCCATCGACCCGGGCTTCGGCCGGGTCTCCATTAACCGGCGTCTGTTGTTGGGCCAGTGCTTGCGCTGCACCAGCCGCGGCTAATGTCACATCACCCTGGTTTAGGTTTATCGCAGGGGCTGTGTAAACCGCGACTCGGCGCGCAATGCCTGGTGAAGATTCATATTCTTCTTCCTCGCAGCTATCCTCCTCATACCGATCTTCGAGCAGATGCAGGATAGATTCGATATCGTTATCTTACATTAACCTGGCCACGCGGGGTCCATGCCGGCTCCTCCGGCTGTTCCCTCTTCGCAGTGGGTGCTTCCTCCGGTTTGGCCGTGCCTACCGACTCTTCACCATCCGACTGAACGCGAGTGGCGGCCCCTGACACAGAATCATACTCATTATTGTCAGAAATTAAACCCGACGTACGTACCATACCCACGAAGAATAGTCGACAATCTTCTCTCCTTCGGGGTTGGTGACGATCTCGCCGACAACAAAGATCTTCATGCTTTCCAGAGTTTCTCCCGTGATGTAAACACCTTTGGACGTAGGCCCCACGGTGGGCGCCAACTGTCGTGGGATAGTCACGACACACGTTACTAGGGGTAACTTAGTTTGGGGCAAATCGACTCTGGTGTTTGGGAGAGGGTTTAGCTCGAATTGGGCACAAGGATTATCCTGGTTCAGCCTCTCCATTGGAGATAATGGCTTACTTCCAGCTGGGATCTTATTAACTATCGATCTAGAGGCCCAAACTGCAATGTCGCCGAGACTCCAAATCTAGGGTAACAAATACTGGCTCTCGTGTATCTCGAATCTTGGGTTTCTACTCGAAATCTCTTAGTCTCCCGGATCTATGCCAGGAGGACCGGTTTATATAACACCCGGTTTGCTGGCTTTCCTTACAAGATACCTCCGGAGTCCTATTCGGGGTCTACATACAACCCTAAATTACTCTCCGTGACCCCCCAAGTCTTGAAATCCACGATTTACATCGCCTTCTGGGTCTTCTAGAACTTCCTTTCCTTGAGCCAGGTTACCAACACAGCCGCTGGCCCGTCGACGAGACCCGGCCCATCATCACTTTACAAGGTCTTCACCCAAACCTTCTCCAGCCGGGTCTTTATCCTTTCCTATGGGCCTATCGGGTTAGTATCCCCCCAACAGTAGTCCCCAGAGTGCAGCAACAAGATTTCTCTCAGAAAGAAACCAAGGTTGAATCGACCAGTAGGAGGAAGGAGTAACTTCAGAAGCTGGAAGCAGTTGAGATGGCAGGGCACACTACCGGTTCAGAAGCAACATGGAACCTACACAACACAATCAAATCACTTTGCCCCAACGAAGCAGTGAGGTTGTCAATCTCACCGGTTTTGCTGAACACAAAGAGGTTTAACGTATGGTGTGAAAAACAGTAGGAGAACAGTATGAAAGCAGTATTAACAGTATGAAAGCAGTAGGTGTTTTATCAGTATGAGGAAAATACACCGGGGTCCACAGTTCACTAGTGGTGTCTCTCCGTGAAATAACATGTGTGGTGAACAAATTAAAGGTGGGCAATTGACAGAAATGAAGGATGCACCATAGTGCATATGCAAGACATAAAGATTACTTTGCGATTCATGCGGGCATTACAACAAAATACATAGACCGTCATCCAACTGCATCTATGACTAATAATCCACCCTCCGAATATCATCTGAACAAACATTGGGTATTAAGTTGCAAGCAACAGATTATCGCAGTAAGAAAAGTGTGTAATGTAAACAATGTAAACTAGGTAAACACCTTTGTTTTCTCCCTAATGCCAACAACACATGCTCCATCCGTCACGTTTCTGTCATTCGAGCATAGACGCAAAGGAGGCATTAACCCACTATCGAGCATAAATACTCCCTCTTGGAGTTACTAGCATCTACTTGGCCAGAGCATCTACTAATAACGGAGAGCATGCAAGATCATAAATAACATATGCATGAAGATAACATGATAGATTGATAATCAGAAGACATAGCATTCAACATTCATCTGATCCCAGCAAACACAACATGTAGCATTACATAAAGATGATCTGGATCATGTGAGTCAGCTCACGAGATCTAAACATGACGTACAAAGTGGAGAAGACAACCATCTAGTTACTGCTATGGAACCGTAGTCCAGGGATGAACTACTCACGCATAACTTCGAGGAGGGCATGGTGGTGTAGAACCCTCCAGTGATGAATTTCCCTTCCTGCAGAGCTCCGGAACCCTTACGATCTCGGGATGACGATGACGGCGGCCTCGGGTGTTTCTTGGGACGAAGTGGTATCTTTTTATGGTTGATACGTTGGGGGGTATAAATAGGTGAAAGGGCAAAGGCGGTGGAGGCCTGGGGGCCCCACACCACCCATGGCGCGGCCAGGGGCGCGCCACCGTATGGTGTGGCCCCCCGGACCTCTTCGGGACTCCGTGGAACCTTCGGGAATTCTAGTACCTCCGGACTTTCAATTTTCCAATTCCGAGAATATTTCCAGAACAACTTTTTTGAAACTAAAAACAGCAGAAAACAGGGAACTGGCTCTGTAGCATCTTGTCAATAGGTTAGTCAGGAAAATCGATAAAAATGACATAAAGTGTATAGCAAACAGGTAGGAAACAACATGAAACATCAGGAATTAAGGATATATTTATGATGAATCACACCACAACACACAAGCAATACTTGTTCATCTAGAAAAAGTACACCATCCATTCTCAAAAGTTTTAGAAGCTAGGAATTAGGTCAAGCAACTAGGAGGATCATCCAATCCACAAGAAGTAGGTTTACTAGAGCTAGAAGATGTTCCCACTCTTCAAGCAATAGGTTATACCTAATCAAGTGAGTAAGAGAAAGAGCATGCATCTTTTTGGTTGCTAATGTACTTGGTTAGGAGCCATCGACGAATGGGCATAGACATAAATTGGAGTTTTGTGGTGATAAGCATCAGAAGTAGGGCATTGCTATCCAGCCATGACCAAGGATTCATCACATGCCTATTTAAAAGGAACACTACCCCTTTCTTATCCGTTTTTTACTAGGAAAAGCTACCAGACGAAATTTTGGTCATAGTTAAGCCTAGATAAGCGCAGAGGGAGCACATGAAAGCATTTAAATTGGGTTATTAAGCACGTGTACTCTCCATAGGAGGCATCATCATGCTCAGCCCAATTCAACACAAATGAACTCACTATGTACTATAAAATTAGGACAACAAGAAAGCATAGCTTATTTTATTTCAAAGCTTCACAAGGAAGCATTTTACAAGGATTACAGAGTACAGATCAAGAGAGATATTTGAGGAAAAGAAAATGAAAGCATTCATTGTTTTCTAATGCACGACGTCTAGAGAACAAGCCTGGGTCCTAGGGGATTGCAGAACAGGCATAAAGATCATGAATGATGCAGATCAAGATCTACACAATTCATCTATACAGCTGACTAAAGAGGTGAATGCATCACCTCAGTAGACAGTGCAGATAAAGAAAAAATATATTCTAATATTTATTTGGCCATTGAAGTAACCTACAGAGGAGAAATAACACTAAATCGGGCTACAATACACCTATCAAAATTATCTATAACAAGCTATGGTGAAGATGAGCCCTAGAACGGCTACAAGAAATAAGTGTAGAGAAAAACTACATTAAATTAGCCTAAAATACACTACAAAGAAACTAGCACTAAAATCTAGAGCAACTAGGAGTCCTAAACTAGATAGGATAGCAACTAGGGAAGTTGCAGGATCAAGTTCAGTTAATTCAGAAAGTTCAGAGAGGGGAAACCCTAGGTGTAGAGCTTAGTACAGAAAAGCAGAGCCGATGGAGAAGGAGGAGGATAAGCACTTACCTAGAAAGCTCGATGAAGCCATTGAGATGATGCAGTGCATACCATGTGGCAGTGAAGCATAGCATCACCATGGACACCGAGACCATGGCGGGACAAGTGAAATTACACAATGGTCAACTAGAGGGGGTGAATAGGTGACCTACAAATTTTAATCCTTTTTCACTTTTAGATGGGCTTTAGCAAGTAAATAACTTGGTTATCTAGATGTGCAACTAGGTAGACACCCTATGTGATAAGCAACAAGTATGCAACGGAAGTAAATGCAAGGCACAAGATAACCACAAGTGAGAAACACGGAAACAAGGATATGTTTCCCGTAGTTCCTTCTTGAAATAAGTACGTATACGTTGGAGAGGTGGGGAGCCACCTAGGCACTCCTCAATAGCACGGTTGTGCCCACCTTGTTCTCCTTGAGCTTCTCCGGTGAGGGAGATTCTCGTTTCCACTATGAGGTCAACTTGAAGGCATTGACCAAACCTTTACAAGGGGGTTGAGGCTACTCCACAAGTGAGATGGAGGCTCTCAACTATCCGAAGCTTCTTGCTACAAGGTGGAAGCTTCACGCATTAGGGTTTCTCTAGGATGACAAAGCAACCAAGAGATTACAAGATCCCAAGGGGTATGGTATGGGAAAACAACTTTTGGCTTGGTAGAAAGGTAGGTCTAGGCCTCCTCCATGAGATCCTTGAAGGGCATCGAGTTTTGTTGGAGGAGGAGGGAGATCGGGGCGTTTTGAGCTCTTGGACAATGGAGGAGAGAGAGGAATGGACGAACTAGCTGTCTAGATGAAGAAGACATCTATTTATAGCCTTGTCCTAATTTTTACCGTTGCTGCTCTCCAGGGCCGGAATATTCCGGGGTAAGGACCGGAAATTTCCGGTGTAGCTAGGCGGAAATTTGAAATATCCGGGGGGCGGATTTTTGAATAATCCGGTGGCCGGAATTTCCGGCCAAATTTCCGCCCCCATATCTGCAAGCGGGCAGCAGCAACTTCTTCGAAAAACTGCTAAGGACCAGTGGCCGGAAATTTGCCCCGGAATATTCCGGCCAAATTTCCGCCCCGTGTGTTTGAGAGCGGGGAGCAGCGACGTTATGAAATTTTGCTAAGGACCAGAGAGCCAGATATTTGTCCCGTAAATTTCCGGGCAAATTTCCGCCCCAGCATACGAGAGCGGGCATTGAAATCCAGCACTTCATAATCTAGAGCCTTGAGTAAGCCGGAATAATACGGTGCTGGGGCCGGATATTCCGGCCTTTATACACCAGATATTTCGGCCCAATTTTCTGAATAATCCGGCTGCAGAAAGATGGTCCTTCAGAAAAACTTTGTGAATCTCTTCGAGGATATTATCATTGATCATACGAGAGTCCAGCTGTAGACACTGAAACAACATTGTTAGTAGAGGGGATACCCGTGTTGTTATCATCACCATAATCATTTGAGGAGTCATGAAATTTCAATCTCCCCCTTTTTGGTGAGTGATGACAACATGGGTATTTGCATAGAGATAGTCTAACAATGCGATAGGAAATAAACATCACAGATAAGCATAACTAGGAGACATGCCCCCCCAGTAATATGAGTTCACAAATACGAATCCATGAATAACGAGCACGAGTGAAACGAAGTTCAAAAAACGCAGGAGAGATAAAGAAACGATAAAATGAGGAACCCACCCTAGAAAATCCCCGTGATGTCTAGATCATCTCCCCCTTTGGCATCAGGATACCAAAAAGAGAGAAGAGGATACTACGTCCCAAGGAACAAGCTCTAAGCCTAGGTGTCATCATGCTCGGCGTGCTCCGCGGAGTCTTCTTCCTCGCTAGCAGTGGCGATGTCCTCATCATTAGCAACATCCTGATCCCAGTCCACATCACGGTTGTTCCAGTTGCGGTAAGGAATCCTGGCAGGAAGGGGAGCAGGAACATTGGGAATGTTGAGAGCAGTCATGATGGCACGCTGATTCTCCTGAATGTTGCGGCGCTCGACATGGGCATTGTAGTTCTCCTTGTGGATGCAAACATTCATGCACATCACCTTCTCAATGGCACGAACGATCCAGGAGCGCTTCTTGGTACCTGGAGGAGGCTGCCTTATGCTAGCATCATGGTGGCCCTGACCAGTGGCACCAACATCATGTGCAGCTTGCGTAGTGTGGGCGCTCTTCTTGTACAATTTCACATCCTTGTGCGTCTCACAGTCCAACTCAAGATCATCACGGAGTTCAGCAGGATACTTGGACTTGATGAGCTTCATGATGTATGGTGCATAAGGTGGCACCTTGCGGTGGAAGAGAGCATAGTGGATCTCATTGAAGATGAAGTCCATCACATCAATCTTGTGGCGCTCAGTATCCTCGAGATTTCCCTTGGTGAAAGTGAGGAAAGAATGGTGCATGAGGTTCACCAAACCACCACGGATCTCATCATTGTTGCCATCTCTAGGGGCAATGGTTGCCCGGAACATGCACAGAAGGATGTCATAGATAGCATAGAGGCCCTTGGAAGAGCCCACAACACCACGGACCATACAGCTCAACCAACTTGTTTTTCTCATACTCCATGCCATGAATGTGCATGCGAGCACCCCGAGGGACATTGAGGCCAGCAAATGGATACCCGAGCTCAGCAGCAAAATCATGGAAAGTGGCAGTAAGAAAGTAAGGGCCAGACATCCAGGACATGCCAATCTCCTTAGACTCATCAAAAACCAGGGTGGCGAAGAACTGTTGGATGAAGGTGGTATTGTAGGAGCATTGGGTTTCCATGAGATGGCGCAGTCCAAGGAGCTCAGCAAGATTGACAGAGTTGTTGAAATACGTAGGGTTGGCAGCCATGTGGGCAAAGTTGATGTATTTCATTGGGCAGAGCGGCTTGCTCATCACAGTGTAGACTTGCTTGAACAGAGTCTCCTGCTCAACATGGCAGAAGCAAGAATCAATAGTTGGGTCGTGAGGACCCTCAGTGTACCAGGCCTTGGCGCGCCATGCCTTGAACTCAGAGACTGACATGGTGGCTAGATTCAGAGCCGTCTTGCCGTGTTCCTTGGCCGCGCGACGAGCAACCCTGTCGGCATTGCGCTGATTCTCATACTCCCTCTGGTCATCACGCTGACGCTGACGAGTCACAGCCTCATCAACATACACTCCATCCTCATTCTCCCTAAAGTGGCGCCACCGCTTGCAAAAGCTAGTCACCTTGGCGGGCCTAGAGCTTGAACCATCTGCGAGAAAAGCGAAAGAAAACGCAAAGAAAAACAACAAAACATAAAAAATGGGGCTCATATCTTGAGGAATGGAATAAAAGGATCTCTGTAAAAGATTCAGAGCAGGCCAGAAATTCCTGCCTTGATGAAATTTCCGGGGGGCGGAAATTTCCAGGGCTGGAAAAATCGTATTAGGGCTATGAATCCAGGCGTGCAATGAATCTAAAACAAAATGGGAGTGCAAAGGGAGGAACAACAAGTGATAAACTAGACTGATAAATGGGAGTTCCAACCCTAAACTCGTGGGGATCCAATCTAGCGAGATCTAATCGACCGAGAAACCCTAGATTGTGGAGAAAACATGACACATACCAGGATCCATGGATGGGCACGGATGTGCGGTCTCTTGACCCGCAACGGGAGACTGGAAGAAGAAGAAGGGAGGCGACGTGGCCTCCCGGAGAGCTCTGAGGCGGCGGCTGCGGTTGGGCAGAAAGTGGAGGCGATGGGAGGGGAATGAATCTGGGAGAGCCCCTCCCATCGCCTATTTATAGGCACCAACCACTTGCCCCGGAATATTCTGGTGTAAAGGTCGTAAATTCTGGGGGCCGGAGATTTCACCCGGAAATTCCGCCCCAAATATCCGGAGTGCCTTCTGCGAGGTGGCACAGCGGATTGGGGATGAGTTTCCAGGGGAAATCTCGAAACCCGGAAATTTCCGGGCAAGACACGGAATATTTCGGCCCCCGTATATTTGTCCCGGAAATTTCCGCCCAAATTTCCGGAGTGCCATCTGCGAGCTGGCACAGAGGAAATGAGGGAAATTTTCAAGACAAGTATCATGGGGCCGGAAATTTCCGGGCCTTAGGCCGGAATTTCATGGGTTCCCACACACAGAGTTTTGGCAATACAAGAGATATGATATGAGCCTCCAAAAACGAGAAAAACAAAAACACCGGTAAACACAAAAATGAAAAAAGAACAAAAGAGACACACAACATAACAAAGAAAGAAATGTTGGTGGTCGGACCCACCGTGTTTGAGTGTATACCAAGGAGCCGCGAAGATATATCTTGGGCCGAAAAGCATGACTCACGTTAAAGCACAATAAGTCACATACTGACTAGATATGCATGAAGTTTTGATTGTTTTGCGCATGATAGGAGGAGTGTTGGTTCATGAGTTGAAATACGCTCCCCCTATGTCCATGCCTACATCTAAACCTAGATAACATGTGTAGTAAAGGTATCTATGCGGGGGTTCAAGAGAAGTTAGACGCATCGATCACATTTAGTTCATTCCTCAAACCCCGAAACCTTGGTTCATCAAGGGACTTCATGAAGATATCCGCAAGTTGATCCTTGGTCGGCACATAGGAGAGATCAATATCACCCTTCTCAACATGACCCCGAATAAAGTAATGTCGAATTTCAATGTGCTTCGTCTTGGAGTGAAGAACGGGATTGTAGGCGATCTTCATAGCACTCTCATTGTCGCACAAGAGGGGGACCTTGTCGAAGTCGATACCATAGTCTCGCAAAGTTTGCCGCATCCATAGCAATTGAGAACAACAACTTGCCGCGGAGATATATTCGGCCTCGGTGGTGGAGAGGGCGATGCAATTTTGCTTCTTAGAAGACCAACATAGCAAAGAGCGACCAAGAAATTGACAACCTCTGGATGTAGACTTTCTATCCATCTTCTCGACCGCATAATCCGCATCCAAATACCCGATGATCTGAAATCTTGAACCCTTTGGATACCAAAGACCGAAGTTTGGGGTATGAACCAAATAGCGAAAGATGCGCTTAAACGCTTCAAAATGACTTTGCCTCGGAGAGGCTTGAAACCTTGCACATTTACCTACGCTATGCATGATATCGGGTCTAGATGCACAAAGATAGAGCAAATATCCAATCATGGAGCGGTATACCTTTTGATCTACCTCTTTACCATTCGGGTCGGGTTTCAAGTCAATAGTCGTGCACATGTGAGTTTTCATAGGCTTGGCATCATGCATGTTGAATCGTTTGAGCATGTCTTGAGTATACTTGGCTTGCTTGATGAAGGTGCCTTCGGGGTGCTGCTTGATCTCAAAGCCAAGAAAATACTCCAACTCTCCCATCATAGACATCTCAAATTTATCTGTCATAAGCTTGCAAAACTCATCATTGAATGCGGTGTTAGTAGAACCAAAAATGATAGCATCCACATAGAGTTGGCATATGAACAAGTCACCTCCAACCTTTTTGGTGAAAAGGGTGGGATCGATTAAACCAACATTGAACCCACGATCCAATAGAAACTCTTTAAGATGCTCGTACCACGGACGTGGAGCTTGTTTAAGTCCATAGAGCGCCTTATCGAGTTTGTAGGCATAATCGGGGTGGTTGGGATCCTCGAAACCCGGAGGTTGCTTGACATATACCAACTCATGGATAGGACCATTTAAGAAAGCACTTTTAACATCCATTTGTTGAAGTTTTAAATTATGATGAGAATCATATGCAAGCAAGATACGAATTGATTCAAGACAAGCTACGGGAGTGCAAGTTTCACCGAAATCGACACCTTCGACTTGAGAAAAGCCTTGAGCCACCAATCTCGCCTTGTTGCGAATGACGATGTCATCTTTATCTTGCTTGTTCTTGAAGATCCACTTGGTGCCGATGAAGTTCTTGCAATCCTTGGGTATTGGCACTAACTTCCACACCTTATTGCGCTCGAAGTTGTTGAGCTCATCATGCATAGCTTCAAGCCAATCTTGATCTTCAAGCGCTTCATAGACCTTCTTGGGCTCAATGTGAGAGATGAAAGCATGAGCCTTGCTAAAATCTGCCAATTGTGTTATTGTGACTACCCTTCCACGAACTTGTCCAAGAATCATGTCCTCCGTGTGACCGGCACAAGCAATATTCTCTAGCCTTCTCTTTGCCCTACGCGCTTAGCAACTCCTCTAAAGACTCCTTGGATATGGCTTGATCATCACCTTGATCATCAGAGTCATGTCCACCTCTTCCTTGATCTTGATCCTCAATGGGAGATGGATCGCTTATGTGTTGGGTTCTATCACCAACATGAGTGTCTTGTCCTTGTTCTTCATTGTGAGCTTGGCCTTGATTATGATCTTGTCCTTGAGTGTTAGCTTGGCCTTGAGTGTTAGCTTGGCCTTGATCGATGGAATGATCTTGATCATTAGCTTGTCCTTGATTTGTAGCTTGAGGGCTTGGTGCATCTTGTTGGGTAGCTTGTGTATCAATGGGTGTAGTCAATGGCTCCACTTGAGTAGAGAATAGTCCTTCTCCCTCCGTCATCCGGTAACCCTCAATGGGGATTATTTCACCAATCCCCATTATTCTTATGACGATGGGAGGAATTGCATCTCCTACAACACCATGATCTATACGGCCCCCTTGGGACCCGTTATACTCATCAAACACCACGTCTATAGCTTCTTTAACTTGTCTGGTGGACTTGTTGTAGACTCTATATGCGTGAGAGTTTGTGGAATAACGAACAAAAATACCCTCATATGACTTGGCCTCGAATTTTGACAAGCGTTTACCTCTCTTACGAATGAAGCACTTGCAACCAAAGACCTTGAAGTATGAAACATCCAGATTCTTTCCTGTGAGAATCTCATAAGGAGTATTGTTCAAGATCTTGCAGAGATACAACCGGTTTCTAGCATGGCAAGCGGTGGAGACGGCCTCAGCCCAAAAGTTGTATGGAGAAGAGAATTCCACAATCATGGTCCTTGCCGCATCCATTAGTGTCCGGTTCTTCCTCTCCGCCACACCATTTTGTTGAGGGGTATAGGGAGTGGAATATTGATGAGCGATCCCCCCCCCCCCCCCGCTAAGAAATCCCTCCACGATGTAGTTCTTGAACTCGGAGCCATTATCACTCCGGATCGCCATGATGCTCGTATTGTGTTGGCACTCTACCAAAGTGATGAACTCGATGAGCCTCTTTTGAGTCTCACTCTTCCTCTTGAATAAGTACACCCAACAATATCTTGAATAGTCATCCACAATCACCAAGCAATACTTCTTGCCTCCAAGACTATCATATGATAGGGGGCCAAATAGGTCCAAATGAATGAGCTCAAGGATTCTTGAGGTGGTGATGTTGGTCTTGGTGGGGTGAGCTTCTCCATGTTGCTTTCCAAGAATGCAAGAGCTACACACACGATCTTTGGCAAACTTAGCATTCGTTAGTCCTAGAACATGATTGCCACTTTGAAGGTCATGCAACATCCTCATATTGGTGTGAGCTAACCGGCAATGCCATATCCAACCCACATACTCTTTAGCCATTAGGCATGTCACGGCACACGTGTCTCCTTTAGAGAAGTCCACTACATACATGTCATTCTCGACATGCCCAACAAAGGCTACTTTAAGAGTCGTCTCCCAAGTGACAATCACAAACCACTTTTTGCAAGTTGAAGAACCGAGATGAGATTGTAACCAAGGGTCTCGACTAGGAGAACATTCTCAATTGATAAATCATTTGAGATAGCTACCTTGCCTCGTCCCAATACCTTTAGCTCGGAGTTATCACCAATAGTGACGCAATTGAGATGAGGTAATGGAGGATTATGTTCACTCATTGCGTCCTTACTTCCGGTCATATGTTGGGATGCACCACTATCCACCGTCCATTTGCTCGACCTGGAAGCACTTCCCTACAATAGATTAGTGTCTTGATTTAGGTACCCATCTTTGAATGGGTCCTGTTTTGTTAGCAACAAGGGTTTTTGGAACCCAGATAGTCCAATGATAATCATAACCATAAGAAGTACCAACATATTTAGCATACACATGACCATCTCTAGATTTCATAAGAACATAAGATCGATTATATTTGCCGGCAAAGTCATTATGAGTGGTGCTCCCCATAGAGGTCTCACCACCCACAATGGTGTTGGTCTCCTTGTCTTTGACCACCTCTCCCTCTTTCACAAATTTCACTCCTTGTGAGGAAGAGGTGACCTTCTTCTTGTTCTTCTTGTACTTCTTCTTTGACTTAGCTTCATAGCCAAGTCCCTCCTTTCCATTCTTGAATCTTTGAGGAATCACCTCATTTAGAGTATTCTCACTTCCTACAAGATTAGTTGCACCACAAGAATTGCTAGGCAATGTACTAATGCTAGTAGATGAAGAGGACATGACTTTCTTTTTTTATTGTTGAGCTACAAGATTGTCACGAGATTTGGTTAGCTTGTCATCAATTTCTTTAAGAGACGTGAACTCCTTTTCTAGTTTTTCATGATGAGCAACAAGTTCATCGTGAGCAATTCCTAGCTTCAACAACGCCGGCGATTTCGGCGGCAGGTCCGTGCCAGCAGGCGGCTCGGTGCTTTCCTTCGGTGCGCATCTGGTCTACATCGCCACCACCGTCATCCGCGAGTTCCCGGAGGAGGTGATCGTCGCGGAAGATCCTCCTGCTGTACTCGCTGCCCGCGGGAAGCCTTCTGGCTGCTCTGCGGACAGCGTGGAGGTGATGATGACAGGCCCGACTATCGATGCCGGGAAAGACGCGGCCGCTACCGCGGGAGTCATCGAGGAACCTGCTGGCGCAAGGGTCCACAAGCCCTACGACGCGCCCCACAACATTCCGGGTTACATGGATCCTTCCACGTCTACGGCGATACCAGCTGCTCGCGGTGATGCTACCGTGCAGCTGGGCATGCCACGAGCTAACGAGGAGGAACTCGCCGCCATGAAGACGCAACTCGAGCAGCAGCGTCAAGCGCTACTCGCGGAGTCCCAGGAGCTGGAGAAGGTTAGGCTTGAGCTTAACCTAGACCAAAACGAGTACAATAGAGCACATGGCTTTACTCCTGTTTCTAGGCTACCTAGCAAGCTAGGCACTACTCGTCGCAACTTAGGCGCTGAGCTGGCTAGAGATGGTAGGGCTGCTAGCCAATCTGCTAGTTTGAACACTGTTGGTAGGCCGAGATACAGCACCCCCGCCAAAACTCTTAGGGATGCAGAGGCAGTGGCTGCTGAGTTGCCGCATCTCGCTAGCGACGCGCGCACTAGGCAGCAGGATAGACTCAATGAGCTAGTGCTAGAGGCTGCCAGGCAGAACGAGGAGTTCCGGAAAGCCAATCCGGGTGTTGGCGCTTCTCAGGTTGTGCACTCGCATGCGGTCAGATCTACGGATCAGGCCTCATCGCCGCTTCCTGGCAATGAGAGGGACCAGAGTGTGAACTCTGGGAAGAACAAACAGATGCAGGTGTACGACCCGGCTGTCGCCGCAAAACAGCACGCTGTGCCGCGGCAGCCCGGTCAGAAACACAACGCTGCAGGAGCAGGCTATCAAGCCAATAAAGCTCACAGCAAGGAGCAAGGAGGAAACCGTGCAGGACCTTCTCGGCGTCATGCTGCCCAGCCTACTCGGCAGAGGACGCAGCAGCCCGTGGAAGCACAGCCGCGTGCAGCTATGCCAGCAGCCAATCCGGTTGTGCAACCCGCAGCTGTGCAGGAAGACCGCTATGATGATGGGTACACGGCGATGGGGCTAGCCGGGTACGCTGACCCAAGAGATGTCACTGATCGTTTGGGTGACCGCATGTTGGATCCCAGCGATGCAAGATACAAGCTGGACCGGATCAATCGGTCTGCGCAGCTCGAGAACAAGGGGCCACCCAGCCCAGATTGCTTTGGTTGCCGCATCATGGAGGAGCCTTCCGTGAAACAGTTTCAGCTGCCTAGGGGGACCAAGTGCTATGATGGCAGCACCAAGCCGGAAGACTGGCTGAGTGACTACGTTACCGCTGTGCATATTGCAGGCGGCAACAGGAGATGGGTTGTGCGGTATGTTCCGCAGATGTTGGAGGGCCCTGCTCGGATTTGGCTCAACAACTTGCCAAGAGATAGCATCAACTGCTGGCTAGACTTCTCGAAAGCCTTCGTCAGCAACTTCACCAGCACGTACAAGAGGCCGAATAGGCCGCAGCAACTGTCTGCTTGCAAGCAGCGAGAGGAGGAAACTGACCGAGAGTACCTTACTCGGTGGAGCACACTGAGGAACACCTGCGAGGGTGTGAATGAGTCACAGGCAATCGCCTGGTTCGCTCAAGGCTGCAGGCATGGCAGCATGTTGTGGCAAAAGCTGCAGAGAGAGATGCCGAGTACGCTCGCCGAGACAATCAAGATTGCTGATATGTATGCACTCGGAGACCCCACTCAGCCTCTGCTCGATGTTGAGCCGAGAAGGAAGCACCATGACAGCAGCAGACGCCAAGATTTCCGCAACAAGCGCAGAGGTGACCTCATTGATACTCGGTATGATCCCGAGGAGGTGAACGCTGTGATTCAAGGCCCTGCGGCTGCTGGGAGTTGCCAAAGGAAAAAAAATTGCTGGAGCCCAATACGGGCAGAACCAGAATCAGAGCCAAGGCATCAAGAAGCCATAAAATGCTCCCCAGCAGGATAGCGGCAACCCGGATTCAGGAGGTGCTCCGAGTTTTATCTTTGAGAACATGAAGGTTGGGCCATGCAGCTTCCATACTCGGCATCCGAGTAGGCCAGCCAACCACACTACCCGGCAGTGCAGCTGGTGGGACCGTATCAAGGATGAAGACACTGGTCAGCTGCCTCCTCCTCCACCTCTGCCGCCTGCGAATGCCAATGTGCAGCCTATTCGGGCAGCTGCTCCCAGGCCTGCAGTGAATCCGAGAAGGGAGAATGTGAACCAAGTGGCTCAGGGAGCCAACCGCAACTACAACAACGGCAACTGCAACTTCAACAACAACAACCGCAACAACAACAACAACAACAACAACAACAACAACAACAGGAACAACAACAACGGCAACAATGATGGTGGAGACCGCATCCAGTACCAGGAGCACCATGAGAGCTACATGATCTTCACCACCGAGCCAAACGACAAGTAGTCATTGCACAGGCATGCGATGGAGGTAAATGCAGTGATCCCGGCTGTGCCTCACTACCTGCACTGGTGCAACCAAGAGGTTACTTGGTCCAGGGCTGATCATCCCAAGGTGATGCCCAATCTGGGTACCTATGCTCTGGTGGTGGATCACACTTTCTTGGGAACCCAGAAGAATGTCAGGTCCAGCAAGGTGCTGATCGATAACGACAGCAACATCAACATCATGTACCGGGATACACTGGAGAAGCTTGGCCTCGCCGAGAACATGCTGCTACCCAGCAGGACCACTTTCCATGGCATTGTACCGGGAGTATCTTGTGCTCCAATCGGCCGCATCTGGGTTGACGTCCTATTCGGTACCAGGGAGAACTGCCGCACCGAGTGCCTGCAGTTTGAAGTAGTTGATCTTCAGAGCCCCTACCATGCTCTACTCGGTAGGCCTGCCCTCAGCAAGTTCATGGCCTCAACCCATGCAGCCTACCTGAAGATGAAGATACCTGGTCCCAATGGTGTCATAACCATCTCGGGTGATTACAAGCGTTCCTTGGAATGCGCGTCTGCTAGTTCTCAGCTGGCGGAGTCCATGGTCATTGCTGCCGAGAAGAAGAAGATACACGAGGTGGTTGCTATGGCTCAAGCGGCGCAAGGTGGTGCGCCTGGCATGCCGGGTTCCCAGTACGGAACGGCTTTCCAGGTGTCCCAGGAGACAAAGAAGGTCCAGGTTGATCCTAAGTTCCCAGACCATGTTGCCATCATTGGCGCCGGGTTGAGAGAGAAATAGGAAAGCGAGCTCATCCACTTCCTTCGTGAGAATCGGAATGTCTTTGCATGGTCCAATGAGGATCTGCTGGGTGCCCCGAGGGAGTCGGTTGAGCACTCGCTACGTGTGCGGCATGACGCCAAGCCGGTTAAGCAGGCTATGTGTGACGCCCCGAGATCGGGCACTATGCAGATTTCAGCATTCCCGCCAAAATCCACATAATAACCGATTCTAGGTTGCCACTTGTGATAACATTACATCAGTTCACGAATAATCCACAACAACAACAGAAAAGAGATTTACAAGATGACTCAAACGATTCAGGGATACAACTGATACAATACAAAGATCCAAATAACAGCGGAAGAAACAACATAGTGTCCGGCTGCGGACAAGATCCAAATTGGACTAAGAGTCCTGAAGATAACCGAGAGCGTCCAATCCCTGCCCAGGCCAAGCCGGAGGGATTCCCAAGCTAACATCGTCAGACTTCAAACCTGTTGACTGCAATGTTGAATATGCAGCCACGAAAAAGGATTCGTGGGTCAGTACGGTTAAGTACTGGCAAGTGGATAAACCATACTCACAAGATACCGGCGTAGACAGTCATCACGAGATACAAATACTTTGGGATCAACGGAAAGGAAGGGGTTATTGCAAATAAGCGACAGCGGGCTGCACTAACCAACTACAGAGACAATACTACAACTTCCGGCTAACAGAAAGAAGATAAGATCGAGTATTGTAACCAACTGAAAGATAACTTCAAACAAACCCATCCTGGATCTCGCCCCTTATCCGAAGAAGCAATCCGAGGATAACTCACCCAGTTGAATTAATGATGGTTCAGATTATTGTGTCAATAAGCCTATTACTAGTCAAGTTGTTAATCATTGGGTGTAAGATTGTTAATCATTAGGTTTAAGTTGTCCTGAGTACTTGTTAGCCAGTACTTTCACCAAGTAATCCATAACCGCGGAAAACACGGCTTCTCGAGAAGATTATCCCTGCAGGGTTGCACCAATTTGGCCGTACACGCAAGAATATCCCGCCAGACGGGAATCAAACCCACCAAGCGAGGTACTCTACACAACTCAACTCTTCTTCGCATCAAGCCCAAAGCACCTTGGCGCACGGCTAATCGAGCCCAGAAGAAAATGGACCCTCATAGCACTCTAAGAACGTGTCCTCCTATATGCCGACTACGAAAGTTCCACCCGGGATCCAAGGGCTCGCAAGATCATGCATGCAGCAAATGGAAAACCCGAACTAAATGAGGCGATTTGGACGAGATGCGAATTGAGTCAAATTGAGGGGGGCACCCATACTCGCTTCCCACATGCGGGTAGTGCGCTCATCATGGATCAGTAGACAAGACCCTTTTCCTATTAGGGTCGACACTAGCAGGCCTCAAAACCACAAAGGGCCTCCTGCCGGTGCCTTATCATCAAATTATTATTACCATTAGCATTAACAGGATTGATTGATTAACATCGAGCCCCCAGAACATAATGAAGTAATAACAGAAAGTAACGGGTAACAGACTCGAGCAAAACAACCCTAAGCATGCTAGCAAGACACTGGCTCAACCAAAGGGGTGATAGGAGTGGAGGTGAGGCAATATCAAGGTTAAGGGATTCCTGTGATGGGTTCGTAACAGAAACAACTACTACTAGGGCTAGCAGAAAAGAACAACGGAAAGTATCGGTAACAAGTGATGAAAGGCAGCCATTTGGCAGCAAGTGAGTATACTTGCCTGAGATCCCGCAAGGTAGCAGAACTTGTCGTTGCTCACATCATCTCAACGTCCTATCCGGGAAGAAGCAATGAACCTCGAACAAACACCGGATCCAACAATTACTACTACGGCAAAAGATCCAGCATGATCAAGATATGGATGCATGACAATTTAATTGATGCATAGAAATAAACTAGTTGACATGATAAACAGATTTAAATGGGCCCATATGCAATTTGAGTTGCATATGAAAAGCCCATGAATTATGGTTGAAACAATTGTTTTCCTACTAATCATCAGGTTAAAGTGGTTTAGTATGATGCATGGATGAGGAAAACAACAAAATAACAACAATAGAACCAGTTGAAAAAAAGGTTTACCAATTTTAGAAATTTATTTATTAAGTTAGAAAATTTTGGTTCCTTAAGGGTGTCACACAAACAATTGTTGTTTTCATCAAGTTAAAGTCTTCAAAACAAATAACAAAATTTATATTTGAAAAGAACATCAAATTTTAGTTGGATTACATGTTTCAAATATTGAAATTGGAATTAGGATAATTTAATTATGAATTAAACAATATTAAACAAGTTTTAAATGAATTTAAAACAAGTTTGAATTTAATTGAAGTTTTATTTGTTCAAAACATAATTTCAAACTCACATTTGAAAAGTTCACACTTTGATGGTTTGAAAACATATTTTGCATGTTCAAAATTATTTTATTTTGAGCAAGTTATGATTTATCAAATTTAAATGAATTAAACAAGTATTAAATTATTTAGGCAATTTAAATTATTCAAACCATGAAACAAAATTTATATTTGAAAAGTTTATTCAAAATGGTATGGAAAACATATTTTATTTGCCTTATTTGGAATTAGTATGAATTATTTATGAATTGTTGCAAATTACAATTGAATTATTTGAATTCAAATTTGAATGGCATTTTGAAAGTTCAAAACAGAAAACAAATGGCATAGTTGGATAGACAATTTAATTTAGAACAATAAACATATTTTACTTTTGCTATTTAGAGTTATATTTTGAAAGTTATTATCAATTTAGAATAGAGGACTAATCTGTAATTTTTAAGGGCTGAAAAGTAAAACAGAACAAAATTAAAACCCTGTTGTTACTCTGCAGTGGCTGTACACAGCCACTGACAGAGGGCCCAGCGCCACAGAGGCGCACACGTGGCGCGGGTGTAAGCCACGCGGCCACCGCGGTCAATGACCAGCAGGGCCTGCCCCTGCGCGCGCGAGGAAAAAAACTGGGGTTTAATTCCCCTAGATGGGAATCGAACCCACGACGGCTCGCGGGAGCGCGCGGATGCAGTACCAGTTGGGCTAGGAAACGTTGGTGATAGGAACAGATACGCACGGAGGAAGAGGTTACATGCCAGGTTTAACTGAATCGACAGCAACTTCTCTGAACCCGACGACGCGGGACAGTAACAGAAACGACCGCCGGCGACTAGCGGCTGCTCGCCGTGGCTGTCCGCGCGGGCCGTGCGTGCAGGGTTGCGCCTAGGGTGTGTGTGGGTGCGGACAGGAGGGGGAAGGGGAGAGGACTGAAGCGATCACCTCGGGCGGTTGTCGAGGAAGACTGCCGACGGCAGTAGCAGCACGGCTACTCTCCGGCGACGGCGCGGACCACACCGGGGGTCCCAGCAAGCGGCGAGGGGACGGGGAGACGCCGAGGACCGCCGCGGTTCCATTCCCGGCCGCGGATGCTCCTCGAGGTGATCATGGCGGTCGGAGCTAAGGGGAGGCGATGGTGTTCTGTGAGGTTGCAGACTGCCGAGTTTCAGAACAGAGGGAGAGGGGTGGTGGCGATGGAAGATGGCGGCGGGGCGGATGGGACTAAGGTTACAGAGGGGAAGGGCAGAGGGATGACGGGAGCTATATGGGGGGAGAGGCCTGGTACGGCAGCTCATCGAGGAGGGGAGAGGATGATCGAGTGGTTCTGATGATGGTCGTACAGTTGCTGACGACAGGTTGAAGAAGGCGACAGAAAAGAGGGGGTGGGCCAGAAAGAGAGAAAAAGGGAATGGGCTTTGGGGAAAAAGAGGATGGGTGGGCTGCTGTCCTCTCCTTGCTATTTTTTCCTTTTCCATTTTTTTTTGCAAGAGATCAAAGAGGGAGAGAGAGAAAGGATAGGATTTTGGGGGTTTCCTTTTAGGAATTATTTGTGTTAATTTTCCAAAACAACAATTAAAGCAAGAGTTAACATTGTTTCACAATTTTAAAAATTTAATTTGGTTTAAAGGTTTTAGTTGAATTTCAAACAATGTTTGATTTGGGAATTTTGGGAAATAAGCAAATTCCATTTAATAAGTTCAAACCATTATGCAAACATTATTGAAAAATTTGTTTTGCAAGAATTTAATTTTTAAACCTCAATGTGGATCATATCAACTATGATTTTATTTGAAATTTAATTTTCCATTAGGGTTTTCAATAATAGGGAAATTTGTATTAACAAGCAATTTGATTAGAACAACTGCAAACTATTGAAAAACAAATGAGTGGTTTAGTTTGCAAGTTTGAAATTGGAAATTTTGAGCAAGGGTGAAATTTTAAATTGTTTTGAATTTTCAGTTGTGATGCAAACATGGTGCAATGCAATGTGATGCATATGATGCAAGCAAAAAAGAAAACAAACAACTCTCTATTAGGGTAACACCCCAGGTGTTACAGACGACACCACTAACAAGGGATTGCGCCCTCGCAATCCACCTGCTAACCCGGGAGGGGAAAGAAGTTCGACTATTGATTCTTCGTGCTTCCGGTTGATCTCCTCGACACCACTAACAAGGGATTTTTGCTCGGAGTGACGACGATGTTCTTCCACCAGGAATCTTCCGATGATCGAACCAATTAGGTTAAGGGCTCAGCAAACGTCCACCCACGTAGGATCCTAATACTTTGAAAGATAGACAAGGGGGGAGACTCCAAAACAAATAAGATGGGAGGGGAAATAGAATAGGGATAAGGAGAAAAACAAGAATCCTATTGAGAGGTTTTCCAAAATAGTTTATCAGAAATAGTTTTCGACACTCTAGAAACAACGACCGTTAGCTAGGTTATCCTACAGGCTTTGCGGACCCGTTGCTTCGATAACCATTCGTATCGAAACAATATCGGGAATCGGAACCAAGGCTCTGATACCATTTGTGACGCCCCGAGATCGGGCACTATGCAGATTTCAGCATTCCCGCCAAAATCCACATAATAACCGATTCCAGGTTGCCACTTGTGATAACATTACATCAGTTCACGAATAATCCACAACAACAACAGAAAAGAGATTTACAAGATGACTCAAACGAGTCAGGGATACAACTGATACAATACAAAGATCCAAATAACAGCGGAAGAAACAACATAGTGTCCGGCTGCGGACAAGATCCAAATTGGACTAAGAGTCCTGAAGATAACTGAGAGCGTCCAATCCCTGCCCAGGCCAAGCCGGAGGGATTCCCAAGCTAACGTCGTCAGACTTCAAACCTGTTGACTGCAATGTTGAATATGCAGCCACGAAAAAGGATTCGTGGGTCAGTACGGTTAAGTACTGGCAAGTGGATAAACCATACTCGCAAGATACCGGCGTAGACAGTCATCACGAGATACAAATACTTTGGGATCAACGGAAAGGAAGGGGTTATTGCAAATAAGCGACTGCGGGCTGCACTAACCAACTACAGAGAGAATACTACAACTTCCGGCTAACAAAAAGAAGATAAGATCGAGTATTGTAACCAACTGAAAGATAACTTCAAACAAACCCATCCTGGATCTCGCCCCTTATCCAAAGAAGCAATCCGAGGATAACTCACCCAGTTGAATTAATGATGGTTCAGATTATTGTGTCAATAAGCCTATTACTAGTCAAGTTGTTAATCATTGGGTGTAAGATTGTTAATCATTAGGTTTAAGTTTTCCTGAGTACTTCTTAGCCAGTACTTTCACCAAGTAATCCATAACCGCGGAAAACACGGCTTCTCGAGAAGATTATCCCTGCAGGGTTGCACCAATTTGGCCGTACACGCAAGAATATCCCGCCAGACGGGAATCAAACCCACCAAGCGAGGTACTCTACACAACTCAACTCTTCTTCGCATCAAGCCCAAAGCACCTTGGCGCACGGCTAATCGAGCCCAGAAGAAAATGGACCCTCATAGCACTCTAAGAACGTGTCCTCCTATATGCCGACTACGAAAGTTCCACCCGGGATCCAAGGGCTCGCAAGATCATGCATGCAGCAAAATGGAAAACCCGAACTAAATGAGGCGATTTGGACGAGATGCGAATCGAGTCAAATTGAGGGGGGCGCCCATACTCGCTTCCCACATGTGGGTAGTGCGCTCATCATGGATCAGTAGACAAGACCCTTTTCCTATTAGGGTCGACACTAGCAGGCCTCAAAACCATAAAGGGCCTCCTGCCGGTGCCTTATCATCAAATTATTATTACCATTAGCATTAACAGGATTGATTGATTAACATCGAGCCCCCAGAACATAATGAAGTAATAACAGAAAGTAACGGGTAACAGACTCGAGCAAAACAACCCTAAGCATGCTAGCAAGACACTGGCTCAACCAAAGGGGTGATAGGAGTGGAGGTGAGGCAATATCAAGGTTAAGGGATTCCTGTGATGGGTTCGTAACAGAAACAACTACTACTAGGGCTAGCAGAAAAGAACAACGGAAAGTATCGGTAACAAGTGATGAAAGGCAGCCATTTGGCAGCAAGTGAGTATACTTGCCTGAGATCCCGCAAGGTAGCAGAACTTGTCGTTGCTCACATCATCTCAACGTCCTATCCGGGAAGAAGCAATGAACCTCGAACAAACACCGGATGCAATAATTACTACTACGGCAAAAGATCCAGCATGATCAAGATATGGATGCATGACAATTTAATTGATGCATAGAAATAAACTAGTTGACATGATAAACAGATTTAAATGGGCCCATATGCAATTTGAGTTGCATATGAAAAGCCCATGAATTATGGTTCAAACAATTGTTTTCCTACTAATCATCAGGTGAAAGTGGTTTAGTATGATGCATGGATGAGGAAAACAACAAAATAACAACAATAGAACCAGTTGAAAAAAAGGTTTACCAATTTTAGAAATTTATTTATTAAGTTAGAAAATTTTGGTTCCTTAAGGGTGTCACACAAACAATTGTTGTTTTCATCAAGTTAAAGTCTTCAAAACAAATAACAAAATTTATATTTGAAAAGAACATCAAATTTTAGTTGGACTACATGTTTCAAATATTGAAATTGGAATTAGGATAATTTAATTATGAATTAAACAATATTAAACAAGTTTTAAATGAATTTAAAACAAGTTTGAATTTAATTGAAGTTTTATTTGTTCAAAACATAATTTCAAACTCACATTTGAAAAGTTCACACTTTGATGGTTTGAAAACATATTTTGCATGTTCAAAATTATTTTATTTTGAGCAAGTTATGATTTTATCAAATTTAAATGAATTAAACAAGTATTAAATTATTTAGGCAATTTAAATTATTCAAACCATGAAACAAAATTTATATTTGAAAAGGTTATTCAAAATGGTATGGAAAACACATTTTATTTGCCTTATTTGGAATTAGTATGAATTATTTATGAATTGTTGCAAATTACAATTGAATTATTTGAATTCAAATTTGAATGGCATTTTGAAAGTTCAAAACAGAAAACAAATGGCATAGTTGGATAGACAATTTAATTTAGAACAATAAACATATTTTACTTTTGCTATTTAGAGTTATATTTTGAAAGTTATTATCAATTTAGAATAGAGGACTAATCTGTAATTTTTAAGGGCTGAAAAGTAAAACAGAACAAAATTAAAACCCTGTTGTTACTCTGCAGTGGCTGTACACAGCCACTGACAGAGGGCCCAGCGCCACAGAGGCGCACACGTGGCGCGGGTGTAAGCCACGCGGCCACCGCGGTCAATGACCAGCGGGGCCCGCCCCTGCGCGCGCGAGGAAAAAAACTGGGGTTTAATTCCCCTAGATGGGAATCGAACCCACGACGGCTCGCGGGAGCGCGCGGATGCAGTACCAGTTGGGCTAGGAAACGTTGGTGATAGGAACAGATACGCACGGAGGAAGAGTTTACATGCCAGGTTTAACTGAATCGACAGCAACTTCTCTGAACCCGACGACGCGGGACAGTAACAGAAATGACCGCCGGCGACTAGCGGCTGCTCGCCGTGGCTGTCCGCGCGGGCCGTGCGTGCGGGGCTGCGCCTAGGGCGTGTGTGGGTGCGAACAGGAGGGGGAAGGGGAGAGGACTGAAGCGATCACCTCGGGCGGTTGTCGAGGAAGACTGCCGACGGCAGTAGCAGCGCGGCTACTCTCCGGCGACGGCGCGGACCACACCGGGGGTCCCAGCAAGCGGCGAGGGGACGGGGAGACGCCGGGGACCGCCGCGGTTCCATTCCCGGCCGCGGATGCTCCTCGAGGTGATCATGGCGGTCGGAGCTAAGGGGAGGCGATGGTGTTCTATGAGGTTGCAGACTGCCGAGTTTCAGAACAGAGGGAGAGGGGTGGTGGCGATGGAAGATGGCGGCGGGGCGGATGGGACTAGGGTTACAGAGGGGAAGGGCAGAGGGATGAGGGGAGCTATATGGGGGGAGAGGCCTGGTACGGCAGCTCATCGAGGAGGGGAGAGGATGATCGAGTGGTTCTGATGATGGTCGTACAGTTGCTGACGACAGGTTGAAGAAGGCGACAGAAAAGAGGGGGTGGGCCAGAAAGAGAGAAAAGGGAATGGGCTTTGGGGAAAAAGAGGATGGGTGGGCTGCTGTCCTCTCCTTGCTATTTTTTTCCTTTTCCATTTTTTTTTTGCAAGAGATCAAAGAGGGAGAGAGAGAAAGGATAGGATTTTGGGGGTTTCCTTTTAGGAATTATTTGTGTTAATTTTCCAAAACAACAATTAAAGCAAGAGTTAACATTGTTTCACAATTTTAAAAATTTAATTTGGTTTAAAGGTTTTAGTTGAATTTCAAACAATGTTTGATTTGGGAATTTTGGGAAATAAGCAAATTCCATTTAATAAGTTCAAACCATTATGCAAACATTATTGAAAAATTTGTTTTGCAAGAATTTAATTTTTAAACCTCAATGTGGATCATATCAACTATGATTTTATTTGAAATTTAATTTGCCATTAGGGTTTTCAATAACAGGGAAATTTGTATTAACAAGCAATTTGATTAGAACAACTGCAAACTATTGAAAAACAAATGAGTGTTTTAGTTTGCAAGTTTGAAATTGGAAATTTTGAGCAAGGGTGAAAGTTTAAATTGTTTTGAATTTTCAGTTGTGATGCAAACATGGTGCAATGCAATGTGATGCATATGATGCAAGCAAAAAAGAAAACAAACAACTCTCTATTAGGGTAACACCCTAGGTGTTACACTATGCGCCGCTTTGGTGATGAGAGGAGGAAAGCCATCGGTGATCAGATCACCAAGTTGCTGATCAGTGGATTTATCATGGAGGTACTGCATCCGGATTGGCTAGCCAACCCGGTTATGGTTGAGAAGAAGAAGGAGGACCCCAAGGCCGATACCGCATGGCGCATGTGCGTGGACTACACCGACCTGAACAAGGCCTGCCCCAAGGATCCATTCCCGCTACCCCGCATAGATCAGGTGATTGATTCCACGGCCGGGTGTGAACTTTTGTCTTTCATTGATGCCTACTCTGGTTTCCATCAGATAGCTCTCAACCCGGATGATCAAATAAAAACTGCCTTTATTACCCCGTACGGGGCTTATTGCTATCATGTTATGCGCTTTGGGTTGCGGAATGCTGAGGCTACCTATCAGAGATGCATGCAGAAATGCTTGCATGATCAAATTGGAAAAAATGTGTAGGTGTACGTAGATGACATTGTCATCAAAACGAATAAAACACATACTCTGCTTAGTGCTCTTGAGGAAACCTTTGCCAACTTGCGCAAGTACAGGATGAAGTTGAATCCGACTAAATGCACCTTTGGCGTCCCGGCTGGCAAGTTACTCGGCTTCTTGGTATCCAGTCGGGGCATTGAAGCCAATCCTTCAAAGATAAAATCTATAGAGAGCATGTCTTTGCTGAGATCACTGAAGGATTTGTAGAAATTCACCGGATGCCTGGCTTCTCTGAGCCGCTTACTGGGCAGAATGGGCGAGAAGGCCTTGCCTCTTTACCAACTCACGAAGAAGAGCGATAAGTTAGTCTGGACACCACAAGCTGATGTGGCATTCAAGGAGTTGAAGACCATGCTGGGTAGCGCTCCCATCCAGGCTAGTCCGCTACCCAAAGAGCCAATGTTGTTGTACATTGCGGCAACCAACCGGGTAGTCAGTGTGGTGATAGTGGTGGAGAGAGAAG
Source organism: Alopecurus myosuroides (assembly GCA_028641055.1). NCBI lineage: Eukaryota > Viridiplantae > Streptophyta > Magnoliopsida > Poales > Poaceae > Alopecurus > Alopecurus myosuroides. Next base: position 480,578,941 of record CM054058.1, read on the forward strand.
AGGAAGGCAAGACTGTGCAGCGGCCAGTTAACTATCTTAGTGAGGTGATGTCCAGCTCCAAGCAGAACTACCCGCACTACCAGAAGATGACTTACGGCATGTACCTGGGTGCCAAGAAGCTGAAGCACTATTTTCAATAGCATCCCATCACAGTGGTGAGTTCTGCTCCCATCTCGGATATCATGGGCAACAAGGAAGCAAGCGGCCGGGTAGCCAAGTGGGCAATCGAGCTAGCCGCGTACGCTCCTCTGTACGCGAGAAGAGAAGCAATCAAGTCACAAATGCTGGCAGATTTCTTGGTGGATTGGGCCGAGGTGCAGTATGAGCCTCCCTTGCCGGAAACCAACTACTCGAAGATGCATTTTGATGGCTCCAAAGTGAAGGAAGGCCTTGGTGCTGGCGTAGTGCTTACGTCACCCAAGCAAGATCAACTAAAGTACGTGCTGCAGATTCATTTCAAGGCATCTAACAATGTGGCCGAGTATGAGGCCGTGGTGCACGGCCTGAAGGTAGCCAAGGAGAATGGTGTGCAGCGTATCATCTGCTATGGCGACTCGGATTTGGTGGTGCACCAGGTATCCGGTACCTGGGATGCTCTGCATGCCAACATGGCTTCCTATCGGTTTCTGGTGCAAACCATGACTGGCTTGTTTGAAGGGTGTGAGTTCCAGCATATACACCGAGCTGAAAACAATGCAGCTGATGAGCTGTCCAAGTTGGGGTCTTCTCGGCAGTTCATCCCGGCTGGGATTGCCTTGGAGCATTTCAGAAAGCCTTCTATCAAGCCATCCCCCAACTCGGAATCTATCTTTGTTCCTTCTCTGCCAGGAGAGGAAGCTGTTCCAATGGAGATTGACTGGGAGGATGCAAAAGAGAACCCGGGGACTGTCGTCTCCAACCCGGGGACTGGCACCTGCAACCCGGGGACTGCTTCATTCAACCCGGGGACTATCGCATTCATTGAGGGGATCATTTCTCAGTACTCGGGGACTCGCCCCCAACACAGAAGAGGTCTTGGTGGCTGATCCAATGGAAGTGGACGAACCAGTGTTTCCCACACGGGAGACACCGAGTTGGGCTCTGCCCATATTATCCTTTCTAACGGATGGCACCTTGCCAAGTGACGAAGTAACAGCCAGGCAGATACAGAGAAGATCCAAGGGCTACACTATCCTCAACAAGGTGTTGCATAGAAGGAGTCCTACTGGCGTGCTGCAACGCTGCGTTGAGCCAGAGGAAGGAGAAGAAATTCTTGTGGAGATACACCAGGGGGAATGCGGGCATCACGCCTCTTCTCGGCCTCTGTTCAACAAGGCTTTCTGGCATGGTTTCTTTTGGCTCACTGCCTTGAAGCAAGCTGAAGATATAGTGAGAAAGTGCAACGGCTGCCAGAGATTTGCAAGTAAGATTTATATGCCAGCTTCCGAGTTGAAGACCATTCCCATTACTTGGCCATTTGCAGTTTGGTGTTTGGATATGGTGGGTCCTTTCAAGCCAGCTAGAGGCAACATGACTCACATCTTGGTCATGGTTGACAAGTTCACCAAGTGGATTGAGGTCAAGCCTATTCGGAAGTGTGATGGGGTCACAGCTGTGAGTTTCTTGAAGGATGTGATCCTAAGATACGGCTACCTGCACAGCATCATCACTGATAATGGCACAAACTTTGTTGAGGGTGCTTTCGCGAGATTCTGCAAAGAGAAGCGGATCCGGCTAGATGTTGCATCTATTGCGCATCCGTCCTCCAATGGGCAAGTTGAGAGAGCAAATGGCATGGTGCTATCCGGCATAAAGCCAAGGCTGATGGAGCCATTACAGCGAACCCCTGGTTGTTGGCTGGACGAGTTGCCGGCGGTGTTGTGGAGTCTAAGGACTACCCCTAACCGATCAACCGGATACACACCATTCTTCCTGGTATATGGAGCTGAGGCCGTGTTTCCCACTGACCTAGAGCATGACTCGCCCCGAGTAACCCTCTACACAGAGGCGGAGGCGAGAGAAGCTCGAGAAAATGACGTTGACCTGCTAGAAGAAGCAAGAGAGTTAACTCTGTCACGTTCAGCTGTCTATCAGCAAAACTTGAGGCGTTATCACAGCCGGAAAGTGAACCCAAGGGTTTTCCGAGAAGGAGACTTGGTCCTTAGGCTCATGCAGCGCACGGCCTGGATGCACAAGCTATCCCCTCCGTGGGAAGGGCCTTTCATTGTGAGCAAGGCTCTGCACAATGATGCATATTACCTGGTTGACGCACAGGCACCCCAGAAGAACAGGCCGGATAGAGCTGGAGAGGAATCTAAGAGCCCCTGGATGTAGCTCTACTCCGCCGTTTTCATTCATGAGCAGAAAATTGTATGTATCTCCTCAACCGAGTTAAAATTCTAGTTGGCACTCCGAATTCAAACTCGGGGACTGCCCTTGTCCAAAATTGTTCTGTGTTGTTCTACTCTGTTTTACTTTGTCTACTCGGTTGCTTTACTTAGAATTTCATAAGCATATCTAGTAATGTGGTTAAACCCAAGGGCCAACTCTTCGACTTTGCTGTTGTCCGCAACCCGGCTTCATGGCAAGCAAGAGAACAAGCCAAAGGTCAATGAGCACACAAAAAATTGCTAAGGAGAAGAGAGGTGTAGCAACCGAGTAGGGTGTTCTTTTCTATTTTCGTTGTCTCTTTTCGGCTAAGTGGTGGGCAGCGTTACTATGCATTTTTTTAAGTGGCTAAGTATTTGAAACTCAAACTTTGAAATCTTGTGACTCGAATACCAAAAAAGCCACAAGTGGCAGGTAAGAGCTGAGACAAAGAGAATGAGTGGATAAAAAATGCAACTCGGGGACTTGCATAGAAACGCAACCCGACATTGAGCCAGAGTTGCTAAACTGTTAACTGAATTAAAACTGAGTAGCAAAGGACATAATTATACTGATTACATATGCACCCGGCATCCCAGGGATCTGATAAGTGCTTGAGATAAAACATGCAGGAATTACTCGAGAGTAGAAACCGTGTTGTCCGCGTCGGTGTTGGCAGAGGAAGCTTGATTAGAGTTTGCGGTAGCCACTGAGATGGGATCCGTCGCAGAGTCGGAGGCTAGGGGGTAAAGACCGTCCGTAGCAGCAGCAGTCGCGCCCAACTCGGGAGCCGGCTCCTGGATCACCATCTCGGTGGTGATGATGGTCTCTTGCGCGGCGGACTGCAGTTGCTTGGCCTCTGGGTTGCTGGCCAACTCAGAGTCTTCAGCATTGCCTTGCTGCTCGCTACTCCTAGTCCCCTTGGTTTTCCCCTGCTTGGATCCCTCCTTCTCGGTGCCCTCCTCGAAATCGGCCAAGTCCTCATCACTAACGTTATCCTCATCATCATCATCGTCCTCGTCATCGTCCTCTTCTCCAACATCAGTGTCAGGCTCGGTGGGGCCGTCGATGAAGACGCTGGTGTCGGCGTAGGAAGCGAGCTCATAAGCCACCTCTTTTCGGCGAGCAACGCAATCCGGTTTTTCAGTCCACTTGGAGTCTTCACGGTGTGTGCTGATGCTTTGGAGTTCCAGGTTCTCGTACCAGCTCAAGACGAAGTGCAGAGCTCATCAGCTCCTGCCCGAGCTGCGGAAGCACGCCATTTCTTGAGCTCTACCTTGACCTCGTCCAGGTGATCAGCAATCTCGCGGAAGGTTTCCAAAACCTCCTTCTCGGGCCAGAAGAGCTTGTGCAACTTGATACCAGTGGACACCATGGAGGTGCCCAGGCCCTTGAGGGAGCGGATCTGTGTCTTGATGTTGAGGAGATGGTCATTGATGCTAGAGGTGTCGTCGATGTTCAGACCAGAGGCAGCCCTAGCCTGTTTTGCCTTCTCCAAAGCGGGCACACCTGCGGAACGGAGTTCCAGGAAGATATCTTCATAAGGAACTAAGTTGAGTCAGAATCAGAAACCGAGAAGAAGTAAACCGAGAAAAAGGCAGAGAAGAAGGAAATAGAAGAAGAAAGGGGTAGCGGCAACTCACATTCCATTTCAACCAGCAGTTGCCCCAGCTGGACCTTCCAGCCCTCTGCTTCTTGGAGGTACTTGTCATGGACATGGCGAGATTCATTGATCTGGACCTCAAGGGCTCGGTTCCTATCCTTGAGCATGCTAATTTCCAGCTCAAGTGCTAGCTTCTCAGCTTTGGTTGTCCTCTCAATCTTTTTCTTCTCGTCGACGTGGTTGATGGCAGTCTGGAGTGCGGCTTGGAGATCGAGTTGGAGCTTCTTGTATTCCGTCCCCTCGACCGCGCGCTCCTTCTCAATCTCTGCTTCTCGGGTTTGCAACTGGTTTTGTACTTCAGCGGGTGTGAGGCACTGCAAGTGTTGCTCCCGGAATTTTTTATACTCTTCTGCGAGAAGAACAACATTATCAGCAAAGCAACCAAGTAGGAAGATACAGCTACAGAAAAGAAAGAGGAAGGCTCACCTTCCAGAGTAGAGATCTTGCTCTGGGCGGAGGCGGCGAAAACTTCGCAGTCTCGGTGCTTATCCATCAGATCCTTGAGCTTGCCTGCAGAGAAGACAACAATGAAGCAAAAAGCAAAAAACAGGCATGAATACAAAACGCACAAACCGAGATGATAAAAGCTTACCTTCGATCTCAGAGATCTGGAGAGTGCGGTCCATGGCCATTTTCTCCATCGCATCACTGTCCTTCTTATCGGCTTCCAGAGCCAGGTTCCGTTCTCTGATGTTGCGGTGATTCCAGAGTAGCCGACGGAAAATCTTTGTCCTCTTCTGGACGCTATCCTGCAGAGAAGAAAGGAAAAAGTGTAAGTTTTTTGGAAGATTTGGCCCGAGTAATTGTCAAGTCGGTTGAGTCTTCACCTACTCGGCCCGAATCTCGGGAACTGGGGGAATGACTAAGAGAAAAAGAGAAGAGAAAGGAGAAACCAGCAACTCGGAAAATGCAGAATGGAAAGACACTTACCACATAGCTTTGCTCAATGTCCTCTATGTTCTTGCGGAGGACGAACAGCTTTCCGGCCAGGGTACTGCAGGGGCTGGCAACCGTCATCCCAACAGAGCCGATGTCAGCCTTGTTCCAGTCGGTGCGGTAATGATCGATCTGGCTCAACTCAAGACCGTTCCAGGTGGGGTTACCGTGCGCTTTGTTGTTCCAGGCCTTATCCACGTAGCCTACTCGGTCCAAGATGGCCGCAAGGCCTTCTTCGGGAAGCTCTTCCTCTTCTTTGCCACGGGAAGAAAGATCATTGATGACCAATGCACCCTTCTTCCCCTTGGACTTGGAGGTTCCCACGGCTTGGCCTTCTTTGAGCGCGGCTAGGCGCTTCTCGTCCTTGGACAGCGGGATCTGGTGGCGCTGCGACAAGGTCATCATATACTCGGGATATGTGCGCGGCGTGCTGCCGCTAGCGCCAGCACTCTGCTTCTCGACGGGGCCAGTGGTGACCCCGGGGGCAGCCGGGTTGGCGCTCGAAGCGGACGGAGTGAGCGTCAACTGGGTGCTCTTCACCTGTTTCCCGGATTGCCCACCTTGCGGCTTGGGGGGCAGCATCTGCTGCCCAGCCTGCGAAGCTGTGCGCTTTGGTTGTATCCGGGTTGCCTCAGTTCCCTTGGTGATCTTCTTGGTGCTTGGCGTAGAGGCTGGCTGAGGAGGTGGTGGCACTAGCTGAGTTGGTGGAGGAACTGGTGCGCTGGGTGGAGTCGCCTACGGAGATGGCGGCACAGGTGGCCGGCTACTCGGTGCAGCATCTGGCTGCACTTGGTCTTGGCGGGTTGGCTCCACCAGATCATTTTCTACCCGCTGCTCCGCAGCGGAATCTGGCCTTGTTGCGGCAGTATCTTCTACCCGCAGCTCGGCCACGGGGTCTTGCTGCTCTGCAGCGTTGTCTTCTTGCTGCTGCTCTGCAGCAGGCTCTGGATGCTCCAGGGCGGTGTCTCCTTGCTGCTGCTCGGCAGCTCGATCGATGTTCTCCTCCGCGGATGCAGCAGGAGGAGTAGGCGGCCTCTCAATGTCATCAGTAGCCTGGGCAGTTGGCCGCGCGTCAGGCGGCGACTGCTCGGAGGTGAGGTCCACTTCAATCCTGGCGCCATCGTTCTCAGCGCCAGTGTCTTGTTCTTCATCAACTGGGGAGGACGCACGCTGCCATCCCCGTGGTTCTCGGTTCTCGTCGTCATCCGAGAGTTCAACGGTCTCCTCTCGGGGCGGGGTTGTCCGCGTCTGAGGAGCTGACGAAGTAGCAGCATCAGTGTCCAGAGGTGCGCTGGAAGGAAGAATAGGGCAAGATAAGAAAGCAGAGAAGGAATCAAGGGAAAAGTGCAGCAGGAAGCGGCAATAAGTCAAGATGTACTCGGAGGAACACTTACCCTTTGCTGGTGGGGGCTTTCCTCTGGCGGGTAGCGAGGGCTTTGTTCGCTGGCTGCTTCTTGGTCTTTTGGGGGGCAGGTGCCTGGGCACCACTGCCAACTCTCTTCCGAGTATTGGGAGCGGCCACCGATAGCGGATCGACGACTAGGACTTCCTCCTCGTCGTCTAACTCAGGGGCCTCTGCAGAGTAGAAGAAGAAAGGAGTTAAAGCAAGCAAGGAATGAGAGTCAAATTTTATGGCTAGCAAACAGAGAGGTGAACTCAATCACCTTCGTCATCTTCGGACCAATCCCGAATAGAGGCATCTGCTCGGGACTTACCGGGCTGAGTAGCGTTGGGGATACACAAGGTATCCTGAGTGTCATAGGCGGTCGTGTCATCCTCTTCTCGGTCCTTGGTCCAGTTAGAATCGAAGATTTCATTGTCCTCTTCTCGATGGCGATCAATGTGCTGTTGAGGCAAACATAAAGCACGGTGAGTTGAGTTCTGGGCTAAGGAATTCTACTCGGAACAAGCGTGCAAACACTAAGCACATAAAGCTAAGAAGTTCTACTCGGAATAGCGTGCAAACACTAAGCACATGAAGCTAAGTGAATCTACTCGGAACAACATGCAAACACAAAGCATACAAAGCTAGAGGCATTCTACTCAGCACATCATGCAAATACAAAGCATATGAAGCTAAGAGGAGTTCTACTCGGTGACAATTACAAAGAGTAAGGGTGCAGAGAAGAGCACTAACCCAAGTGATCTTCTTGGTGCGGCTATACGGCATGAAGCCGTAAGCCCAGTTCTCGGTGAGCGAGGTCGACATTATGGATCTGGACCAGATGGCCACCTCGGCCTTGCTAAGCTCGAAAGTTGTCGTCCTGGTGCAATCATGGGGGCCTCCCATGTAGCACATCTTGTGGACTCGGTGTTGTAGCAGGAGTACCCAGCGCGAGATCCATCATGCAATTGGATCGTCCTGCATCAGCCCTTCTGCCACCAGCTCGGTCAGGCGTCTCTCAACCTGGAGGACGTCTAGCACGGTCTTCTTTGGGTGGTATCCCCAATTCTGCCCGGTGGGCAGCGCATTCGTGAACTTCGGGAGCCCTATCCGGTCTTCTATGGGCTTCCCCTTCTCGGCGGGTACGTTCTTCACGTACAGGAACCCACACTGCCACTTGCGCACGGTATCCAGCCCGAGAACTCTCAGGTGGTGTCCGGTGCGGCGTTGCAGCATCATCGCGCTACCCGTCTGGGTCATCACGCGGGGGGCTGAAGTGTTGCCGGGATCTGGAATCTTCTGTTTGCGGAGAAAGAAATACTTCGCCCAGGTATGAATGGTGGGGTGGACACCGAGAAAAGCCTCACACATGGTGGCATGTGTGGAAAGCATGACTATGGCGTTTGGTGGGAGATGGTGAGGTTGAATGCCGAAATGGCGGAGAAAATCAGAGAAAAACTTGGAAATGGGAAGGCCGAAGCCGCGTTTGAAGTGGGAAAGAAAGACTACCTACTCATCCTTGTCCGGTTTCGGGATGAGCTCGGTGCCCGGATGCCGGCAGACGACGCCGGGAGGGATGCGGCGGGTGTTAACCAACCACTGGCAGTCTTCCGCAGTGACGTCCGAGCCCTCCCAGCCGGCTCAGGCGGGAACCGCATCGTCTCCGTGCGCCATGGAAGCGGAGTTGCTTGCGGGAGAGGAAGAGCTTGACGGTGATGCGTGGAGATGCGCTTCTCTCTCACTCTCGCTGTGCATGGGGCGGCGGCGCTGTGAGTGCTCGCGGTGGCGATGTGCTCGACGGCGGCGACAGAAGCGAGGGGAGTGTGAGATTGGAAATACGAAGGAAGAAGAAGAAGTGGGCGGCGCAGGGATATTTATCTCACCCCGCGCGTTGCAGTTACCACCGGAATGATCGTGGGCATTGATCGTGCGGCGTGGGTTAACTGCCCGTTAGAAACGCACACAGCGCGGAACGCGCGCGTAACGGGCGCAGTTAATCCCACGTCCCAGATCGTGGGCTTTCGAGTACCGTTTGACGTGACCTAACGGGCCGTGGGCCCCAGGCGCAGAGACTGGTGCGTGGCCTGCTGTGTCCCTGGCACCGAGGCGTCGGGAGCACGGGGGCTTGACACGTGCCCAGTAGCGACACAAGAAGATGGAGTTGGTCTGATCCAGCGGGATCGTGTTCGAAATTTCGCTAAGTCAAATTACTCGGCAGCACCGTAGAGAGAATGCTCTACTCGGCTACCAAGAAAGTTATCTCGTAACCACAGTTGGAGAGATTCAAGTAGGAGATACATGTTCGAGTTGAGGTGCAACTCGGCCTCTGTTCGTTATGAAGACAAAATTGGTTTAAGCTAGCAGGGCCCTGCAAACAAGTTTGCTGGACCCTACCAGTTTCGGTGACTAATGTCAGGGGGCTACCCCCGAGTAGGGGTAAGGCAAGTGGTAAAGGCGAAGATCAGAGTACTGTTGGCCGGGTTGGTGGCTACCCGGGTACCCTTTACCCGGTAGTCTCTATCCGGTCATAAGTATTGAAGGCCAAGAGGCTATAAGGAGAAAGATTGTATTCGTCCGGGTAGAGGTCAGGTGGTCCGGGTAGATGGGCTGCGATCCTACCCGGGCAAGAAGTCAATGGAGCCGTTCTGACAGGGATCCCGCATATCCCGCAGCCGTACCGGCGTGCGGTTCGACTTACTAGGTGCGTGATTATCAGCGACGCGGCGTGGTGACAGAGAGGTTGGAACCTGTCTTGTCTTGTCACTGACAGAGGGAACATGACAGGATGGGGGCCTACACTGTGAGGCTGACAGAGCGGACATGACCTGTCAGCCGTACGGCGCGGCGGCTTCTCAGCGCGAGATCCCGGAAGCGTGCCCTGCGTCACAGTGCTTAAGTCACATCAGTTGTACCTTTTAGTCTTTGTTATTTCGGCTGGGCACCAGTATATAAGGTGCCCTGCCCCCTCCTGCGCGAGGGACGTTGCCTCAGATTGCATTTATTGCAAGAGCCAACACTAGAGCTAGAGAGGACAGCCGAGTGGCTACTCGGCCAAGAGGCAAACATTGTACTGTGGCTACTCGGAAAACATACATACAGAGAGGTAGGCATGAGTAGGGATGTTACCTCCACACGAGGTCCCTGAAGCTGGGTAGATCTTGTTGTTTGCAGTGTTACTTACGCGCGGCTACTCGCCGTGCGATCCCTCCCGGATACCTCCAGCGTCCATCGGCCCCAAGTTTAGCCATCCCATGGCATCTGTCTTCTCCACAACACGACAACAAGAGATTGTTCATTATCTTTCCTAAGCTTAGAGACACTCATAGAAAAAGTATCTTCAAGACTAGATAATTTCTCTCAAGGGAGGCTCTAATGTACCGCTCATTTTCAAGAGCCTTTTCAAGCTCTTTATCATTGAAAGAGTGACCTCCATGGCTTTCCAAGGTCATGATAATTTCCTCCTTTTCATCTACAAGAGAGTTAGCATCATCAAGTTGGCGCAAAATGGCATTCACTTTCTCCTTAGTCTCACCTTTGAGGCTAGCTAACCAAATGCATAGCTCCTTTGCCTCACTATCTCACAAACATTTTCAACACAATCCAATAATGAAGGAGGGTTAGTGACAATGGTCTTGGAGTTGGGAGAGCATAACAAAGTGGCTTTTCCATAAGACATTTAGGTAGGATAGCCGCAATCTCACTGGGGGATTCAAATAGAGAGACCGATGGAGATGAGGCGGTAGCTATGGCAACATGGGCCACACCTACTACTTCATCTTCTCCTTCATCTCCGGAGATATAGGTTTACAACACCGCCCCTTCTTGAACGTAAAGAGCCCTTGGCACTCTTCTAGCGAAGTTCTTGTTTTGTGGAGCCTTGGCCTTGTTCTTGCGGACTAGCTTGCCTTCATTTTCTTCTCTTGGCTAAAAAGGGCACTCCTTTACGAAATGATTTGCACTTCCACAATTGTAGCATGTCCTTGGTCTCTCCCTCTTCTTCTTGTAGTTCTTGTTTCGTGGAGGTCTTGGAGAGTCGGCCTTGTGAGCTTCCCATCTCTTCCAATATCCGTGCATAGCAAGGGCAATGCACTTATGAGCGCCGGTGTAAGTGTCCTCATAGTCTTCCTCGTCATCATCGTCCTTTCAACTTCTTCAACTCGAGCCATTGCCTTTGACTTCAATGCAAGATTGGGTGACTTTCCCATTCCTCTTGAGCGAGCGAGAGCATCATCCGCACTCTTGTGCGATAGGGATATGGCGATGAATTCACTAAGAACACCAATGGAGTTGAGGGAATTGTAGTCCACTCTTGTCCGTATGCTAGTGGAGAGGTTATTCTCGAAAGGTGCAATAGCTTTGATGAACTTTCTTTTTATCCACTCGTCGGAGATCTCTTCTTTTCCAAAGTCCCTGAATTGATTGGCGAGGGTGACAACTCTCCTATATAGCTCCTTGGGGAACTCATCCTCTTGCATAACAAAGTTCTCGGACTTGTAAATGGCCACATCATACTTGGATGATTGGATACTTAGAATTGACTTGAAACAAAGTATCAAGCTTTTCCATGCTTCCTTGGCGGTCTTGCAACCTCGAATGTGAGTGAGATGCTCCCTTGGAAGAGCCTTTTGAATGATGACAAGGGCGGTCTTGTTGAGTTGAGATCCCACATCCTCCCTAGGAGTCAAGTTGCTTGGGTCATGGGGATGAAACCCATGAATACACCCCTCCACAAGGCGGTGCAAGAGCCGGAAATATGTGACTCCATTTCAAACTTCCAAGAAGAGAATTAATTAGTGTTAAGCATGGGAGAAGTCCAACATTAAGAATGTGTGGCATTAAAACTATTGGATGGATGGAGTCATAATTTTGAGGTCGTGGAACTTTTGAGTTGGACCCCGAATTGTTAGCCGTTTGATACTTGGAGCCTCTGGAATTCTCCTTTGCCTTAGCCTTTTGTGTGGCTTTCGCCTTAGCTTTGGCAATGTTGTCTTCGATCTCGGTATCGTCCGGAAGAGTTTACTATTCCGAACTATCCCAACGGAGACATGGGGAGAATCCGTGCGCCCCTTAGGTTTACCCATCATGTTCTCCAACATCCTCTTGATGGAAGAAACCTCCGAACCAACACTAGAGCTAACCTTCGACAATTGAGTTTGAATGGTCACAACCGTTGTCTCTAGGTTAGCTATAGTCTCGGCCATTTTGGAGAGATCCTCCTTAGAGGATTCAGGGTCATCTCTGTTGGCCATGACACTCTTAGGCGATTAAGCCCGATATAAGAGCCGAGGCTCTGATACCAATTGAAAGTACACAATGGTCAACTAGAGGGGGGGGGTGAATAGGTGACCTACAAATTTTAATCCTTTTTCACTTTTAGATGGGCTTTAGCAAGTAAACAACTTGGTTATCTAGATGTGCAACTAGGTAGACACCCTATGTGATAAGCAACAAGTATGCAACAGAAGTAAATGCAAGGAACAAGATAACCACAAGTGAAAAACACGTAGACAAGGATATGTTTCCCGTAGTTCCTTCTTGAAAGAAGTACGTCTACGTTGGAGAGGTGGGGAGCCACCTAGGCACTCCTCCATAGCACGGTTGTGCACACCTTGTTCTCCTTGAGCTTATCCGGTGAGGGAGATTCTTGTTTCCACTATGAGGTCGACTTGAAGGCGTTGACCAAACCTTTACAAGGGGGTTGAGGCTACTCCACAAGTGAGATGTAGGCTCTCAACTATCTGAAGCTTCTTGCTACAAGGTGGAAGCTACAAGCACTAGGATGTCTCTAGGATGACAAAGCAACCAAGAGATTACAAGATCCCAAGGGGTATGGTATGGGAATTTTTTTGGCTTGGTAGAAATTAGGTAGATCTAGGCCTCCTCCATGAGATCCTTGAAGGGAATCGAGTTTGGTTGGAGGAGGAGGGAGATCGGAGTGTTTTGAGATCTTGAACGATGGAGGAGAGAGAGGAATGGACGAACTAGCTGTCTAGAGGAAGAAGACAACTATTTATAGCCTCCTCCAAGATATGACTGTTGCTGCTCTCCAGGGCCGAATATTCCGGGGTAAGGACCGTAAATTTCCGGTGTAGCTGGGCAGAAATTTGAAATATCTGGGTGACGGATTTTTGAATAATCTGGTGGCCGTAATTTCTGGCCAAATGTTCGCCCCCAAATCTGCAAGCGGGCAGCAACAATTTCTTCGACAAACTGCTAAGGACCAGGGGCCGGAAAATTTCCCCGGAATATTCCGGCCAAATTTCCGCCCCTGTGTCTGAGAGCGGGCAGCGGCGACGTGATGAAATTTTGCTAAGGACCAGGGGGCCTGATATTTGCCCCAAAAATTTCCGGAAAAATTTCCGCCCCAGCATCCGAGAGCGGGCATCATAAATCTAGCACTTCACCATATAGAGCCTTGAGTAAGCTGGAATATTCCGGTGCTTGGGCCGGATATTCCGTCCTTTATACACCGGATATTCCGGCCTAATTTTCTGAATAATCCGGCTGCAGAAAGATGGTCCTTCAGAAAAACTTTGTGAATCTCTTCAAGGATATTATCGTTGATCATATGAGAGTCCAGCTGTAGACACTGAAACAACATTGTTAGTAGAGGGGATACCCGTGTTGTTATCATCACCAAAATCATTGGAGGAATCATGAGCTTTCAACAAGCTGTTGGAGCAGCAGTGAGAACCATCCAAGGCGAGCGACTGACTAGTGGGACCAGGTGATGGAAGTAGTATGCCCTAGAGGCGATAATAAAACTTTTATTATTCATATTTAAGTTTCATGATTACGTTTATGTTATGTGTTATAACTGTGTTAGTCTCGCATAGTGCATATTCAAAGAAAATCATAATACATGTGTGGAATATAAATACCATTGACATCCCTACTTATGCCTTTATGATTGGCTCATATATTCTGGTAGTCCTGGTTTTCTGACTATGTGGTAAGAAACAAAGTGGTGCGAGCTTGCCAATAGTATATGGGATCTGAGTTGTTGGGCAACAACGATAATGGATAGACCCAATTGATATACCATTCAAACACATCGTCAATACATATCGTTTGTTTTTAGTTTTATTATTATCGTCACTATAATTGTTTGACTGTAAGATACATGTGGGACTAGTTACGATATGGACATGACGGGGACGTCCAAACGTACACCGTAATAGGTTAATGATAAAGTTGGTCTTTCATTCATACCGATAGTATGCAAGTTTTATATATGGTGTAGTTGCGGGAATTGCTACTTCTAACGACGTAGATATACACTCTAGGCCCTCTCAACTATTCATGTGTTTGTCATCGTCTGGCCGGATACACTTTGGGCCCTCTCAAGTATTGTCGTGTTCTTTATTGTTCAGCTAGACACTTGATCATGGTGATGATCATAAAGGAACAATGGAAATGGAATAAGGAAAGGATTACATGTCAGGTAACGAGGACGTTTCACCTCAAGTGTTGTAAAGTATCAAGAAGCAGTGCGATAAGTGAATGTTAGTAATAAAAGTGTTTCTCACGATAAATATCTTTGTGATACGTGTAGGGGGTTATTATATGTATCAAGGTACGGCTAATAATCACCGTGGCAGAATGAGTTCCGAACATGTCCACATGTATTCAACCCATAGGGTCACACACTGAAGGTTCAACGACATTTAGGAGTTTTGTTATTATATGAAGAGAATAGAGAAGGGTTCCTAGAGTGTCTCCAATGGTCTCGAGAAGGTTCCGAGAGGTCACGTATGATCCCAGAAGTGTCCAAAATGGTCCCTAGAGTGTCTGGAATGGTTCTAGACATATATGGAAGGCTTTGTAAGGATCGGAGGGGTCCGGAATAGTATGAACGGTTCTGGGATGACCCAGGCTGTCTTAGGAAGTCTGGAACGTTCCATAATAGGTGCAGCTCCGTTTTCTTCGGGGAAAGGCAAGTGTCCATAAGTATTTTTGGACTGGAGAAAGGAATCGGTTTTCTAGTAGGTTTCGGTTGACAGATACCTACCGGAACTATTTCAAACATTGGGACAGGATTTTGGACGACCCATGGGTCTTGGCTACCTATAAAAGGAGGCCAAAGGGCACCCAAAATTCTCTCCAAGTCGTAGCCCTGCCTCCCCAAGTCACTCTACCACTTTGAAAGTGCAAACGCGCTTAAATCATCTTGTTTTGGTGTTTGTTAACAACACATGTATCCTTAAGTGTGTTGATGTATTTCAGGGCCTAAACAACATATTTGATATGGTGGTATTGAGTTACAAAAAGATGCAAAGTTTCTGGAATTGTTTCTGATGGAATTTATTCTAGGACGGAGTCTCCGGTCTCCCAGACCGGTGTCTCCGGTATGAAGAAATTAGCCAGGCCTGGTTCTCTGGATTTCCGGTGTCGCCCGCGGTATCCAGACCAGAGACTTACCGGAGATGCACCGGAGTCTCCGGTGTGGGCTTTTCCTCTGAAGAAACTCGCTGAGTTCAACTGGTGTCGCCCGCGGTACCCAGTCCGGAGACTTACCGGAGACTGTCCGTAGTCTCCGGTGTGCCTGTTACTTTCTGCTCTCGTTCCACCACAGACACTCTCTGGGCTCAGGCGGCAAGACAAGACCGGAGTCTCCGGTCCTCCAGGCCGGAGTCTGCGGACTGATGTTTTCCTGAAGAATATGAAGGTGGAGAAAGTGGTGTCGCCCGCTGCATCGACACCGGAGACTTACCGGAGACTTTCCGGAGTCTCCGTCCTAGTGGTCTGCGAAAAACTTCAGACCGGAGTCTTCGGCCTTTACACCGGAGTCTCCGGTGTGAGTTTGGCAGAAAATATCTCCAACGGCTCCAGACTTTATGAGGGGTATAAATACCCCATCCCCTCCACCTACCTCCAGCTAGCTCGTCCAGAATAGATCTCACCATTTCTAGGGCTCACCCACCTTGCTAGATATCCAAATCCCTCCACCCAAAAGCCTTGATCTTTGGAGGATTGAAGGAGAAGGCCCCGATCTACGTCTTCACCAACCGGATTTCATTTCCCCTCTCATTTGTTTGAGGGATCTTTGCCTAGGGTTTCCTCTTGTGGAGAACCTATGCTTCTTGCTACTCTTGGTGATTTTTGACTGTTGGGAGCCCCCAATTTGGTTGTGGGTGTGTGCCCCAAACCTGTTTGTACAGGACTCGATTCCCGCCTCAAAGGGGATCAATAGTGGAAGGTGAACTAGGCCTTTGTGGCGGGGTTCATCGGAGAATAGGGTGAGGCCTTTGTGGCGTTGAGTAGGCCTTCGTGGCGAGCTCACACCCCTCCAACGAGACGTACTTTCTTTACAAGGAGGAACTCGGGAATACATCGTGTCTCCGCGTGATTCCTATCGGTTATCTTGTTCCCTTATCCTTTACTCACTTGTGTAGCATTTATTGTTGTACTAGTTGCATTAATTGATATCCTGGTCATATAGGTAAATTCACCTTAGTTGCACTATCTAGAGAATTTACCTTTGTGTCAAGCCTAATCATAAAGAAAAATTAGAATTGGTCGTAGCACCTATTCAACCCCCCTCTAGGTGCCCATACTATACTTTGAATTGGTATCAGAGCCTCGGCTCTTCTATCGGGCTTAACCGCCTAAGAGTTTAAGTATGGTTGATGATACGGATACCGAATGTTCCGTGGCGCCGGTATCTATGAATGATCTAAATGATTTAAAAAATTCATTGACCTCATCCATAGACACCAAAATTGATGAGTTGCGTCATGTCTTGATGCAACTCCTGAAAGCCAAAGGACCGGAGGTCGCCGGCTCATCTCCTCCGGATGACAATCTGGAGGGCACCAAGAAAGGGGATGATGGTGATCCATCTAAAAATGCTTCTCCCTAAAACTCCACCGAGAAGGGTATGGAAGGAGAGGAAGAATATCACTCCGTCAAAGGACGTTATTCTCCCGATCCTCCCGTCCCACATCCTCATATTATTCGTAGGGGAGATCCACCTAAAATTGATGCTTTATCTTTTCGTGAATGGCACAATTGCATGGAGACTCACTTGAACTCATCTTGTATAGAGCTTTGGAGGGTCACTCGTGATGGATACAAGCCTCATGACCCCAAGAACCTAACAAGAAGAGAAGCCGTAGATTGTCAACTCAACTACACCTCCTTGTCAATTCTTCAACAAGCTGTGGGTCCTAACCACATGCCGCATCTCCAACAATATTCCACCGCCAAGGAAACATGGGACGCTCTTGTCGTCATGTTTGTGGGAAATGGGAGCATGCAAAGGAATAGGTATGATACCTTGACCAATGAGGCCGAAGGGTTCTATATGCATTATGGAGAGAACCATGAAGACATGTACCGAAGGCTCAATACTCTTGCCACCGCATTCTCCAATGTTGGTGCCAAGTACATTTATGATTCTTGGATCAAAAGTAAGTACATGACTACTCTCATGCCATTTGAGCCCGCGGACTTGAAGAGCATTCAAGGAAGACATGACTTTGCTTCTTTGACCTCAACCCAAGTTATGCAAGAGATGTGCTCTTATCAAGTGCAAACCAAGAATGCTCTTGAAAGCCGTGCTAGGGCCATAGGAATTCACAAAGGGGCATCGGTTGCTTTGAAGGACAAGGTTGTGTCAATAGAGGTTGAGTATGAAGAAGAAGGCCATGAGGAGTTGGCTCCATTGAAGGATCAAGAATATGATCCCGTGCTCAAGGATATCATTGCTCTCACCGTGCAAAAGGTTTGGAATAATCCTCCCAAGGCCAAGAAATATGTTGAGGAGAAGACTAAGTCTTGCTATGGCAATGATGGGACTCAACGAGTGAGGTCTTGCCTCAATTGTCAAGATAAGCACCATTTCATTGCGGGGTGTCCCTATGAAAATACAGAACTCCATAGTGGCAAGCTCATTCGCAAGGACAAGTCCAAGGTTGACTACAAGAAACCTCACTTCAAGAAGAAATCATTCAATAAGAAGTCTCCCACAAATTTGTGCTAATTACTCAAGAGGAATATGATTCCGGAAGTGATGAAGAAGAAGAAACCACAAGTGAAGTGGTCGCTCTTGCTATTTCTTCTACTCCCTCATCTTCATCTCTATGTGAATCCCCCAATGAGAATCATCCTCACCCTAATGTCAAGTGCTTCATGGCTAAGGCCTCGGAGGTATCACCTTCTCCCATCTCTAAGACCCCAAGTGAACTTGAAAATCTTGCTAGTATTATAATAGAAGATGAAATTCTCTCATTGGAACGTTTTATGTCTAACATACAAGGGGAGACCAAGAAGTACTTTAAACATCTCATGAGCCAATTGGTAGAGGCCCATGAAGCTCTTGAGAAGAAAGGTGAGATTGAGAGAAGGGATGCGGATAAAATTGCATCCCTCTCTATGACTCTTGAGGAAGAGCATGATGGTAGAGTTTCTCTTGAGGGGGAACTTGAATCTATTGAAGAAACACATAATGAACTTGTTTCTAATATCACTAAGGAACGTGACCTTGCAATTGCTAAATATATAAAAAGGCTAAAAAGGATAAGGTTGAGTTTGGTGTTGGTCATGGTAAACTAACCGAGGAGTTTGAAAAACTAACCGAGGCTCAGAAAGCTTTGGAGAGTCGACATTCTTCCCTCAAAGAGTTGCATGAACAACCTCAAACTCAACTTAATCAACTTAACAACCCTAGCACCTCTACTTATTCTTGTGATCATGCAAATATTATTGAGGAAAATGTTAGGTTAAAAGATGAGCTTGCAAGGCTCAAGGGCAAAGGCCCTCAAGTTGAGAAGGTTGTGGTCTCTACCCCACAAGTGGTGGCCCCTATCCCTCATGTGGTTGTTACTAAACCACAATTGAGTGATCCAAGGCCACAAGTGGGCAAGCAAGGTCTTGGCTATGTTGCCAAGAAGAAGAACAAGAAGAAGGCCCACAATGGTGCCTCGGGTGGTATTGTCATTAGGGACAACACTACTCGTAGCACTCCCGCACAAGCAAGCAATGTAGCTTCGAGAAGTAGTGTCATGAGGGACAACACTACTTGTAGCATCTCCGCGGGAATTAACAATCCACACCATTTCTTATATGTTGATTATTATGGTGGTGTGCAAGCTAAATATGTTGATCCTATTGAGGCTTACATTGACTATACTATTTGGGTTCCAAAGACCCTTGTTGCTAACATGAAGGGACCCTCCTCAGGTCCTAACTCTAGTCAATGATCTCTTGCAGTACTATGCTTCCGGTGGGTCTAAATTGATAATTGATAGTGGATGCACTAGTCATATGACCGAAAGAAAAGAACTTGTGATGGAGTTGTGCCCAAATGACATTCAAGCAACCGTCACTTATGGAGACTCGTCCTCGTCTAAGGTATCGGGGTTGGGCAAGGTTGTGATTTTTCCCGATATCACTATCGTGAACGTCATGCTTGTCAAATCCCTTGGTTTCAATTTACTTTCCGTCCGCTCTCTTGGAAAGATGGGTTTCTTCGTCTTTTTTGCTGAAGATATTGTGGTCCTTTTGAGGAGCAAGACTCTTGACGTCGTATATGTGGGACATGTTGAAAATGAGTTGTTCGTGGTGGACTTTTCGAAGTCTACCAACTCTCAATCAATGTGTCTTTTCGGAAAGGCGGGCGTTGGGTGGTTGTGGCATCACCGCTTATCCCATGTCAACATGACAACTTTGCAAAGTCTTCACAAAGGTGGCCTTATTGTCGGACTAAAAGAAAATGTTTCCGTTTCCAAAGATCGCGTTTGTAGGTCGTGTGTTGAAGGAAAGATGCATGATATCTTGCATAAGGCCAAGACTATTATTTCATCAAAGAGGATCTTGGAGCTTCTCCATGTTGATCTCTTTGGTGTCGTGCCCGAGGAAAGTCTTGGTGGCAAGAAGTATTGCTTGGTGATTTCGATGATTTTTTAAGATACACTTGGGTTTATTTCTTCAAGTGCAAGAGTGAGACTCAACAAACCATCATCGACTTCTCCAACCAAGTGCAACGTCAACACAATGTGCAAATCATGGCTATTAGGAGTGACAATGGTTTGGAGTTCAAGAACTACACTTTGAATGAATTCCTTAGTGAAGAGGGCATTCATCATCAATACTCCACCTCTTACACTCCTCAACAAAATGGTGTTGCCGAAAGGAAGAATCACACTCTCTTGGATATGGCAAGGACCATGTTGGCGGAGTATTCTTCTCCCCAATATTTGTGGGCCGAGGCCATATCCACCGCATGCCACTCCTCCAACCGCCTCTACATCCACAAGGGCTTGGACAAGACTCCATATGAGATCCTCACTGGCAACAAGCCCAACATCTCCTACTTCCGTGTATTCGGTCGTAAGTGCTTCTATTTGATCAAGGGTGTTAGGTTGTCTAAATTTCAATCCAAAACTATTGAGGGTATATTTGTTGGTTACGGTGCCGAATCCCACATTTATAGAGTCTTTGACAAAGCCTCACGGATTTTCATAGAATCTTGTAGTGTGGTTTTCGAGGAAAATGATGGCTCTCAAGTGGCGCAATAGGAAGGACGGGTGTGGGGTTTTTCCGCCCCACCGACGGACACCTTATGGCGACTCTAGAAGGACTATGCTCTACCCAAGTGGAGCCCTCCTCTACAATAGAAGAACAAGCCAAGGAGCCAAGTGATGCACCTACCCAAGAACATGTTGAAGACCCTCCTCTTATTGACCAAGTTACTACGCAAGATTCAACCACTCCTATCATTCATGCTAGTCAAGGGCAAGGCCAAGATCAACCATCCTCATACTCCTCTCCTCAAGTTGAAGCTAGTGATGATGATGATGATGATCAAGGCCAAGTTGGTCAAGACGGGGACCCAAATGATCAACATGATCAAGTAATCCCTCCTCCCAATAATGAGGATATCGAAGCCCATCGTGCTAGAAGGATAAGAAGACCTTTGAAGCTTATTGATGCCCAAGACAACAAGGTCTTGGAAGATGTTCAAGCTAGAAAATCCACAAGAAGGCAATTGCCACATTTTAGTAAGCATCAAGCTCACATATCTATGGTGGAACCAAAGAAAGTGTTTAAAGCTCTTGAGGACTCCGATTGGGTTGAAGCTATGCATGATGAGCTCAATAACTTTGAGCGCAACAGGGTTTGGAGATTAGTTGAGAAGCCCAAAGATTTCCACAATGTTATTGGCACTAAGTGGACATTCAAGAACAAGCAAGATGATCATGGCATTGTTATAAGGAACAAGGCAATATTGGTAGCTCAAGGTTACACTCAAGTTGAAGGCATTGACTTTGATGAAACATATGCTCCCGTGGCTCGCCTTGAGTCCATCCGTATCCTTCTTTCTTATGCATCTTCGCATAATTTCAAATTGCAACAAATGGATGTTAAAAGTGCTTTCTTGAATGGTCCACTCAAAGAGGAGGTATATGTTAATAAACCTCCGGGGTTCGAGAATCTCAACTCTCCTAACGATGTCTACAAGCTCGATAAGGCACTCTATGGACTTAAACAAGCACCACATGCGTGGTATGAGCACCTTAGAGAGTTGTTGAATGACTGTGGTTTCGAAGTTGGGAAGATCGACCCCACTCTCTTCACAAAGAGAGTAAAGGGAGAGCTTTTCATATGCCAACTCTATGTGGACGATATCATCTTTGGCTCAACTAACCAAGCTTTTAATAATGAGTTCTCAAAGCTTATGAATGACAGGTTCGAGATGTCTATGATGGGAGAGCTTAAATTCTTCCTTGGA
Source organism: Alopecurus myosuroides (assembly GCA_028641055.1). Taxonomy (NCBI): domain Eukaryota; kingdom Viridiplantae; phylum Streptophyta; class Magnoliopsida; order Poales; family Poaceae; genus Alopecurus; species Alopecurus myosuroides. The sequence continues at coordinate 480,600,004 of CM054058.1, forward strand.
TTTGAGATCAAGCAATTGGCTCGTGGTACTTTGATTTCTCAAGCCAAGTATACCCAAGACATGACCAAGAGGTTTAACTTCCAAAATGCAAAGATCAAGCCATATCCTATGCAAGTCAAGTGCCACCTCAAGCGTAACCCGGATGGTAAAGATGTGGATCAAAAGTTGTATCGTTCCATGATTGGTTCTTTGCTTTACCTTTGTGCATCTAGGCCCGATATCGTTTTGAGTGTAGGTGTGTGTGCAAGGTATCAAGCGGCTCCTAAGGAAATCCACTTAGTGTCGGTCCATAGGATTTTGCAGTATTTGGTTCATACCTCAAGGTTTGGTTTGTGGTACCCAAAGGGGGCACAATTTTCTCTCAAGGGCTACACGGATTCTGATTGGGCCGGTGATCAAGATGATAGGAAGTCCACTTCCGGGGCTTGCCAATTTCTTGGTAGGTCTTTGGTGAGTTGGTCTTCCAAGAAGCAAAATTGCATATCTCTCTCCACCGCCGAAGCCGAGTATGTAGCCGCCACAAGTGCTTGCACCCAATTGCTCTGGATGAGGCAAACTCTCAAGGAATATGATGTTCATTTGGATAAGGTGCCTCTCTTGTGTGACAATGAAAGTGCCATAAAGATCGCCTACAACCCCGTGCAACACACAAGAACGAAGCAGATTGAGATTCGTCATCATTTCATTCGTGACCATGTGGAAAGAGGTGATATTGCACTACATTATGTGCCCACCAAGGACAACCTTGCGGATATCTTCACGAAGCCACTCGACGATGCAAGATTCATGTTCTTAAGAAATGAACTAAGCATCATTGATTCTAGGAGTTTGACTTGAGGATATTGCACACACCCCTATAGATGAAACGTGTTAGGGTTTAGGTGTAGGCATGGACATAGGGGGAGTGCTATCCTAACAAATTGGGTTCTCCCTCCCCCCTTTATGCCCATAGAAAAAATTCATTGTTATCTCTTTTTTTCTAATGTTGAATTGTGAGCTTCAATGTCGAGAATTGGCAATGTACCCAAGATATATCTTCGCAGTGACATACCATGTTCTCTTACATGGTGGCTTAGGCCACCAACCTCTTCCTTTGAAGAGTTGGTTCTTATTGGGCTTATCTTGACTTATTTGAGAGTTATTTGCCATTTTGGATGACATACTCAAAAAATTGATGTTCAAATGATTTCTTGCTTTTCTTGAGGATGAGATTCCCTCCCTGCTACTGTTTTTTGTTTCCAAGCCCAAACTTTTCTATCAAACAAGTTTTTTTTGCTGCGTACATGTCCTGTGTTTCATATTGGTGTTTTTGGCGTGTGGTCTGGAGACTCCGGTCTGCCACACCGGAATCTCCGGTCTGTCCGGAGACTCCGGTGTTAAGTCCGGAGACTCTGGTCTGGGGGTCAGCAGTATAAAAGTAGGGACTCGGGGAAGTTAGTGTTTTCATCCCCACTTCCCCCTCCCCCCCCCCCGCCCCCAGAACTGCTGGTGCGCCGCCGACCGCCGCCCAAGACGCCTCCGGCCGGTTCCCACCACCGGATTCCCCCTCCCTCGCCTCCCCTCACTTCTCCCTTCCGTGGGAGCCTCAATGACAGGCTCGGGTGACAAGGGTGCCACTCTCCCCTCTCTTTTCCTTGTTTTTACATCTAGATCTAGTTCTAGGTTGTTGTGTTTTGGATAGTTGGTACCATCTACAGATTAGATTCACCCTAGCATGTTTCCCCCCAGTAGAAATTGTGTAGAAATGACTTAGAGAAAATTGTGGTAGATTCACATGTCTGTTCTGCGAGCGGTCCGGAGACTCCGGTCCTCCAGACCGGAGATTCCGGTGTTAGTCCGGAGACTCCGGTCTGCCAGACCGGAGACTCCAGTGTGAATCTTACAGATATTGTTTCTGTCATTTTTGTTTTACTTCTGTATTCATTCTTCGACATGTATGCTCACTGTTTGTGTGTCCTCTCAGGTTTTGTGTTTGGCTGCGTGTGTTTTCAGGGAAAAGGACTAAGGCATCATCATCAAACCCCAACATCGTCCCAAGAAGGAAGTACCGTACTCACTCACGCAACTATCACGTCACCGATAAGGACACTGGCAGGGTTGGGCAGAGGATGACATTTGAGTCTGAGCAGCGTCAACGGGAAAAAGCACAGGCTAGGCAGAGGAGTGAACTTGCAAAGAAGCCCGGATTTGACACTATCACCTATGTGGCATCCATGAGCAAGAAGGAGTACAGGATTATGAGGGCCAGGCCATTCTTTACCATGGCCCGCACTGCTGAGACTTCTCATTACTAGAGGAGGGAGTCTGGGTTGATTATGAGGGAGATCTACTCCAAGCTCAGGCAGCCTGTTTGTCCACAGAAGGTTGTCGACTTGGAGGCCTTTGTAGTTCTGAGTACTTTGAGGAGGCTGTGTGATCACGAAGAAGCTTGGACTTGAGCACCTTGTTGGCATTCAGCAAAACTACAATGTCTCGGCCATTCAACAGTTCTATGCCACTTTCACCTTTGGTGAAGATGATGATATTACTTTGAGGTGGATGACAGGGTCTGTTGAGTGTGAGTCCTCTATCAAGCGTTTGGCTCAGCTTCTTGACTACCCTTGGGGTGAGGGCAATGGTCATCGTATGCATGTTCATGGAGTGGCCTATAACAAGAAGCGAATGGCTCCTATGTAGGAGAAACTATCTAGCACCGGCACCGCTAAGTACCTCAAGAGGGTTTACAACATTGTTCTCCGTCTCTTTCGCAACAACATTGCTCCCAAGGCCGGGAATGTGGATGCTATTCATGGAGGTCTCGTGAACTTACTCTACCATGCCTTCCAGTGTCACTTGGGTGGTCCAGATGCAGAGGGCTACGAGATTGATGTCATGTATTTCATCAAAAAGGAGATCTATTCTGCTATGATTGAGATCAAGAAGGTGCCCGTGTATGCTCTTTATGTGATTAAGCTCATCCTCGATCAGTTTCCAGGCTTGGTGTGTGATGTTGAGAACATTGTTGGTTCTCTCCAGATTCTGACCTCTCACCGTCCTGACACTGACACTCCCATGGGTGATGCTGAGCCTGCTCCTAGGTCCAGGAGGAAGAATGCAGATCCTCCCTCTCGCCTCTCTAGCAAGGAAGAAACACAGGATGAGATGAAGAAGCTGTCATGGTTTCAGCGCAACATTCTGTGCATGACGATTGCGGTGCATAAGGAGAACCATGTGGCCTATAAGGAGAGGCGTGAGCTGAAGAAGATAGTCTCCAAGCTCCAGGACCATGCTGGTTTTGGGGCTACTCCTCCTGTTGGTACTCCTCTCACTCCTACCACCGCGTCCGTGACTCAATCCTATGAGAACTGGAACACTAATCTCTTCCCTTGGGGTGACTTCGAGGAGGTCACCTCAGCTCCTTCCTCTTCAACCAACCGTGGCAAGGCCACTATGACTGTGGAAGAAGATGATGATGAGGAGCATGCTGAGGATGATGATGAGGAGCAGGCTGAGGATGATGATGAGGATCTGGAGTTCTTCAATGATGGTGATGAGGATGAAGAGGAAAATGAAGATGATGACGGAGAAGAGACGGACCGTGTCGATGACAGCGACGATGATGACTATGAGGATGATGACTGATTCCTTTGGGTTCGTGTAGTGCTCTTTGCCCCTTTTGGTGTCTCGATGCCAAAGGGGGATAAGTAGCTTGTCTTCTCTGGGCTTTGCAAGGGTTGCTTTGATTTGGTTGCTTCGGAACACAAGTCTTTGAACTTGATTTGCTTTTATGACTTGTGTTCCCTTTATCTTAGTTGCTTTGATTTCCCAGTGAACTATGGATGTTATGTGTGTGGTGAGACTACGTGGTGAAGCTATCTATCATATTATTGCTTTATCTATTGTCTTTATGCATGTATGTATTTTGTTCCCTAGTAGTTGATCTAGAGGGCATTGTTTGTAAAATATAGGGGGAGCTCATGACTTAAGTGTTCAAAAGCCCGTCTATCTTTTACAAACGTAGCCTAGTTGTGATTTTATTGCAAATATGTGTGTTGTCATCAAACACCAAAAAGGGGGAGATTGAAAGTGCAAACATGCTTAAATCATCTTGTTTTGGTGTTTGTTAACAACATATGTATCCTTAAGTGTGTTGATGTATTTCAGGGCCTAAACAACATATTTGATATGGTGGTATTGAGTTACAAAAAGATGCAAAGTTTCTGGAATTGTTTTTGCTGGAATTTATTCCAGGCCGGAGTCTCCGGTCTCCTAGACCGGAGTCTCCGTGTGAAGCGCCAGGCCTGGTTCTCTGGATTTCTGGTGTCTCCCGCGGTACCCAGACCGGAGACTTACCGGAGATACACCGGAGTCTCCGGTGTGGGCTTTTCCTCTGAAGAAACTGGCTGAGTTCAACTGGTGTCGCCCGTGGTACCCAGTCCGGAGACTTACCGGAGACTGTCCAGAGTCTCCGGTGTGCCTGTTACTTTCTTATCTCGTTCGACCACAGACACTCTCTGGGCTCAGGCGGCAAGACAAGACCGGAGTCTCCGGTCCTCCAGGACGGAGTCTCTGGACTGATGTTTTCCTGAAGAATATGAAGGTGGAGAAAGTGGTGTCGCCCACTGCATCGACACCGGAGACTGTCCGGAGTCTCCGGTCTAGTGGTTTGCAAAAATCTTCAGACCGGAGTCTCCGGTGTGAGTTTGGCAGAAAATATCTCCAACGGCTCCATACTTTACGAGGGGTATAAATACCCCCTCCCCTCCACCTACCTCCGGCTAGCTCGTCCAGAATAGATCTCACCATTGCTAGAGCTCACCCACCTTGCTAGATATCCAAATCACTCTACTCAAAGCCTTGATCTTTGGATGATTGAGGTAGAAGGCCGCGATCTACGTCTTCACCAACCGGATTTCATTTCCCCTCTCATTTGTTTGAGGGATCTTTGCCTAGGGTTTCTTCTTGTGGAGAACCTAGGCTTCTTGCTACTCTTGGTGATTTGTGACTGTTGGGAGCCACCAATTTGGTTGTGGGTGTGTGCCCCAAACTTGTTTGTAAAGGACTCGATTCCCGCCTCAAAGGGGATCATAGTGGAAGGTTAACTAGGACTTTGTGGCGGGGTTCATCGGAGAATAGGGTGAGGCCTTTGTGGCGTTGAGTAGGCCTTCGTGGCGAGCTCACATCCCTCCAACGAGACGTACTCCCTTTATAAGGAGGAACTCGGGAATACATCGTGTCTCCACGTGCTTCCTATCAGTTATCTTGTTCCCTTATCGTTTACTCACTTGTGTAGCATTTATTGTTGTACTAGTTGCATTAATTGTTATCCTTATCATATAGGTAAATTCACCTTAGTTGCACTATCTAGAGAATTTACCTTTGTGTCGAGCCTAATCTTAAAGAAAAATTAAAATTGGTCGTAGCACCTATTCACCCCCCCTCTAGGTGACCATACTATACTTTCACACTTTCCCGCCCAAAACTCTAGTTGCCGACACGCCGACACCATCGCCCCACGCCGCTGCCTCTTGCACAGATGATGTCACCCTCACGTATCGGTCACCTCCATGGCATGTACCTAAACCCTAGGTTCAGCATGCCCTATGATTATCTTCTCTCTACGCAGAAGTGATGTCGGATCTCTACCCCGGCTTGACCTAGTTCTAGCCGGTGCACTTCTAGAGAATATATAATGTGTGGCGCACCATATTTGCTTATGCGTGGCGCACCAGTGTGCGCCACGCCTATTACACCACGCCTAATAAATAGCAGTGACGCATATTGCTGGTGCGCCACGGGTATGGGATAGCCGTGGCGCACATCACATGTGCGCCATGGGTAACTCTGGGTGCGCCACGGCTATTATACCAAGGTGCGCCACGGCTAGTATTTGCACTATTTATTTTTAATGCGCAAACATGTATTTATACGGATATATATAGTTTAAATACGGTACATCAATAGGAGAGTATACGTAGACAAAGTTGATTAAATCAGTGATGGGACGAACACATAATATATCATAGTGAAGGTATTATGCCCTAGAGGCAAATAAATAAGAGTATATTTGTGCAATAATTCATTAAGTTTATAATAGTTTCATATCATGCTATAATTGTATTAATAGAAAACATTAATACATGTGTGATGTGTAACCAACTAGTGGTTATTATATAACCAAAGTTCCTAATTAGCCTCTATATCAAACTAGTCCACTGGGTAATTGATGATCGAAAATTTCCCGATTATGTGACAATTATGTCAATTGACAGTGGAGTCATCTTACTGGAGAATGAAGTGATGAACATACCCAAAATAAGTATTGCAACACGTTCGTATCACAAAGTTCACAGTTGCATTACTTAGAAATGTAGTATCCTAATATTTAGACCGTGAGAACACATTTAATTGCTATCTCCGAGGCTGCTTTGAGTGCATCAAACGTCACACCGTGACAGGGTGATCATAAAGGTGTATCTTGGGTATTCCAATGGGATATGTTGAGGCGTGTGGTCCAGAGCGGGATTCGTTTACCCACGTGAGGCCCACTCGGTGAGATTTCATCCATAAAACTGTGCAGCGTGTTACTAGGTTATGGGATGAAAGATCAAGGGAAAGAGTTGAAAAGATCTTGTCGGTAATGAGATTGAACATGACAAGGGGAATGTCAACGATCAAGAAGTCTCGAACAAAACATTTATCTGAGTACCGAAAGGAATGAGAGTCTATGTTAAGGTTCAACGACGATTGATTCGGTGCATGCACAGGGGTTATTATGGACGTCCAGGTCCCGTTGTTGACCATTGACCGGGGAGGTGTCCCGGTCATGTCTAGAGTAGTCCCGAACCAATAGGGTAACACACTTAGGGGTAGATGACGCTTGAGAGCGTACCACCGCAGCTGCTGCCAGATGGGGCCCTCTTAATCGCGTCCCCACCCATCGGCCACATGCACGCACGAGCCACGGCGTGAAAAACCGCCCAGCCTCAAGGAAACATAGCCCAAGCTGATCCGATCCATCCATTCGGTCGATCTAACGGTCCACAACGGATTCGTCGGCGTGAAACACCTCAGTTCTCCACACCAGTTGAACAATGGGATTTATGTGCAGTGCTTCTGGGATAGATAATCAAAACATGAAGTAGGTGATTGAGCGTATGTGGTGCATGATTTGTTTCAGCTGAAGTAGGTGAACACGTACTGAGTCATACACTCATACTACTACACACCAGGATAAAGTCAAATTATCCGAAATAAATTAGGACACGGCCTGAGATGCACCTGAGATGGCTAGTACTCGTACTCACCAACTCATGTATCCACCAACCTTTTCAACGATGCATGATATATATCCAGGATTAAAAAAATCAAACACATCAGATAATAATTAATATGAGTCTAGTTGTATTTTGGCCGGAGCTCGATGACCTTGGGTGCGTAAATTATAACAAAAAAGACTAGCTAAGTTATAGTTGTACCAACCAGGCCTGGCCAACAAGAACTAGTTGTACCAACCCGCTCGTGGAAGCGTAAAACCCGCTTGGTTTAGGTCGCTCTCTGTGGGTTTGATATTTCCCTTTGTATTTTGCTGAGGTGTTATCATCGAGGGTTACGTTGCATTGCTCAAGTGTTAAGGGTTACGGATGTTCCGTGTTTGGAGAGCTTGTCGGGTTGACATTGTGGCCGTGTGGTGCTCTAACAAAGTAAGTAGTTCGGTTTGATCGGTCTGTATTCGTCTGGTTTTTCGTAAATAAAGCGGGTAATTTTCTCCTTTTTAATTAATAGATTGGGGTAGAATTTGTGTTCCCATTTCAAAGAAAAATACTATAACAAAAAAAGACTAGCTAAATTCCACCTAGAAAAAGACTAGGAAAATTATGTCCTCTTATCCGTTTTATATAAGGTCTATTTTGGACTTTGAATCAGCCTCAACTACAACTACAAAAAACAACAAGCAACAGTGATGGGATCGAAACTCCCACGTTTCTCCTAGACATGCAAAGCGTCTCCAGTCAGAACCGGAGAACAGGAACCATGCGTACTTTTCACCATTCAACATATTCATGGCACCTGAACCTGAACGAGTGAATATTACTACTAGAAGAGAGAAGACCAGCACCGTGGCACGTGTTCTTTGCTTCCATACATACAGAGGGGCTTGTGTGCACAGGAGCAATTGCACTGTGCTGACTGCTAGGTGAACTCAAACGCATGACATCCGTTGGATTGATTGACTGTCAATGGCTGCGTTGCTATCATGGCTAGAAGAAAGATAGAAAAATAGATAGGGTTTTCAGGGAAGGCTGAACTGTGAGCTTTCTGCCTTGACAAAATCAGCCGATCTTGGCACCTACCTCAGGATGCTGACATGCACTTTTTGTAATGCTGGCATGCACTTTTTGGAGACCGGGGAGCGGGACTGATCTCGATAATGAGCGGCTGCAGCTCACCTACACCGTGCGTGGAAATTTCCGGCTTGGCTGAGTCGTACTGCCAACCACAAGAACTATAGACGCACGCACGCATGTGTTGGTGAGGGGAGATGCATATTACTATAACTCTAGTAGGATAGGTTTTGATTATTATCCACTAGACTAGAAGATCTTGTTGGAGTTTCGCCTGCTATATATAAAGCACCACGGCTGCATTGCAGCACAACACAGCAGAGCAACAGCCAAAGCCAAGAATTCACGGAGGAAGCTTAGCTCAGGCTCAGCTATTCCTTGGCAGATTACTTCCCCTCCTCTCATCGTCGACATGGACGCCATGGAAAGAGGCGAGCGCGGCCCGCTCCTACCAGAGGTAATAAACCGGTCGTCGGTATTTATCTCCCACCTCCCCTCCTCTTGCCAGCCTTCGCCATGGAAATGCTTCTGCATTGGCCGTCAATACAGGAAGAACATCTGTGTACATGCATCCATTAGACCAAGTCTTCTACTTGTGAAATTATATCATACATACGTCAGCCTTGTAGGTTTTTAACACGAGGTTCATACATCCGTTAGTACCAGGCACCTTCTTGTCCTAAGCAGACAATCACATCCACATCACACTTGTGCTGCACAATATCCACAAACTTCTCAACTAAAACACTACGTGAGGTTTGTTCCGGTTCTAACCATTTCTGCAATCTATCTCGTTAACAGAGTTACGGCCCAAAGGTTCAAGAGGCGGAGAGCCTGCAGGGGCCACTCCTGAAGCATAAGAAACGCGGCGGCAGCAAGGCACCGGCGGTAATTCTCGGGTTCGAATGCTTGGAGAGCACAGCGTTCAACGGCATCGCCACCAACCTGGTGGTGTACCTCGAGACCGTCCTCCATGGATCCAACCTCGCCAGCGCCTCCAACGTCACCACCTGGATCGGGACCAGCTACCTCACACCGGTCTTCGGCGCCGTCATCGCCGACACCTTCTGGGGCAACTACAACACCATCCTCGTCTCCCTCGTCGCCTATCTCCTCGGAATGATGCTCATCACCTTCTCCGCGTTCCTGCCCGCCACCACAACGGCAGCAGCGCTGTGCGCGGCGGGCGCGTCGTGCTCTGCCGCGGCCGGCACGTGGGCGGTCAGCTCGCAGACCGTCGCTTTCGTGGGGCTATACCTCGTGGCAATCGGGGCCGGCGGGGTGCGGTCCTCGTTGCTGCCGTTCGGCGCGGAGCAGTTCGACGACGACAACGTGGCGGACAGGGAGGGGAAGGCATCCTTCTTCAGCTTCTTCTACCTCTGCGTCTCCTTCGGCCCAATCATCTCCGGCCTGTTCCTTGTCTGGATCCAGCAGAACGTCAGCTGGGGCCTCGGCTTCGGAATCGCCACCGCGTGCATCGCGGTCGCCTTCGCCGCCTTCATGCTCGCGACGCCCCTGTACAAGCGCCGCATGCCCACCGGCACGCCGCTCAAGAGCCTCTGTCAGGTGGTCACCGCTGCTTTCCGGAAGGTCCGTGTTAAGGTGCCCGCCGACGCCGGCTTCCTCTACGAGGTCAGCGACAAGGTCGACTTGTCCCAGCCCAAGATCGCGCACACTAGCGAGTTCAAGTTTCTTGACAAGGCGGCCATCATCACGGAGTCCGATATGGAGGAGAGGCTAGAGGCGACGACCTCGTGGAAGCTCTGCACCGTGACTCAGGTGGAGGAGCTCAAGATCCTGCTGCGCCTGCTGCCCGTCTGGGTCACCAGCGTCATCATGTCCTCGGCCTACTCGCAGATGAACACCACGTTCGTCCAGCAGGGCAGCGCCATGGACGGGACTATCATGTCGGTGTCCGTGCCAGCGGCTTCGCTGGGATCCTTCGAGGTGCTCTGCGTCCTCACCTGGGTGCTCCTCTACAACAAGGTGATCGTGCCCGCGCTGAGGAGCTTCTCCTCTCGTCCGGACGGCGAGCCGTCGCAGCTTCAGCGTATGGGCGCCGGGCGGCTGCTCATGGCGCTCACCATGGCGGTGGCGGCGCTCGTGGAGATGAAGCGGCTCGACGGAGCGACACGCGGGGAGGTGATCAGCATCGCGTGGCAGCTGCCGCAATACTTTCTCCTGGCCGGTGGGGAGGTGTTCTGCTACATCGCGCAGCTCGAGTTCTTCTTTGGCGAGGCGCCGGACACCATGAAGAGCATGTGCACGTCGCTCGCGCTGCTCACCATCGCGCTGGGAAACTACATGAGCTCCTTCATCTACGCCATCGTGAAGGCCTTCACGGCGACGGTGCGAAGCCCCGGGTGGATCTCCGACGACCTCAACCAGGGCCACCTGGACTATTTCTTCTGGGCCATGGCTGCCATGTGCACCCTCAACTTCGTCGTGTACAGCGCCTCCGTCAAGAACTACAAGCTCAAGACGGTGATCTCGTGATCCCCACCGCTTAGCTCACAACCTCAAAATTCTTACATTGCATTATGTTACATCCTTCAATCGCCAATTGGTAAAGGGTGACGAGTAGGCACATAAGACACAGACACGCACACATAGTTAGGAACATTTTCTTTTTTCTTGCAAAAGAAGGTCAATCCTGGTCTTTACATGGGTTGATGCACACAACCATTCGTTAGGAGTAGAATGTAGGACATATATGTAGGCATAGTTCTCTTCCTTTTAAAAGTCCACACAAGATTTTGTAGGGAAAGAAACAAAATCATGTACAGTATATATAAGCAAAACAAATTGTATTACATGCTTTCAGTCTGGTGTCATTGAAAGATTAGATGATGTCGTTGTCGAGAGTGACTATAGCTGTGTCGAATTAGATATAGCTATTTCACAAACATTGATAGCCGCTCGATCAAGAGCTTCTCATCTCGTTTGTATTCGCACGATCTTGATGTTTCTACAGATTTGAGCATCAAGAAGTAATACATATTTCCTATTCATGTTAAGAAGCCAGTCATGGAAATATCTACGTGAATTTCTTGTATTTCATTAGACACAATAATTTTTATAAAACATATTTGTTATTTATAGTTTGACTACATAATTGTTATTCCTAAATCCATCAAGTTGCACGTCATGAGGCCTAAGTTAAAATTATTAAATTATCGTTAGTTGAACCTACCAAAATGTTGTTGGACAGCGGGTCAAGAATCATAATCATCCACGTCAAAAGAGAGAATGGATCATAAGTTCTTTAACTATTCGAGCGGTGTCAAAAGAGAGAAATTCTCATGTGACTTCGATCATGTTTGTTGGGTTTTACACCCGCTCCCCAGCACAAGATATGCTTACTTCTTACCAAAAAGTAAGATCTAAGATAAGTAATAGACAAAAAAAAGATTAGAAACAAACAATGATGAGAGCTCAAACAAACTTACGATGGACATAGATAAGAAGGAGATGGCAATAAAAATTAGTGTAGTTTTGATATCAATGTAATTTTCAGTCATTAAACATGTGGGTGGTTTCTTCAAGCTTTAAAGAAACAATATTCTGAATTTCACGGATTTACTAGATCAATGGCCGGCCAAACTTTCTTTTTTTTGTTCACGATTTTGTAGTCTATTTCTTTATTTTTCGTGTTAGCACATCGTGTAATTTTCATACATAAAGGAAATATGCGTTTCTGGGTGCAATAACTGCAATGTAACATGGCACTATGTTCACACTATTGCGACTTCTACATTTCAACACTGATTATGAGTTTATCAACATGTCGATGTAAAAGAAAGTTGAACGTTGCCAGATGGCATATTGACTTTGTTCTTTGTTATATACTTCAATGGTTTTGTTCACAGGTGAAGGTTAGATGCACGACAGATGTCGTAAACAGTTAGATGCACCATAGATTTCGTAAACATCTTTAGAAAGAATGTTTTCATTATCATCACTAGTTTAGAGTAGAATACTATGTCACTGACGGGCGCTTGAACCCCATCTATTACTGGTTTTGGTCCGGTCGAAGCGCGTCTGTGTGAGATGACTCGTGTAATCTCTAACGGACGAGGACGTTCAGTGGCATCACACATCGCTGATGGACATTGTCTGCCACCGGTCATCGGTGACTATATACCACTCACACTTGCAATCTACTCGCAGCTAATCATCTGCAATTCTAGATGTAGCTGAAAAAATTTCCACCACAAACAAAAACTTGCAAATGAATCTTAGTTACAACCCCACTGTTAACTCATAGAGTGCACAAATCATGATGCAACCCGTGTTGGATGTATGGACAAGAGATAATAGTATACATCGGTTTCATGATAAAAGTATTATGTTTTTATGCTATAATTTTTATGGACGTTGAATGTGAGATTCAGAAAAAACTCATATGCACATGTAGAAACATAAACACACCGTTTAAACCCTTTGTCATGTCTCGTAGATAAACTCGTTAATATTTGATGACCATGTGTTCCTCGTCATGTACAGTTTCTTGTCAATATTAATGAGGGCACATCGTTGTTTCAACATTGTGACTCGTAGACCAAATTAGTTGAGATACTACGAGATCTGATTTTAGCATTTTTATAAATAGTATCCACAGCATGGTTAACTTGTTTGTTTACTTTGTTACTGTCAAGTATCATAACGTAAATTGGGCGATCAAAAGACTAGTAATGGGTATCCTTGAAGCAATGCATTTATAATTATGTTCAAGACTGGAATTACTCCTCTAGATAATAGATCGATACATCCAAGATCCACTCGCTGTCATAGTATCTGTTAAAAAGTCTGCGCAGAGAAAGGCATGATGTAAATCATGGTGATAATATAGCATGGGAATGGGTAAAGGCATCATACCGGATAACGAGAATAATGTGACGTAATAACTAAAGAGTTTAATCGTTTTCGTGTCATTCATCTTGTCTTGAGGTATTGATTGGTATCGAGACATAACAGGGACATACTTGATAACCAACGGGTTCTAAACAGTTTTTTTCGCATAACTAGTAGGAGTTAGTATGGATGTCCAATGTACCAATGTTTACTATATTGATTAGTAAAAGATTTTTCCAATCATGTCTACTTTATGTAGAATATGTAGGGGTCACGCACCTAAGGAGTCAAAGTTAGTTCTGCACCTTGGATGGTTCAAAGTAGAGAGTGGGTATCACTCGGATAGTTCCGTCGTGATAGAATTTTATTCGAAGAGATTTTATGAGTGGATATGAGATGTCCAGGGATGTGAAAAGTGTTTCTGACCTCAGTATATAGAGTCGATGATTTTATTTATAGGCTATATAAGGTTCCGGAAGGGTTTCGGAGGAAACCCGAGAAGGAGGGAGTGGCCGAGGGGGGGGGGGAGTAATGCCCCAGAGCTACGCCTGACCTTTTGGGGCACAACCACAAGGAAAGGCGCACCAACCCTCCTGTCTTTCCACATTTGTTTTTGTGGATTTTTGGTAAATCCTAAATTAAAGGAAAAAAAGGAAATGGAGAAAAGATAGCAGGTGGACTTCTCATTGGAAGGAGGAGTCCTAGCCGAACTAGGGGAGGGTGCGGCCAGCCCTAGGGCTTGGGCGCACCATGCCTTTCCCCCTAGGCAGGTCTCCCCTCCTCCCTACTATATATACCTACCCCTCCCTCATTGGAGATCACACAATTTCTCTTGGGTTTTTGAGGTGTCCTCTCCAAAACCTCTCTCTCTCTCACATGTGTTGGGATTGGGACTCTCTCCACCTCATTGTGCACTTGTAGTTTCTAGTTCTCGACAGCGAAGTGTTGCATGACTTTGACGGACCTACGTGTGCGAGCTCTTAGGGGGGTAACACTTGAGACCCTCACTATGTTGGATCCAGAAGGATGGATACGGGGACACAGCAACTATTGCGTGTATGCCCAAGAGGCAATAATATTTATATATCTGTTTCATAATTATGATTCATGTGACTATGCTATAACTGACGTGGTTCTCGAATATGAGATTCGGAGAAAAACTCACGCTCACGTGTAGTAACATGAACACATAAATAAACCCTGGTGTTGTCTTTTACGACTAATTCATTGGATGTTTGATGACTGTATTTTCCTGGTCATGGACATTGTTAATGTCAACGTCAATCAATAACATATTGTTAGAAGGGAACAAAATGGCTGGGTATTCCCTAATAATATTGATATGCTAAAATATTTCACTAAGACATCTTTGTCCTTAGAATTATATCACGACACGGTTATATTACAATGCATCTTTTGACCATGAGGTTATCGGGATAATATATTCTAAAGGTTTTACTTTGGTGCTATAAAGAGTCACACCGTAAACTGGATGAACATAAAGGTAGCTACTGGGTATTTTAAAGGAATGTATTACCTCGATATTCTGAGATGGGAATTACTCCTCCGTAAAAGGAGAGATACATACATGTTCCCACTCGGCATTCTTGATATCCATAATTTCTGTAGACAATGCATGATGATGATACATCATGTGGGATATCGTAATACAGTAACGAGAAAGAGAAAAATTTCCGGATAAAAAGATAAGACAAAGGTATAAGTGAACCAGAGATTGTTTCACGGAAATGCCGGAATCAATAGTCTCGGCTAAGTTCGGTATCATGAGTAATGGAATATTTGTATAATAACCAGCAAGTTCAGCAGGTTATTCCTTTAGTATGTGGGAGTTGATGTCTACGCACGCTTCTATTCTTATAGATAGTGTTGGGCCTCCAAGTGCAGAGGTTTGTAGAACATCAGCAAGTTTCCCTTAAGTGGATCACCCAAGGTTTATCGAACTCAGGGAGGAAGAGGTCAAAGATATCCCTCTCAAGCAACCATGCAATTATGATACAAGAATTCTGTTGTGTCCCTAACACACCTAATACAACTGTCAGTTGTATAGGTGCACTAGTTCGCCGAAGAGATAGTGAAATACAAGTAATATGGATGATTATAGGCGACAATAGAAATCTAAAATAAAAATGGCAGCAAGCAAACATGTAGCATAACTGACTGTAAACGGTGTTTCAATCCTTAGAAGCAAGGCCTAGGGATCCTACTTTTACTAGTGGACACTCTCGATAATGATAGCATAATTGAATGCATAAATAGCATATCCTCACTATACTACTCCGAACCACTCTCCGGTTGAATAACAAACACCAATCTATGCGTAGGGCTATAACAGCACTCCTCAAGTATGTATTCCCTCTCTAGGGAACCCCACGCTTTCACTATGAGCGCCCCAAATTAGTACTAAAAAAAGCCACAATTTCATAGGGTCATCCAACACAAGATATAAATATCATGCTAAACCACACGGTGCACACACTGTCACCTTTACGGAGATCTCATAACAAAACTACTCGAGTAGCATGACAGATGAAGAGCAACATCTACTTACTCAACTAGATTACAAAGCTCATGTTCACATAAAGATCACACCATGGGAGAGAGAGAGATGAAACATATAGCTACCGGTAGAGCTCTCAGATCCGGGGGAGAACTACTCCCTCCTCATCATAGGAGACAGCAACGGCGATGAAGAAGGCGGTGGAGTCGATGGAGATGGCTCTGGGGGCACTTCCTGTCCCGGCAGGGTGCCGGAACAGAGATTTATGTCCCCCCGAAACTTGTCGGCGGCGGTGACGGAGATACGTAACTTTTCGTGGAAGGGGGCGAGCTTTTTAGGGTTTATGCCTCGGGGGAATAAATAGACGAAAAGGCGATGTCAGTGGGTGGCCAGGGGACCCGCGCCTCCCTATGGTGTGGCCCCCTCCGAGTCTCCTTTGGACTTCCTTGACCCTCCGGGATTCTAAGACTTTTGGGATTCGAATCGTCTAATTCCGAGAATATTTCCAGAACAACTTTTTTGAAACTAAAAACAGTAGAAAAGAGGAACTGGCTCTATGGCATATTGTCAATATGTTAGTCCCAGAAATTCCATAAAAATGACATAAAGTGTGTAAGAAACATGTAGCATATAGTATGAAAACAACATGGAACATCGGAAATTGTGGATACGTTTATGACGTATCAACATCCCCAAGCTTAGTTCCTACTCGTCCTCGAGTAGGTAAACGATAAAAACAAATAATTTCTGAGGTGACATGCTACCAATATAAACTTGATCATCATAGTAATGTAAAGCATGTAAACTAGGATCAAATGAATAAATATTGTGGTTTATAGTTGATATCAAACAGAATAATGTATAAACCATTAGGAAGAACAAAGTAAAACTTTTCAATGAATCAATGCTAAAAGACAATCAACCGTGCAATGATTTATTAAAGATGATTTAAACTTCAAGAACAACAATATAATCATCCAAGGCATCAAACTCTCACAACAACTCCTGTTAGGATCAAGTCAAGTGACAACAATATGCACGTAGGAAAATCATTAAAATATTTGTGCACTCAAAGCAAGCAAGTGTTCTGTATTGGACCCTGGCACCAGGATGTTATGGCTAAAAGAACATTATGTTGGGGAGGGGGGGTTGGAAAGTCAATGGAAGAAAGTCTCACATAACTGAAAGTGATCATTAGACAAGAGGAAGTATTATAATCGAAGTTATGCAAGGAGTAGTGATTGCCACACAACGGATGCACATAGAGCTATAAATGTATGAAAGCTCTCCAATGGAACTAGTGGGGGTGCATATAATATGAAAACTCTCTCCAAACTAAAGTAATGAAAAAAAACCACAAGTGTGGAATAAATGATAGTGGTGATCCCCATCTATTTATTATCTCTCTTTTGCCCTTTCTTTCTTTTTTCTGTTTGGGCTTTTTCTCCTTTTTATTTTTTTGATATAAAACCTTACTGGTAGGGGCAACACTCTATTTTACAATGAATCATCACACTGTTAGTACTCGTAACTCAACTTGAAATATCTCTGATGTAAATAAAACTAAATGCTCCTCCTAGTGTAGTAGTATGCAAAATAACAATGAAACATGACAAGTAACATAATGATGATGGATGTTGTATGGCAGTATATCTCGGAATGTCTATGGAAATGCCATGGTAGGTAGTTATGACGGCTGTTTTGAGGAAGATAAATTTTGCCTTATGTGCAGAAGAACAAAGTTCTCCCATGGGGTTTGGATGCACTGGCAAAGTTTGCACCAACTCTCAATGTGCGAATAAGCAATGCACAGTACCGAAGAGGCTAGCAAATATGGATGGTGGAGGTGCCACAAAACCACAGCATCGAACTCACAAGTTAAAAGATTACAACTAAAATCATTATATTACAAGGCATAATGAAAATCATTCCAAGAGGGTCCGTGACAGTGACAAGTCACTGTTAGCTACGCCGACCGTAGCACGTAACAAAAAGCCATTACGATTGCTATCCGCAAAGGAAGTCATATACCATTATCCTATCGACTAGTTATTTGAGTGTGGCATAATTTCAATATTTTAGACCAACCATTAATTGTTTTTACTCTACTAAACCAGCAGATTTACCATTAAGAAAATTAATATCTCAAAACAACAACAAATAATCAAGTGAAACAGTTTATTGATCTACAAGAATATGCAAGCTTTTTTCGTTATATCATCTATCACAAGTAGCATTTTCTATTTTCATAAAACACCAAATAAAAAAAACTCTCCAAGATATATAGCAATGAAACAAGTGAGTACTAACATAACTCTACTAGAACTAACAACTCTGAAAAAGAGATGCATGAAAAACAGGAGCTAAAAGGATTTGCAGCAGCTAGAAGAAAAACTAAGAATACGAGCATAAAGAGTATTCATATGAAAAAGCGGAGCGTGTCTCGCTCCCACACAAAGAATGATAAGTTCCAACAATATCATTGCAGCAAGGAAAACAAAAGAAAAACAAAAGAATACAAACAGACGCTCCAAGTAAAATTCATATGATGTGACCGAATAAAAATAGAGTTTCACTAGAATTGACTTGATAAATTGTTGATGAAAAAGGGGATGCCTTGGGCATCCCCAAGATTAGATGCTTGAGTCTTCTTATAATTCGTTGGGATGAACCACGGGGGCATCCCCAAGCTTTGGCTTTGCACTCTTCTTGATCACATTATATCACCCTCTTCTCTTGACCCTTGAAAACTTCCTTCACACCACACTCAAAGTAATTCGCATTAGAGGGTTAGTGCAACAATTAAAAATCCATGAGTCATGTATGTGCACAAGTGCTACTGATACTTTTAAACATCAGCTACAACCACTGATGTTTCGTGAAGCAAAGAAATCCACTTGACATAGTAAAAGAGCAAATGCAAGAAAAATAGCACAATCTGCCAAAACCAGAACAGTCTGTAATGACGATATTTTCGGGCCACTTTATCTCAAATCGAAAAACGTAAAGAACAAAAAAAGTTTTGGAATTAGCTGAGGAATAAGAACAAAACATTTCAGGTCATTTTGATATTTCTGTGAATTATGCGATTTTTTACGGTGGACAGCAGAAATTTGTTTCCTGTGCAGAAATCCAAAACCAACACCAACTTTCGCTAGAAACTTTACTTGACACAACTGATACATGAAAATAAATATACAACGGAGTTGCTACAGAATTGTTCAACACCTTGACTCAAAGAAAACAGTGAAAAACAAAGGAAAAAATAAAACCAATGGTTATCTCTAAAGGCATTGTGGTGCGGATTTCGGCGATCTCCGCCATGCGCTCCACACCAGTGGGCACCGACGACACCGGGCAACCTCCGTCGCTCATACGCCAGTTGCCAGGCACGCGGAAGTCGGGTGGCCTGGGGTAGTCCGCCTGCCCAAGGAGGCAAGCTTCCCAGTCGTGCAAATGGCGGTGACCGAAGCCGTTAGCCGCCGTACCGTCGCCGGGGTAGCACTCAACCATGGAAGGAGAGGAGAGGGCGAGAAGAGAGGTCTCGGAGAGGCGATGCTGGACGAGGGTATATGGTGGCCGACGGCGAAGGGGGGCTTTTATACTGCCTGGTAGCGTGGGAGAGGTGTAGACACGTGGGCGGGAAGCTCCACAATGGAGTGCCATTACGCCGCCGCGTGGTCGATTGGACGCCTTAGCCAGTCTGAAAAGCTGTCGGCGAGCATTGAACAACACGGGGAACAAGGCGATGAGGACGACGACTGAACATGGTTGCTGACTCGGCGGGCCCACGGGTGGGCGAAACGTTTTTCGTGCCATTTTGCTTCATCCGGCGCCGCCAGTTGCTCCCCGACACGCTGTGTTCGGCCTGGGTTCGCCGGGTCTATTTTTGGCCCAAGCCGGCGCTATTTGGGCTCATGGGGGCGCGACTGGGCGGAAAAACAGGCGCCGACGCTAAAAAAGGGCTGCTGGGGGCTCCTAGGGGGGGCGGCTGGAGATGCTCTTAACTGAACTTGCTGAGTAACGCTCGTTAATCAACCCTTCCATTGAACCTTTGCTTACACTTTAAGGAGGCCAACAATAATGTCAACGATCAGAACACCGGATGCCAGGAATTCTACTATTTTGAGGAGAACATCTTTGTCGGCGGTGCGAGTTTTGCTCGGTCATGTCCTCCGACAGAGGCGGATGGGAGAGTGAGAGAGGGAGCTGGCTGGCGGCGGCTAGGGTTTTGGTCCCTCCGGTGCTGCCCGAGCGGGGGTGACATGGGAGAGAGGAAGAAGTCGGTCTGTCCGTCTCTCCAACGTTATGATGCAAGGATTTCCTGGTGTCACGTTCCAACTCTTCGACTCAAATTAGAAATATTGATGTGCGGTACTTCGGCAAAGATAATGAAAACATGAAGTAGGTGACTGAGCGTCTGCGGTGCATGATTTGTTTCAGCTGAAGTAGGTGACTGAGTGACTCATATACTACACACCGGGATAAAGTCAAAATATCCAAAATAAATCAGGACACACGGCCTGAGATGCACCTGAGATGGCTAGTACTCGTACTCACCAACTCATGCATCCACCAACCTTTTCAACAATGCATGCTATATATCCAGGACTAGAAAAAATAGAGCACATTAGATAAATAATATGGGTGTAGTTGTATTCTGGCCCGAGCCCGGACCTAGGCTGTGTAAATTATAACAAAAAAGACTAGGTAAATTATAGTTGTACCAAACCCGGCCTGCGTGAACTAGTTGTACCAACCGGCTCGTGGAAACAAAACCCGCTTGGTTTACGTCACTCCGTGGGTTTGGTGTTGCCCTTCGTATTTTGCCGACGTGTCATCATCGAGAGTTACGTTGCATTCTTGAATTGTTAGAAGTTACGGTTGTTATGTGTTTGGAGAGCTTGTCGGGTTGAAATTGTGACCGTGTAGCGCTCTAACAAAGTAAGTAGTTTGGTTTGATGTGTGTGTATCGATTTTCATCTGGTTTTTCATAAATAAACTAGGTAATTTTCTCCTTCTTAATTAATAGATTGGGATAAAATTTTCGTTCCCATTTCAAAGAAAAATACTATAACAAAAAAAGACTAGACAAATTCCACCTAGGAAAAGACTAGGCAAATTAAATCCTCTTATATTCATTTTATATCAGTTCCATTTTGGATTTGGAATCAGCCTCAGCTACAATCACGCGACGCAAAAAAAAAATATACAGCCACAAAACAAGAAGCAACAGTGATGGGGTCGAAACTCCCACGTTTCTCCTAGACGTCCAGCCAGAACCGGAGAAGAGGAAGCATGCGTACTTTTCACCATTCAACACATTCATGTCACCTGAACCTGAACGAGTGAATATTACTACTAGAAGAGAAGACCAGCACCGTGGCACGTGTTCTTTGCTTCCATACAGATGAGGGGGTTGTGTGCACAAGAACAATTGCACTGTGCTGACTGCTAGGTGAACTCAAACGCATGACATCAAAGTTGTTGGTGGTAACGTTTATGCACTGTGAACGGCCAATCCGTTCGATTGATTGACTGTCATGGCCAGAAGAAAGATAGAAAAATAGATAAGGTATTCAAGGAAGGTTTAACTGTTAGCTTTCTGCCTTGACAAAATCAGCCGATCTTGGCAGGATGCTGACATGCACTTTTTGTAAGGGAAACGCTGAAGATCCCCCGGGGGACGATCGTCCGGATAGCTGCAACCTCACGTGGCGTGGCCCCGCGTGGCCCCCACCCACGTTTCTTCCCCAACTGGCCAACTCCATTTTTATCCGTTCGGGGGTCAACTGCGTACGCACGTTCCTCTTCCGCGCCGCCGCCGTTTCTCTCCCGCGCCGGGAAAGAATCGCCGCGCCGCCGCCGTTCCTCTCCCGCGGGGGGCTCGCCGGAGATGGATGATCGCGCCGCCGCTGTTTCCTTTTTTTCCCCGCGCACGCACGTGGTCGTTTCCAGGCTTTTGAGCGTGCGAGGTGGGATGCCAGTTCAATCGTACGGGCCAGAATCGAGCGAACGGAGCGAACGGACGGCTGGGGACCCGAAGGATCGAAGCGCGCGATCCTCCGGGGACGCTCAGCGCTTCCCTTTTTGTAATGCCAAATTGTCGCCTTGCCCAGTTCAGTCTCCCTTGTGTCCGGTGCCATTGCCAAGCAAACCACACCACGTTTCTAATAGACTAGACCCTGTGGAGACTCACCTACACCGTGCGTGGAAACTTCCGACCTGTATTGTTTGATTACTCTCTAGTAGGATAGGATTTGATTATTATCCACTAGACTAGAAGATCTTGTTGGAGTTTCGCCTGCTATATATAAAGCGCCACGGCTGCATCGCAGCACAACACAGCAGAGCAGAGCAGCACCCAAAGCCAAGAGTTCACGGAGGAAGCTTAGCTCAGTTATTCCTTCGCAGATTACTTCAGTTTCCAACAAGAACCCCTCACCTCATCGCCGACATGGACGCCATGGAGAGAGGCGAGCGCGGCCCGCTCCTGCCACAGGTAATTAACGGTCGTTTGATATCTATCTCCCACCTCCCCACTCCTCTCCTGCCAGCCTTCGCCATGGAAATGCTTCTGCATTGGCCGTCAATACAGGAAGAACATCCATTAGACTAAGTCTTCTAGTACTTGTATACTTGTGAAATTATATCATACATACGTCAGCCTTGAAGGTTTTTAACACGATGTTAATATCATACATACGTCAGCCTTGAATGCACCTTCCTTTCCTAATCAGACACGCACACATCCACATCACACTTGTGCTGCACCATAACCACAAGCTTCTCAACCAATGAGGTTTTGCTCTCATTCTCACCATCTCTGAAATTTATCTCGTTTTCAGAGTTACGGCCCAAAGGTTCAAGAGGCGGAGAGCCTGCAGGTGCCACTCCTGAAGCATAAGAAACGCGGCGGCAGCAAGGCACCGGCGGTAATTCTGGGGTTCGAATGCTTGGAGAGCACAGCGTTCAACGGCATCGCCACCAACCTGGTGGTGTACCTCGAGACCGTCCTCCATGGATCCAACCTCGCCAGCGCCTCCAACGTCACCACCTGGATCGGGACCAGCTACCTCACCCCGGTCTTCGGCGCCGTCATCGCCGACACATTCTGGGGCAACTACAACACCATCCTCGTCTCCCTCGTCGCCTATCTCCTCGGAATGATGCTCATCACCTTCTCCGCATTCCTGCCCGCCACCACAACGGCAGCAGCGCTGTGCGCGGCGGGCGCGTCTTGCTCCGCCGTGGCCAGCACCTGGACGGTCAGCTCGCAGACGGTCGCGTTCGTGGGGCTATACCTTGTGGCGATCGGGGCCGGCGGGGTGAGGTCCTCGTTGCTGCCGTTCGGCGCGGAGCAGTTCGACGACGACAACGTGGCGGACAGGGAGGGGAAGGCCTCCTTCTTCAGCTTCTTCTACCTCTGCGTCTCCTTCGGCCCCATCATCTCCGGCGTGTTCCTCGTCTGGATCCAGCAGAACGTCAGCTGGGGCCTCGGCTTTGGAATCGCCACTGCGTGCATCGCGATCGCCTTCGCCGCATTCATGCTCGCCACGCCCATGTACAAGCGCCGCATGCCCACCGGCACGCCGCTCAAGAGCCTCTGCCAGGTGGTCTCTGCCGCTTTCCGGAAGGTCCGCGTTAAGGTTCCCGCCGACGCCGGCTTCCTCTACGAGGTCAGCGACAAGGTCGACTCGTCCCAGACCAAGATCGCGCATACAAGCGAGTTCAAGTTTCTCGACAAGGCGGCCATCGTCACGGCGTCCGACATGGAGGAGAGGCTGGAGGCGACGACCTCGTGGAGGCTCTGCACCGTGACTCAGGTGGAGGAGCTCAAGATCCTGCTGCGCCTGCTGCCCGTCTGGGTCACAAGCGTCATCATGTCCTCGGCCTACTCACAGATGAACACCACGTTCGTCCAGCAGGGCGGCGCCATGGACGGGACCATCATGTCGGTGTCGGTGCCAGCGGCTTCGCTGGGATCCTTCGAGGTGCTCTGCGTCCTCACCTGGGTGCTCCTCTACAACAAGGTGATCGTGCCCGCGCTGAGGAGCTTCTCCTCTCGTCCGGACGGCGAGCCGTCGCAGCTGCAGCGTATGGGTGCCGGGCGGCTGCTCATGGCGCTCACCATGGCGGTGGCAGCGCTCGTGGAGATGAAGCGGCTCGACGGAGCGACACGCGGGGAGGTGATCAGCATCGCGTGGCAGCTGCCGCAATACTTTCTCCTGGCCGGTGGGGAAGTGTTCTGCTACATCGCGCAGCTCGAGTTCTTCTTTGGCGAGGCGCCGGACACCATGAAGAGCATGTGCACGTCGCTCGCGCTGCTCACCATCGCGCTGGGAAACTACATGAGCTCCTTCATCTACGCCATCGTGAAGGCCTTCACGGCGACGGCGCGAAGCCCCGGGTGGATCTCCGACGACCTCAACCAGGGCCACCTGGACTATTTCTTCTGGGCCATGGCTGCCATGTGCACGCTCAACTTCGTCGTGTACAGCGCCTCCGTCAAGAACTACAAGCTCAAGACGGTGATATCGTGATCCCCACCGCTTAGCTCACGACCTCAAGATTCTTGCATTGCATTATGTTACATCCTACAATCGCCAATTGGTAAAGGGTGACGAGTAGTTAGGCACATAAGACACAGACACGCACACACATAGTTAGGAACATTTTTTTTCTTGCAAAAGAAGGTCAATACTGGTCTTTACATGGGTTGATGCACACAACCATTCGTTAGGAGTAGAATGTAGGCATAGTTCTCTTCCTTTTAAAAGTCCACACAAGATTTTGTAGGGAAAGAAACAAAATCATGTACAGTATATATAAGCAAAACAAATTGTATTACGTGCTTTCAGTCTGGTGTCATTGAAAGATTAGATTATAGAATTGCTGCACTAGCCATATAGACCAAAAGTCCGAACTGATCGAAAGGGATACGCAATATATTTATATTCTAACACTCCCCCTCACGTCTAGGCTATTTTTAGTCCTTAGCGTGAGATCGGCGCGGGTCGCAGGATCTTTTTTTTTTAACTGCGCGAGCAGGGTCTTGAACTTGAGACCTCTTGGCTCTGATACCATATAGAATTGAAGCACTAGCCATATAGACCAAAAGTCCAAACTGATGGAAAGGGCTATGCAATATATTTATATTCTAACATAGATGATGTCGTTGTCGAGGGTGACTAGAGCTGTGTCGAATTAGATATAGCTATTTCACAAACATTGATAGCCGCTCGATCAATAGCATCTCATCTCTTTTGTGTTCGCAGGATCTTGATGTTTGGACAGATTTGAGCATCAGGAAGAAATACATATTTCCAAGTCATGAAAAGAAGCCAGTTATGGAAATATTTACGTGAATCTCTTGTATTTTATTTTTTTAAGACAAAAAGGGGCGCTCCCCCAATTTCATTGAAATCAAACAGACGAGCAGGTTTATACAGATGTTAGGAATAGAATGTAGGACATATACGTAGGCATAGTTCTCTTCCTTTCAAAAGTCCACACAAGATTTTGTAGGGAAAGAAACAAAATCATGTACAGAATATATAAGCAAAACAAATTGTATTACATGCTTTCAGTCTGGTGTCATTGAAAGATTAGATGATGTCCTTGTCGAGGGTGACTATAGCTGTGTCGAATTAGATATAGCTATTTCACAAACATTGATAGCCGCTCGATCAAGAGCTTCTCATCTCTTTTGTGTTCGCACGATCTTGATGTTTGGACGGATTTGAGCATCAAGAAGTAATACATATTTCCTTTTCGTGTTAAGAAGCCAGTCATGGAAATATCTACGTGAATTTCTTGTATTTCATTAGACACAATAATTTTTATAAAACAGATTTGTTATTTATAGTTTGACTACATAATTGTTATTCCTAAATCCATCAAGTTGCACGTCATGAGACCTAAGTTAAAATTACCAAATTGTTGTTAGTTGAACCTACCAAAATGTTGTTGGACAATGGGTCAAGAATCATAATCATCTACGTCAAAAGAGAGAATGGATCATAAGTTCTTTAACTATTCGAGCGGTGTCAAAAGAGAGAAATTCTCATGTGACTTCGATCATGTTTGTTGGGTTTTACACCCGCTCCCCAACACAAGAAATGCTTACTTCTTACCAATAAGTAAGATCGAAAATAAGTAATAGATAAAAAATGATTATAAACAAACAATGATGAGAGCTCGAACAAACTTATGATGGACATAGATAAAAAGGAGATGGCAATAAAAATTAGTGTAGTTTTGATATCGATGTAATTTTCAGTCATTAAACATGTGGGTGGTTTCTTCAAGCTTCAAAAAAAACAATAGTCTAAATTTCACGGATTTACTAGATCAATGGCCGGCCGAACTTTCTTTTTTGTTCACGATTTTTTAGTCTATTTCTTTATTTTCGTGTTAGCACATCGTGTAATTTTCACACATAAAGGAAATATGCGTTTCTGAGTGCAGTAACTGCAATGTAACATGACACTATGTTCACACTATTGCGACTTCTACATTTCAACACCGATTATGAGTTTATCAATATGTCTATGTAAAAGAAAGTAGAACGTTGCTACATGGATTATTGACTTTGTTGTTTGTTATATAATTCAATGGTTTTGTTCATAGGTGAAGGTTAGATGCACGACAGATTCAGTTAGATGCACCATAGATTTCGTAAACATCTTTAGAAAGAATGTTTCCGTTATCATCACTAGTTTAGAGTAGAATACTATGTCACTGACGGGCACTTGAACCCCATTTAGGACTGGTTTTGGTCCGGTCAGAGCGCATTTGTCTGAGATGACTCGTGTAATCTCTAACGAACGGGGACGTTCTGTGGCATCACACATCGTTGATGGACATTGTCTGCCACCGGTCATCAATGACTATATACCACTCACACTAGCAATCTACTCGCAGCTAATCATCTGCAATTCTAGATGTAGTTGAGAAAAATCTCCACCGCAAACAAAAACTTGCAAATGAATCTTAGTTACAACCCCACTATTAACTCATAGAGTGCACAAATCATGATGCAACCCGTGCTGGATGTATGCCCAAGAGATAATAGTATACATCGGTTTCATGATTAAAGTATTATGTTTTATGCTATAATTGTTATGGACGTTGAATGTGAGATTCAGAGCAACACTCATATGCACATGTAGAAACATAAACACACCGTTTAAACCCTTTGTCATGTCTCCTAGATAAACTCGTTAATATTTGATGACTATGATTTCCTGGTCATGTACATTTGCTTGCCAATATTAATGAGGGCACATTGTTGTATCAACATTGTGACTGGTAGACCAAATTAGTTGAGATACTACGAGATTTGATTTTAGCATTTTCAGAAATAGTATCCACATCATCGTTAACTTGTTTGTTTCCTTTGACCATGAGAATATATAGTGTTGCATTCTGAAAAAATTACTTTGTTATAGTCAAGTATCATAGCGTAAATTGGGCGATCAAAAGACTAGTAATGTGTATCCTTGAAGAAATGTATTTATCATTATGTTCAAGACTGGAATTAGTCCTCTAGATAATAGAGCGATACATCCAAGATCCACTCGGTGTCATAATATCTGTTAAAAAGTCTGCGCAGAGAAAGGCGTGACGTAAATCATGGTGATAATATAGCATGGGAACGGGTAAAGGCATCATACCGGATAACGAGGATAATGTGACATGATAACTAAATATTTTAATCGTGTTCGTGTCATTCATCTTGTCTTGAGGTATTGATTGGTATCGTGACATAATAGGGACATACTTGATAACCAACAGGTCCAGAACAGTTTTTTTCGCATAACTAGTAGGAGTTGTTGGCACGCGTAGAGATAAACGAAAACTTTTTCCTACGCGATACTACCAAGATCTAGCCGAGGTAGAAGGCCACGAGTATTACCACTAGACGCGCAGGTGCGGATTATCGATGTAGCGCGTCGGGTCGGGGCAGTGCAGTCCCACGATCCGGTCCGGCCGATCCAATCCCTCGAACGTCGAAGTGCTGAACGTACAGCACCTCTGCCGGTATCCACACGTACGAGGAGGAGCTCCGACGGCGGACTGCTAGGTCCGGTGCGGCGGCTGGACTGAGTGGGGCTAGGGTTCCCAACGCATGGGAGAGTGGACTAACGTGCCCGCTGGGCAACCTGCGTCCCTCTTTATATAGCGTATGGTAATGGGCTTCACAACACTTGTGGCCCATTCCCTCCGTGAGTCCGACTCACTAACTCAGTCCATTTCCGGTTCAGGTCCAACCCAACCAATGCTTGCTCCCGCTCTTAAGTGTGCGACCCTGCAGGCTCATGGCGACATGGACACGATTGGAGTCCTACTCCCAATCGATCAATCGGTAGCGGCTCCTAGCAGAACGTGCCGACTCCCAAGTCCCATTGAGTCATGACGACATACCTTTCAATGCGATATTCATCTTAGTCCCTTTTGCCTCACGATATACCTTGTCGAGCTATAGGCGATTTATCGTCATCCCTTAAATAGCTCAACTCTCTTCTCGATCCGTGATATGTGATTCATCTGACTAACTCTTTAGTCAATAGACACAGTTAACACTTAACTGAGTCGCGCATGGCCATGCTTCCTGAATCATATCACTCGAGAGGGCCCAGAGAATATCTCTCCAATCGGAGGGGCAAAATCCCATCTTGATTATCCACATCACGCAGCTTGCTTCTCATTCGACCCGAACTCTGCCTTTATAGTTGCCTTGTCACAGAACAACGTTTGACAGAACCAAAGTCGGTGATCCACAACTCGGATTGTGCGACAACCTCAGGTCTAAGGATTACATTGATTGAGACTACAAATGACGACTTGATCGTTGCATCTCAATGTGGGTCAGTCCGACTTGCTAAACTCTTTAGCCAAGTCCGTGAACGTTGGAATGGCATCACCATGCCCATGACAAGTGGAACCGTGTCATCAGCCAACACTCACATTAGTCTAGGGTGTGTGTCCAGCACAACCTAAAGGACCAAGGACAATCTAGTATGAACAACATGAATATATAGTTCCACAATCGAATCACATATTCAATGATATATATCAGATGTTCAAAACAAGGACAAATTAATAACTTTATGAATACAGTGGGAATTACATCATACATGATTGCCTCTAGGGCATATTCCCAACAGTCTCCCACTTGCACTAGAGTCAATCATCCTGGCATCATATGCCTAGGCATCTAATGCCCATACCTCTCGTGTGCGCCTCATGCTTAGGCTGTGGTAGCGCCTTTGTCAACGGATCTGCAATGTTTGCATCCGTGTGTACTTTGCATAACTTGATATCACCTTGTTCGACAAACTGGCGAATGAGGTGGTACCGCATGAGTATATGTTTGTTCTTCTGGTGTTGTCTAGGTTCCTTGGCCTGTGCGATAGCACCATTGTTGTCACAATATACGTCCAAAGGATTGGACGCGCCCTGAACCACACCAAGATCAATCAGGAGGTTCCTGATCCAAACAGCTTCCTTTGCCGCCTCTGAGGCAGCAATATACTCAGCCTCTGTTGTAGATGCAGACACCGTATCTTGCTTGGAACTCTTCCAGCTCACAGCTCCTCCGTTCATTACGAACACGTATCCCGATTGCGAACGAGAATCATCTGAGTCGGTGAGATAACTCGCATCCGTGTAACCCTTTACACTGAATTCCTTATCACCTCCATAAACTAGGAACATTTCCTTAGTATTTCTCAAATACTTAAGGATGTTCTTAACCGCTGCCCAGTGGGCTTCGCCAGGGTCAGCCTGGTATCTGCTCGTAACACTTAGAGCATAGGAAACATCTGGCCTAGTACAAATCATGGCATACATGATGGATCCGATTGCCGAAGCATACGGGATCACACTCATCCGACTTCGCTCATCAGTTGTCGAAGGACACTGAGTCTTGCTAAGTTTTATGCCATGGGACATCGGTAAGAATCCCTTCTTGGACTCTTCCATTTTGAATTTCTTCAAAACCTTGTCCAGATAAGTACTCTGACTCAATCCAATGAGCCGCCTGGATCTATCTCTATAGATCCTGATTCCTAATATGTAAGTTGCCTCACCCAAATCCTTCATTGAGAAACTCCTTTCCAATGACTCTTTGGTTTCTTGCAACATCATGACATCATTTCCAATCAGCAATATGTCATCCACATACAAGATTAGAAAGTTTACTTTGCTCCCACTAAACTTCTTGTATAAACAAGAATCATGATCGCTCTTGATGAAGCCAAACGATTTGACTACCTCATCAAAGCGAATGTTCCAACTCTGAGATGCTTGCTTCAACCCATAAATGGATTTCTGAAGTTTGCATACCTTGTCAGCATTAGCTGGATCGACAAAACCTTCGGGCTGTATCATATACACGTCCTCAGTTAAATTTCCATTAAGAAAAGCCGTCTTGACATCCATCTGCCATATCTCATAGTCGAAATAGGCTGCTATAGCTAACATGATCCGAATTGATTTAAGCATCGCTACAGGCGAGAATGTCTCGTCGTAGTCAACTCCTTGAACCTGTCGGAACCCCTTCGCGACAAGTCGTGCTTTATAGACGGAAATATTTCCATCCATATCAATTTTCTTCTTAAAGACCCATTTGCACTCGACGGGTCTTGCACCGTCAGGCAGATCAACCAAATTCCAAACTTGGTTTTCATCCATGGACTTTAACTCGGACCTCATGGCTCCAAGCCAAGACTCGGAATCAGATCCCACCATCGCTTCCGAATAAGTTGCCGGCTCATTACTGTCTAACAGTAAAACATCTCGAGCACTCTGTAATCTGGCAGATCTCCGTGGTTCAGGTGCTGTTACCGATGTAGGTACCACGACCGGCTCAGCTTCCAAGGCGTTCGCCGACTCGCCCCTAGCCGGTTCCTCTCGAATTTCTTCGAGTTGCACTGTGCTCCCACTGACTTCCCGACTGAGAAACTCTTTCTCAAGGAAGACACCATTCCGAGCGACAAACACTTTGCCCTCTTCCCGGTTGTAGAAGTAGTACCCCAAGGTTTCCCTCGGATACCCCACGAAAATACACTTATCCGACTTGGGCGTGAGCTTGTCCGACTGAAGTCGCTTGACAAATGCTTCACAACCCCAAATCTTTAGAAAAGACAAACTTGGCTTTTTACCAGTCCACATCTCATGTGGTGTCTTCTCTACTGACTTTGATGGTACTCTGTTTAGTGTGAAAGCTGCAGTTTCTAGACAATAACCCCAAAATGATAAAGGTAGATCTGTCCGACTCATCATTGATCGTACCATGTCCAACAAGGTCCGATTTCTCCGTTCCGATACACCGTTTCTCTGCGGTGTACCCGGCGGAGTGAGTTGAGGAACTATTCCACAACTCTTTAGATGGTCATCAAACTCATGGCTCATGTACTCGCCTCCACGGTCCGACCGTAGAAACTTTATTTTCTTGCCGAGCTGATTTTGTACCTCATTCTGGAATTCCTTGAACTTTTCAAAGGCTTCCGACTTGTGTTTCATTAAATAGATATATCCATACCTACTCAAATCATCAGTGAAGGTAATGAAGTACTCATAACCACCTCTGGCTGTCGTGCTCATTGGTCCACATACATCACTATGTATTAGTTCCAACAAGTCGGACGCCCTTTCACAACTCCTTGCAAAAGGTGTCTTGGTCATCTTGCCTAGTAGGCATGATTCGCATGTCTCGAATGACTCTAAGTCAAACGAAGTTAGAAGTCCATCATCATGGAGCTTCTTCATGCGCTTCCAACTTATATGACCAAGCCGACAGTGCCAAAAGTAAGTCATATTCAGATCATTTGGTTTCAACCTTTTAACATTTATGTTATAGACCGATTCACTATCAAGATTTAAAATAAATAACCCGTTCTGAACGGGTGCAAAGCCATGAAACATATCTTTCAAATATAAAGAACAACCATTATTCTTAATATTCGACTCATAACCTTGTCTCATCAAACATGAGGCGGAAATAATGTTTCGACTAAGCGCTGGAACATAATAACAATTATTTAGTTCCAAAATAAATCCTGAAGGTAAATGAAGTTGCATCGTGCCGACTTCCAACGCAGCGACTCTCGCCTTGTTGCCGACCCGAATGTCAACCTCTCCTCTTGCCACGCTCCTAGTTCTTACCAGCCCCTGCAACGAGTTGCAAATGTGAATGACTGATCCGGTATCATATACCCAAGAACTATTAGGTGCATCAGCAAGATAAATGTCTATAACATTGCACACAAGTGTACCTGAGTCGGAAGTCATACCTCCACTCTTGGCCTTGTCAGCCAAATACTTGGTGCAGTTCCTCTTCCAGTGGCCATCCTGCTTGCAATAGAAGCAATTGGCTCCGGCTGTAGGAGAAGGCTTAGTCTTTGAGGAAGCACTCTGGACAGGGCCATGGGCGCTACCTCCTGACTTATCCTTCTTCTTCTTAGTCCAAGAACTCTTCTTGAACTTAGCCTTATTCTGCACCATCAACACTTGACTGGCGCCTTTCTTGATATCAGCCTCTGCCGTTTTGAGCATCCCATGTAATTCAGTGATACTCTTATCCATACCATGCATATGATAGTTCGAGATGAACGGACCATACGCACTAGGAAGAGAGTTCAGAATTATATCAGTGGCGATCTCTTCTTTAATTGAGAAGCCCAAGCGATCCAAAGACTGTATGTAACCAATCATCTTGATTACATGCGGACTCAGTGGATCGCCGTCTTTCAGCTTACAGCCAAGCAAAGCTTGAGAGACTTGATACCTCTCAGTCCTTGCTTGAGCCTGGAACATACTTTTGAGGCTTTCGATCATATCGTAGGCCTCAACATTTTCGAACTGCTGCTGCAAGTCCGGTTCCATGTGTGCAAGCATAAGACAGCTAATCTCCGTAGACTCATCTCTAGTCTTACGGTAGGCATTTGTGACGGCGACAGTCGCATCATCATCAGGCTCTTCTGGAAGTGGAGTTTCTAGAACATGTTCTTTCTTGTCATGCTTGAGGACTATCCTCAGATTACGATACCAGTTGGTGAAATTAATTCCATTAAGCTTATCTTTCTCTAGGATTGACCTCAACGCAAAAGTGGACAACTGAGGAAGGTTGCTAGGTGCCATTGATCTACAACAGAAAATACGCAAAAACACTTAAGACATGTATTCATAAAAGAGCAGGCATATTAAACGTTTTAATACTTATGCTCCCACTAGAACCAACATCCCTCCGATGGTTGCTAAGTGATTCAGGACCCTAAATAAGCAAGCCGACTAGTGAGCTTTAGCATCACCGCTAGCCGTCAAGTGATCTAGGTAGGCAACACCTTGCCAATCGTATCTCTATACGACTCCTGTTAGTTGGGTGACATCACATGCCCCGGCTCCCAACCTACCTCGCCCCGAGCCCCACAACCGTTGTGATGGACTCGTCTAGATTACCAAGTGCTTCTGCGTGTAAGAGTCCGACTCAAACCCACCTAACCGGAAAGAATTGGTAGCACCTCAATTTTATGAGCCCACTACCAAGAATGTCCGACTTGTGATGGTGCAGCACTGGCGGGGCGACCGACTAGACCTTCTTTGAGGGATTAAAGAATCTACCAACTATCTAAATAGAGGTAAATAGAGGCATAACAATAACACAAATAAAGCAATTATAATGTGAAATGGTATGGCTCTCTTCATGGTGATCTCCATCTCCACGAAGCTTGTAAGTCGACTCGTGCCAACTCTTGTCACGTGCCATCTTACTCCATGTAGCCGACTTGTACATCGACTTGCATGCCTTCCGGGTTCTCCAACAAGCTACACTAGCTAAGTAAATGAAATTTACATAGAGAATCCGACACGCAGGCCGGTATACAATAAAATGACAGCACCTAGGCTCCAGCCGGCTGACAAAAACATGATACGCAGATCATGTATGGATTACACACATCACATGCACATAAGCCATACCATTCACAACTTCCTGCAAAAACAAGTTATGCATAGATACGATATCTACCGGCGTTGTGAAACTCGCAACGACATCTAAGGCGCTACGACAGGACGACGGCGGTCCCGAATCATGGATTTCTTCATCGGATAAAACGATTTTACCCGAATCTGATCCGTATTCCGACTCGACCAAACTCTTTGATCTTCGATCACCGCAACTGGATTTATGTGTCACGGTATACCCCGATGGCGGAAACCGACCGGTAGGGGTAAATTGTTCCACGACCTTAGCAGTATGATCACGGAAACCAGATCATCCATTAACCCCGAGTACGATTGATCCAATCAACCTTGTACAAAACCGATCTATCTCATAGACCGACCACCAAAACAGCAATTAGATCACATCTAATGCTAACTACATATCACATATGTACGGATCTCGGGCCTAATACCAGAAGCTACCGCTCTGATACCACTGTTGGCACGCGTAGAGATAAACGAAAACTTTTTCCTACGCGATACTACCAAGATCTAGCCGAGGTAGAAGGCCACGAGTATTACCACTAGACGCGCAGGTGCGGATTATCGATGTAGCGCGTCGGGTCGGGGCAGTGCAGTCCCACGATCCGGTCCGGCCGATCCAATCCCTCGAACGTCGAAGTGCTGAACGTACAGCACCTCTGCCGGTATCCACACGTACGAGGAGGAGCTCCGACGGCGGACTGCTAGGTCCGGTGCGGCGGCTGGACTGAGTGGGGCTAGGGTTCCCAACGCATGGGAGAGTGGACTAACGTGCCCGCTGGGCAACCTGCGTCCCTCTTTATATAGCGTATGGTAATGGGCTTCACAACACTTGTGGCCCATTCCCTCCGTGAGTCCGACTCACTAACTCAGTCCATTTCCGGTTCAGGTCCAACCCAACCAATGCTTGCTCCCGCTCTTAAGTGTGCGACCCTGCAGGCTCATGGCGACATGGACACGATTGGAGTCCTACTCCCAATCGATCAATCGGTAGCGGCTCCTAGCAGAACGTGCCGACTCCCAAGTCCCATTGAGTCATGACGACATACCTTTCAATGCGATATTCATCTTAGTCCCTTTTGCCTCACGATATACCTTGTCGAGCTATAGGCGATTTATCGTCATCCCTTAAATAGCTCAACTCTCTTCTCGATCCGTGATATGTGATTCATCTGACTAACTCTTTAGTCAATAGACACAGTTAACACTTAACTGAGTCGCGCATGGCCATGCTTCCTGAATCATATCACTCGAGAGGGCCCAGAGAATATCTCTCCAATCGGAGGGGCAAAATCCCATCTTGATTATCCACATCACGCAGCTTGCTTCTCATTCGACCCGAACTCTGCCTTTATAGTTGCCTTGTCACAGAACAACGTTTGACAGAACCAAAGTCGGTGATCCACAACTCGGATTGTGCGACAACCTCAGGTCTAAGGATTACATTGATTGAGACTACAAATGACGACTTGATCGTTGCATCTCAATGTGGGTCAGTCCGACTTGCTAAACTCTTTAGCCAAGTCCGTGAACGTTGGAATGGCATCACCATGCCCATGACAAGTGGAACCGTGTCATCAGCCAACACTCACATTAGTCTAGGGTGTGTGTCCAGCACAACCTAAAGGACCAAGGACAATCTAGTATGAACAACATGAATATATAGTTCCACAATCGAATCACATATTCAATGATATATATCAGATGTTCAAAACAAGGACAAATTAATAACTTTATGAATACAGTGGGAATTACATCATACATGATTGCCTCTAGGGCATATTCCCAACAGGAGTTAGTATGGATGTCCAAGGTACCAATGTTTATTACTGATTAGTAATGGAGTTTTCCAATCATGTATACTTTTTGTAGAATCTGTAGGGGTCACGCACCTAAGGAGTCAAAGTTAGTTGTGCACCTTCGATGGTTCAAAGTAGAGAGTGGGTATCACTCGGATAGTTCCGTCGTGTTAGAATTTTATTCGAAGAGATTTTATGAGCGGATATGAGTTTTCCCGGGATGTTAAAAGTGTTTATGACCTCAGTATACAGAGTCTATGATTTTATTTGTAGGGTATATAAGGTTCCGGAAGAGTTTCGAAGGAAACCCGAGAAGGAGGGAGTGGCCGAGGGGGCCGAAGTAATGCCCCAGAGCTGCGCCTCACCTTTTGGGGCACAGACACAAGGCAAGGCGCACCAACCCTCCTGTCTTTCCACATTTGTTTTTGTGGATTTTTGGTAAATCCTAAAGTAAAGGAAAAAGGGAAAAAAGGAAAGGGAGAAAAGATAGCAGGTGGACTCCTCATTGGAAGGAGGAGTCCTAACAAAACTAGGGGAGGGTGCGGCCAGCCCTAGGGCTTGAGCGCACCAGGCCTTGCCCCCCAAGGCAGGTCTCCCCTCCTCCCTACTATATATAACCACCCCTCCCTCATTGGAGATCACACAATTGCTCTTGGGTTTTTGAGGTGTCCTCTCCAAAACCTTTCTCTCTCTCATGTGTTGGGACTCTCTCCACCTCACTGTGCACTTGTAGTTTCTAATTCTCGACAGTGAAGTGTTGCACGACTTTGACGGACCTACGTGTGCAAGCTCTTAGAGGGGTAACACTTGAGACCCTCACTATGTTGGATCCATAAGGCTAGATACAGGGAGACGGAAACTATTGGATGTATGCCCAAGAGGCAATAATATTTATACATATGTTTCATATGACTATGCTATAAATGACGTGGTTCCTGAATATGGGATTCGGAGGAAAACTCACGCTCACGTGTAGTAACATGAACACATAAATAAACCCTGGTGTTTCCTTTTACGACTAATTCATTGGATGTTTGATGACTATTGTCATGGACATTGTTTATGTCAACGCCAATGAATAACATATTGTTGGAAGGGAACAATATGGCCGGGTATTCCCTAAGTATACTGATATCCTAAAATATTCCACTAAGACATATATTGTCCTTAGAATCATATCACAACACGGTTATATTACAATGCATCCTTTGACCATGAGATTATCGGGATAATATATTCTAAAGGTTTTACTTTGGTGCTTTAAAGAGTCACACCGTAAACTGGGTGAACATAAAGGTAGCTACTGGGTAATTCTAAAAGAATGTATTACCTCGATATTCTGAGATGAGAATTACTCCTCCGTAAAAGGAGAGATGCATACATGGGCTCACTCAGTATTCTTGATATCCATAATTTCTGTAGACAATGCATGATGATGATACATCATGTGGGATATCGTAATACAGTAACGAGAAATAGAAAACTTTTTGGGTATAAAGATAAGACAAAGATATAAGTGAACCAGAGATTGTTTCACGGCAATACCGGAATCAATAGTCTCGGGTAATTAAGTTCGGTATCGTGAGTAATGGGAGATTTGTATAATAACCAACAGGTTCAGCAGTTTATTCCTTTAGTATGTGGGAGTCAATATGGCTTTCCACGTCCCCGCTATTGATTATTGAAAAGGAAAGAGTTTCCAGTTTCATGTCCACACACTATCGAACCAGTAGGGGAAACACACTTAAGTTTGGGATTATTTTTGTGTATATCGGTGGGTCCGGATCAACTAGAAGTATTATCAATACGGTGTTTCTGCGTGATAGATATATTTTATATATCAGAGAGAATTTATAGCAAGGGAATTAGATGTTCCGGAGTGATAGAAACAACTTCTGTTACTGCCGGAAGTTATTCTTGAGTTGTTGTTAAAGAGAAATTGAGGTTGCACGCTTTACGGAGCAAATGCATGGGGGCATGAGATGTCTCGGGATGTCAGAAATATATTTTTGACATCGTTAGATAATATCGATGATTTTATCTATAGGGGTTAAGTGATTTCGGAGAAGTTTCGGGGACTTTCCATATAGGAGGTGTACCATGGCCAAACCCTAATTTTGGGGGCTGACAGGTGGGCCCAGTAGCTTCACAAAATGGTACTCATCATCCCCGTATTTTCCTGAATTATTTGGATAGAAAAGGGTAAAATAAAAAGGAGAAAAAGAAAAAGGGACAGGGGGAGGTGGAGTTCTAATTAGATCCCTTCTAATTGAATTAGAGCTTCCTCTTATTAAATTAGAGATTCCTCTAATTGAATTAGAGATTATTCTAATTGGGTTTTGAGGTGTCCTATCCCGATTCGACCTAGTTTCTAATTACTCTCTCTCTCTCATGTGTTGAGAACTCCACCTTCATAGACACCTGCGGCGTCAAGTCCTAGACGGAGAAGTGCTGTAGAATTTTCCCACATATGTGTGCATACTCTTAGAGGGGTAACACGTGAGACCCTCACTCTGCTGGATCAAGGTGTTGCCTCAACCACAGGCTTGTGCATGAGGATTTTCTACATGCTTCATCGACATCATCATCGACACCTCTTCCGCTACTATACTGTCTGGTATACAATCTCGGGAACTAGATCTTGGAATTTACATTCACTTGTATCTGCATAGCAAGGTCTTGCTTGTTGCGTATCAATTTTGGTGATTTTTTTTTAATTCCTGTTGCGCAACCAAGCAGCAACATTTCCACTTCACGGCTTAGCCGTGGAAATCATCATCATCTTTTACTGACATCGCCATCAACACTCATTCCGCACCTTCGTGTTGGTAACGATCTAGATCTAGCTTCTCTTATATCTTCATGGTAGATCTTGGTTTTTGCGTAAGACAAATTTTCTAAAATGCATGCACGCGACCCAATATCCTGATGGTCTTGGAGTTGATTGAGATCTAACTTAGTTCTCATCGAGTGAGAATTAGCAAAACTATTAGAAAGCTTTGATTTCTCGTTAAAGTACACAAATGATAAATACGAACCTTTAAATTTTCATGAAGAAACATCTTAATGCCCAAGCTACATAAAACCAAATTTGTGTATCTATAATAGATGTACCATTCATTGTTATAGATCCACATATTTGTTTTTCATGTATAGCACATATTAACGAAACTATCAATGTGTCTTTTTTAAAACTTGCATGACCCCTCGTCCCCCAAGTCGCCTATCCAGGCGACTCCGGGGGTGATGGCGTGAAATCACACACCCGTTGGGAGACCCCAAGAGAAAGGTATGATGTAGTACAACATCAAATTTCCCCCAGTTAAGGAACCAGTGTGATTAATCGAGTAGGACATCGAAGTCTCTCAATAGGTTACTGATGCGGCATGTAGTTGACGCCTTCGTTGGTAAACCCCAAGAGAAAGGTTGTGAAGAGTGTAGCAGCAAGTTTTTCCTCAGAAAAGAAACCAAGGTTGAATCGACCAGTAGGAGGACAAGCAATCTCTGAAGGTTGATGCAGCAGAGGTGGCAGGGCGCACTACTAGTTCAACAGCAACGTGGAACCTACACTACATAATCAAATCACTCTGTCCCAACGAAGCAGTGAGGTTGTCAATCTCACCGGTTTTTCTGAACATAAAGAGGTTAAATATATGGTGTGGAAAACAGTAGGAAAACAGTAGGAGAGTAGTATGAAAGCAGTAGGTATTTTATCACTATGAGGAAAAAGGACCGGGGTCCACAGTTCACTAGTGGTGTCTCTCCGAGAAAGATAAATAACATGTGTGGTGAACAAATTATAGTTGGGCAATTGACAGAAATAAAGGCTGCACCGTAGTGCATATGCAAGACATAAAGATTACTATGTGACTCATGCGGGCATTACAACAAGATACACAGACCGTTATCCAACTGCATCTATGACTAAAAATCCACCCTTCGAATATCATCCGAGAAAACGTTGGGTATTAAGATGCAAGCAACAGATAATCGCAGTAAGCAAAGTGTGTAATGTAAACAATAACATCATCCTTAGACAAAGCATTGTTGTTTTCTGCCTAATGGCAACAGCACATCCTCCACCCGTCACGTTTCTGTCACTCAAGCACAGATGAAAAGGAGGCATGGACCCACTATTGAGCATAAATACTCCCTCTTGGAGTTACTAGCATCTACTTGGCCAGAGCATCTACTAACAATGCAGAGCGTGCAAGATCATAAATGACATAAGCATGAAGATATCATGATAGATTGATAATCAGAAGACATAGCATTCAAGATTCATCAGATCCCAGCAAACACAACATGTAGCATTACATAAAAATGATCTTGATCATGATAGGTAGCTCACAAGATCTAAACATGAGGCACAAAGTGGAGAGAACGACCATCTAGCTACTGCTATGGACCCGTAGTCCAGGTATGAACTACTCACGCATCACTTCGGAGGAGGGCATGGTTGTGTAGACCCCTCCGGTGATGATTTCCCCCTCCGGTAGGGTGCCTGGGAGAGCTCGAGAACCCTCCCGGTCTCGGGATGACGGTGACGACGGCCTCGAGTGTTTCTCGGGAAAACGTGGGATATATTTAGGGTTTACATCTCGAGGGGATTAAATAGGCGAAAGGGAAAGGGTGGTGGAAGCCTGGGGGCCCCACACCACCCCCCGGCGCGGCCAGGGGGCGCGCCTCCCTATGGTGTGGGCCCCCTGAGGGCCCCCTCTAGGTCTCTTCACGACTCCGTGGAACCTTCGGGAATTCTAGGACTTTCGGGCTTCAAACTTTCCAATTCCGAGAATATTTCAGAACAACTTTTCTGAAACTAAAAACAGCAGAAAACAGAGAACTGGCTATGTGGCATCTTGTCAATAGGTTAGTCCGGAAAATCGATAAAAATGACATAAAGTGTATAGCAAACATGTGGGAAACAATAAGAAAACAACATGGAGCATCAGAAATTAAGGATACGTTTATGACGTATCAACATCCCCGAGCTTAGTTCCTACTCGTCCTCGAGTAGGTAAATGATAAAAACACAATAATTTCTGAGGTGACATGCTACCAACATAAACTTGATCATCAATAATGTAAAAGCATAAGTAAGCTGAGATCATAGAACTTCAGCACAAGCATGATAAATAAAACTTCAATAATAAAGCATAGCAATCACTTTGTATCATGAGAAGTAACTCAAATAAAAGATCATGAATAACAATGCAAAGAAAGATATACGCTTATTTCAAGTATAAAGAAAGCATGTCAAAGTGATATTTCGCTAGTCCTTAAGAGTGGGGCAGAACATAAATGCCAGGACACCTTCAAAGTTCGTGAGGAAGACTAGAGCAAATAATTAGAGAACAAGCAATAACACATCATGAATCAATTAATAATGTTTCTTGGACAAATGCTCATAAAACTAAGAATGGAAAGAAAAGCTCTCTCAACTGTGCATAAAGTTAGAAGATGGAGACTCAACATAAAAGTAAAAGAAAGGCCCTTCGCAGAGGGAAGCATGGATAACTCATGTGCTAGAGCTTTTATTTTATTAAACAGAGGTATGAAAACTTGACACTCCTCCCAACCATCTTTCACAAACCATGGCTAACTGCATCCTCGGGTGCCTGCCAACAATCACATATCGTGGAGGAGTGTCTATATATTAAGGGAGGTGTATGCTTATGTCAACGAATGGTAAACATAAAATATAGTACGTCATAATCCAACTAGACTTCACAAGAGCGGCTCCCATAGAAGGACACATCTGGGTAGAAGGTCATCCCTCTTTCTCTTTGGTTACACAATTATGCTTTTACAAATAAATCAGGGGCAAAAATAGTGAAGAGAATTTGTGTTATTAATTTGGGGCTGGGCACCCCGCTGCCAGCTCTTTTATCATTGGATAAGCGGATGAAGCCCTAGTCCAGGGTGTAAAATTCCAATCAACAAGTGAGATAAAGATTCTCTATTTACGTCCTCATGAGCTAAGACAGGAGCACAAAACAGGAGTAATTTTGAAAGTTTTAAAGGTAACACATGAGCAATTTACTTTGAAGTGGCGGTTAAATACCACATGTAGACATGTATGATGGACACAATGGGAAAACTTTGGTTTTAGGGAGTTGGATGCACGAGTAGAGCTCATACATAGTACAGGTGGAGGCTAGCAAAAGACTGGGAGCGACAAATCAAGAGAGCATAAGAGCCATAATCATGCATAGCGACATAAACATCATTAATCAAAGCATAAGTGGTACCACAAGTTCAAAAACTAAATGATCATGGATTCTATTCGTGACTGGTTCATAGTCATAAATATGGTGTGAGCATGCGCCAAGTCAACCAAATAAAACATTCAAAGGAGAACACCACAAATTTATGCTTCAATATGACAAGAACAACTCATGATTCTTTCAATGGCACATTAAACACTCTTAGCTATTTGAGGCTAATCATTCTACTTAGTAACCACAAGGCTTTAAAACTAAAATAACATCTAGCATTATATGAAAAATTCTAGCCACAGTCTATACAATCTTCTACTTGCACCGCTAAAAATTCTACCTCAAGCAGCAGTTTCTTTTCCCAACAAGCACCATACAAATCATGCTTTAACAAAAACTCTCTAAATGCTACAGCAAGAAAACATGAGAGGACTCACATAACACTACTAAAACTAACAGCTCTGAATAAGAGATGCAGTGAAAACAAGAGCTAAACAGGAATTTTTGCAGCAGCTAGAAGAAAAAACTAAGAATACTAGCATAGCAAGTATTCAAACGAAAAAGCGGAGCGTGTCACTCTCCCAAAAAAAGAATGCTAGGATCCAACTATATTATTGAAGAAGGGAAAACAAAAGAAAACAAATGAAAACAAAAGAAAAACAAACAGACGCTCCAAGTAAACTTCATATGATGTGACCGAATGAAAATATAGTTTCACGAGAAGTGACCTGATAGATAGTTGATGAAGAAGGGGATGCCTTGGGCATCCCCGAGCTTAGATGCTTGAGTCTTATAAAAATATGCTTGGATGAACTACGGGGTCATCCCAAAGCTTTTACCTTGCACTCTTCTTGATCACATATATCACCTCTTCTCTTGACCCTTGAAAACTTCCTTCACACTTAAACAGTAATTCACATTAGAGGGTTAGTGCAACAAATAAAAATCCATTGGTTCTGTATGTAAAAGGTACTATTGATACTTTTAAACATTATCTAAAGCCACTGATGTTTCGTGAATCAAAGAAACCCACTTGACATCGCAAAAGAGCAAATACAAGAAAAATGGCAGAATCTGTCAAAACCAGAACTGTCTGTAGAGCCGAATTTTTTCGAGGCACTTATGTTGCTCAGATCAAAAAATTTAAAGAATGAAAAACTTGAAGAATTAGCTTAGGAATAAGCATAAAAATTTTCAGATCATTCTAAGCTTCCAGGATTTTATACGATTTTTTTTCGGTGGACAAAAGAAATCTGTTTCCTCCGCAGAAATCCGAAAACCAACTCCAACTCTCGTCAGAAACCTTACTTGGCACTACTAAAACTTGAAAATAAAGATACAAAGGAGTTGCTACAGAAGTATACAACCCCTTGACTCAAAGAAAATAGACAAAAACAAAACAAAAATAAAACCATGGGTTATCTCCCAAGAAGTGCTTTTCTTTAACGCCTGTTAGCTAGGCCAAGAAAAGTGGAATCAAGTATTTTCGAAAGGAGGGGCTTTCAAATAAAGATTGGTCAATTCCTTAATAATGCATTGTATTTTATCTAAGTGAGTTTACAAGGTTTCTCTCTTAGAACTTTTAGGCTTACTATCTTCATCAAATAAATTCTCAGGCACAATCCAATCAAAATTCTTTTCTTGGGCTTCATGCAATGCTATCAATTTAAATGGGATTGGTATTTTATCATCCTCTGCATTATTAGATTCAGTTTTTTCAAGAGAACCAACAATGTCTAGACATGATCCAAGCATATTGAAACGACCAAAGACTTTTCTAGCTTCTATAGCAACATCTCCAAATTCTTTAAGCATAGCTTTTAAGATAAAGTTTCTTTTCTGAACATCTTCAATGTTATTTAAATTGAGGAACATATGTTGTGATATGGGATGGTGATTAACAAATCGAGCTTCTAACATGTGAACTAAAGAAGTTGCAGCAGTCTCATAATTGGGAGCAAGTTCTAATATGGATTTTTCTTCAAAATTATCATGCTTACTAACATGATCAAAGAATTCTTTAATAGTGTCTTTTCCAAGTATAGAACCACTTCCTACCGGAAAATCTTTCAGGGTAAATATAGGGAACAACATGATGAAAAGTAACAAAGAAGTGACAAGAATAACAACTAGAATAAGAACTAATTATTTTAGTGTTTTTGATAAAGATAAGCAACCAAGAGAAAATAAACTAAACTAAGCAAAACAAAAACAAAGTAAAGAGATTGGAAGTGAGAGACTCCCCTTGCAGAAATTCTCTTCCTCCCCGGCAACGGCGCCAGAAAACTTGATGCGGCGTGTAGTTGACGCCTTCGTTGGTAAACCCCAAGAGAAAGGTTGTGAAGAGTGTAGCAGCAAGTTTTCCCTCAAAAAAGAAACCAAGGTTGAATCGACCAGTAGGAGGACAAGAAATCTTTGAAGGTTGATGCAGCTGAGGTGGCATGGCGCACTACCGGTTCAGCAGCAACGTGGAACCTACACAACACAATCAAATCACTCTGTCCCAATGAAG
Organism: Alopecurus myosuroides; assembly: GCA_028641055.1. Taxonomy (NCBI): domain Eukaryota; kingdom Viridiplantae; phylum Streptophyta; class Magnoliopsida; order Poales; family Poaceae; genus Alopecurus; species Alopecurus myosuroides. The sequence continues at coordinate 480,644,220 of CM054058.1, forward strand.
CAGTGTCAATCTCACCGGTTTTGCTGAACACAAAGAGGTTAAATGTATGGTGTGGAAAACAGTAGGAACAGTATGAGAGCAGTATGAAAGGAGTAGGTGGTTTATCAGTATGAGGAAAAAGGACCGGGGTCCACAGTTCACTAGTTGTATATCTCCGAGAAAGATAAATAACATGTGTGGTGAACAAATTACAGCTGGGCAATTGACAGAAATGAAGGCTGCACCGTAGTGCATATGCAAGACATAAAGATTACTATGTGATTCATGCGGGCATTACAACAAGATACATAGACCGTTACCCAACTGCATCTATGACTAAAAATCCACCCTTCGAATATCATCCAAACAAACATTGGGTATTAAGTTGCAAGCAACAAATAATCATAGTAAGCAACATGTGTAATGTAAACAATAACATCATCCTTAGACAAAGCATTGTTGTCTTCTCCCTAATGGCAATAGCACATCCTCCATCCGTCACGTTTCTGTCACTCGAGCACAGATGAAAAGGAGGCATGGACCCACTATCGAGCATAAATACTCCCTATTGGAGTTACTAGCATCTACTTGGCCAGAGCATCTACTAACAACGGAGAGCATGCAAGATCATAAATAACATAAGCATGAAGATATCATGATAGATTGATAATCAGACGACATAGCATTCAACATTCATCAGATCCCAGCAAACACAACATGTAGCATTACATAAAGATGATCTTGATCATGATAGGCAGCTCACAAGATCTAAACATGAGGCACAAAGTGGAGAGAACGACCATCTAGCTACTGCTATGGACCCGTAGTCCAGGGATGAACTACTCACTCATCACTTAGGAGGACAGCATGATGGTGCAGACCCCTCGGGTTATGATTTCCCCCTCCGGCAGGGTGCCGGGGAGAGCTCGAGATCCCTCCCGATCTCGGGATGACGGTGACGGCGGCCTCTGGTGTTTCTCGGGAAAAGGTGGGATATATTTAGGGTTTACGTCTCGGGGGGATTAAATAGGTGAAAGGGCAAAGGCGGTGGAGGCCTGGGGGGCCCCACACCACCCCCCGGCGCAGCCAAGGGGGCGCGTAGCCCTATGGTGTGGGGCCCCCTGAGGCCCCCCTCCGGGTCTCTTCGGGACTCTGTGGAACCTTCGGGAATTCTAAGACTTCCAGGCTTCGAACTTTCCAATTCCAAGAATATTTCGAGAACAAGTTTTCTGAAACTAAAAACAGCAGAAAACGGGGAACTGGCTCTGTGGCATCTTGTCAATAGGTTAGTTCGGAAAATCGATAAAAATGACATAAAGTGTATAGAAAACATGTGGCAAACAATAAGAAAACAACATGGAACATCAGAAATTAAGGATACGTTTATGACATATCAGTTACTTGTCGTCTGGCGCTTCAAAAAGCGTGTACCTACACACAAACACAAACGCTCTCTTGCTCCCAACTTTTCAAGAAGGTTTTCAATCTTCCTCTCTTGCTGAGAACTGGAGAATTGATTGTATCGAATGGTTGGAGATGATTAAATGAAATTCGAACAGCAAAAAAGTGATGATGAAAAGAAAGTAAACGAGGTTGTAATCAATGAAGAAAGTAGTACTGGGGGCCATAATTTCACTAGTGGTGTCTCTCCTAAGAACAATAAACATGTCGGGTGAACAAATTATAGCTGGAAAATTGACAAATCATGAACGTATAACAATACTGTTATGGAGAAATATAGTTTTCGGGTTCTAACAGTGTAGGCATTACGTCAAAATAAATAGACCACCATCCGACAACATCTATTACTAAAAGTCCACCTTGAGACATTAATCCAAAATAATCTCGATGGTATTAAGTTACATCAACGAAGTGATTTCTTGTGTGCAACAGACAAATGCATTAAAACAATATGTAATGTAAGAAATAATTCCCATCGGTAGACAAGAACACCATTGTTTTCTACCTAGTGGCTACAGCACATCCTCCAACCTTCACGTTTCTGTCACTCGAGCACATATATAAAGGAGGCATGAACCCACTATCTAGCATGTAAACCCTATCTTGGAGGTGCATACAATAACTTGGCCAAGGCAATCATACAAACTGGAGAGCATTGCAAGGCAAGATTAAAACTCTCTAAAGATATAAGTGAAGCAACTCAATATGACATGAACAAAATAATCATAATCTTATGATTATCGGATCCCAGCAAACACAACATGTAGCAATTACATACCGATGATCTTGATCATGTTAGGAAGCTCACAAGATCTAAACATGGTGGCACAAGGAGGAGAGAACACCATCTAGCTATTGCTATGGAACCGTAGTCCCGGGATGAACACCTCAAACATCTGTATGAAGGCAATCATGGCGATGTAGAGGCCTCGGGTGACGATCATCCTCTCTGTCAGGGTGCCGGAGCAGGACACTAGAAGGCCTAGATTGGCCTTTCGAGGTGACAGCGCATCTGTATGTTTTTCGTGGAAAATTTCTCCGTCCCCGACATTTTTAGGGTTAAAGTGAATTTATAGACGAAGAGGCGACGTGAGGCGGTAGCCACGGTCACGAGGGGGCAACCAGGCGCGGCCAAGGGGGGCCGCGCTTGGCACCTCCGTGGTGGCCCCCTGGCTCCCCTCTAGCTCTCCTTTGTACTCCGTCTTTGTTCCGGGTAAAAAAATGAACTTCGTGAATTTTCAGGACTTTTGGTGAATATTTTATTCAGAACCATGCTGAAACATAAAACAGCAGACAACAGAAACTGGCTCTGGGCATCTTGTTAATAGGTTAGTCCATGAAATCATCTGAAAAATAAAGTAAAACATATAGAAAACATGTAAGAACATAAAGAAAACAAGCATGGAGCATCAAAATTATAGATACGCTTGGGACGTATCAGGGGGCGAACGCACCGGTGCCCCACGGGGTTGTCCCCGTGCTCCCTCCTCCCCTCGCTGCCGCCAAAGGTCACCATCGGTCAAAGCCCATGCGGAGATTGCGGTGGCGGGATTTCCCCCTATGCGGTGGTGCCCCCTTTTCATGATGCGGCGACGAGATATGGCGGCTTAGCATCGGCGTGGTGACGGGGCCTTGATACGTCTCCAACGTATCTATAATTTCTGATATTCCATGTTGATATTATGCCAATTGCTACATGTTTTCCGTATCTTTTCCTACGTTTTCTTTGGTTTTTCAGGACTAACCTATTAACAAGATGCCAAGTGCCAGTTCCCTGTTTTATGCTGTTTTTTATTTCAAAAAAGTTGTTCTGGAAATATTCTCGGAATTGGACCCCACGAATCCCGAAGTTCCTATTTTCCCCGGAAGCATCCAGAAGTCCCGAAGAGCCCGAGAGGGGGGCCATAGGGTGGCCACACCATAGGGTGGCGCGGGTCCCCCTGGTCGCGCCGCCTGGTAGTGTTGGGCCCCTGGCCACCCCCTGGCATCGCCCTTTCGCCTATATATACTCTCCCGAGGGAAAACCCTAAGAGAATCGACCTTTTCCATAAAATACATCCATAGCTCCGCCGCCGCCGCCGACAAGTTTCGGGGGACAGATCTCTGTTCTGGCACCCTGCCGGGACGGGGAAGTGCCCCCGGGACCCATCTCCATCGACTCCACCGCCATCTCCGTCGCCGTTGTTGTCTCCTATGATGAGGAGGGAGTAGTTCTCTGATGTTGGCAAAGCGTGTTGGGAACCCCAAGAGGAGGGTGTGATGAGCACAGCAGTAGAAGTTTTCCCCTTAGTTAAGAACCAGGGTTATCAATCCAGTAGGAGAAAGAGAATCTTCGGAAGGTTGATGCCACTGACGGTGGTGCTGGCGCTTCACCGGTGTCAGCAACAACGTGGAGCCTGCACACAACACAATCAAAATACTTTGCCCCAACGGTACAGTGAGGTTGTCAATCTCACCGGTCTTGCTGAAAACAAAGATTAGACGTATAGTGTGGAAAAACAGTGTATGCTTGCAGAAAGTAAAGAAAGCAGGAAATTGTTGTGGTTTGTTTAACAGTGTGGAAAAATGGACCGGGGTTCGTAGTTTCACTAGTGGTGTCTCTCCATAAAAGATAGCATGCTGGGTGAACAAATTACAGCTGGGCAATTGACAAATAAAGGTTGCACCGTAGTGCACAATATGACATGAAGATTACTATGCTTATTTAGTGCGGGCATTACAACAAGATACATAGACCGACATCCATCTGCATCTATGACTAATAATCCACCCTCAGGTTATCATCCGAACCCCCTCAGGTATTAAGTTGCAAGCAACAGATAATTGCATTAAACAAAGTGTGTAATGTAAGCAATGATTATGCACGCGGGCACTCTCACCAGCTGTTTTCTCCCTAATGGCAACAACACATCCTCCCCCTTCACGTTTCTGTCACTCGAGCAAGGCAACAAGGAGGCATGAACCCACTATCGAGCATAAATACTCCCTCTTGGAGTCACTAACAATTACTTGGCCAGAATAACCACTAGCAACGGAGAGCATGCAAGATCACAAATAACACATGCAAATAAAGACTATAATCAACTTGGCATAAGGTCAATATTCATCGAATCCCATCAAACACAACACAAAGAATTACATAAGATCAATCTCGATCATGATAGACAGCTCACGAGATCTAAACATGGAGGCATATGAGGAGAAGACAACCATCTAGCTACAGCTACGAACCCGTAGTCCAAGGATGAACTACTCACGCATCACTCCGGAGGCAGGCATGGTGATGAAGAGGCCTCCGGTGATGATCTCTCTCCGGCAGGGTGCCGGAAACAGCTTCAGAACCCCCTGATCTGGGGTTGACGGTGACGGCGGCTGCGGAACTTTTTCGGGGATTTTGATCAGTTGCCTAGGGTTTTCCATCCAGGGGGCTTAAATAGGCGAAAGGGAGAAGGCGGTGGTGCTCCAGGGGGCCCACACCCCTAGCTGGCGCGGCCAAGGGGGGTCGCGCCACCCTATGGTGTGGCCCCCTTGCTGCCCCTCTTCGGTTCCTCTTCGGTCTTCTGGATGCTTCCGGGGAAAATAGGACTTCCGGGCTTCGAATTTTCCAATTCCGAGAATATTTCCAGAACAACTTTTCTGAAACTAAAAAACAACAGAAAACAGGGAACTGGCTCTGTGGCATCTTGTTAATAGGTTAGTCCGGAAAACGTATAAAAATGCTATAAATAAGGGAGAAAACATGTAGCAATTGGCAAAATATGATCATGGAGCATCAGAAATTAGGGATACGTTTATGACGTATCAAGCATCCCCAAGCTTAGTTCCTACTCGTCCTCGAGTAGGTAAACGATAAAACAATAATTTCTGAGGTGACATGCTACTAACACAAACTTGATCAATCTAATGTAAAAGCATATGCACGCTGAGATCATAAGACTTTAAACACAGGCATGATAAATAAAACTTTAATAATAAAGCATAGCAATTACTTTGCATCACGAAGAGTAACTCAAATAAAGGATCATGAATAATAATGCAAAGAAAGGTAAACGTTTGTTTCAGGTATAGAGAAAGCATGGCAAAGTGATATTTCGATAGTCCTTAAGAGTGGGGCAAAACATAAATGCCAGGACACCTTCAAAGTTCAAGAGGAAGACTAGAACAATAATTTAAGAACAAATATATCACATCATGAAGTAATTATTGATGCTTATGGGACAAATGCACATAGAACTCAGAATGGCAAAAATGCTCTCTCAACTGTGCATAAAGTTAGAAGATGGAGACTCAACATAAAAGTAAAAGAAAGGCCCTTCGCAGAGGGAAGCAGGGATCACTCATGTGCTAGAGCTTTTATTTTATTAAATAGAGGTATTAAAAGTTTGACATTTGTGGAGGAATGTCTATATTTTGGGAGATGTATGCTAATGTCAACGAATGGTAAACAGAAAATACAGTACGTCACAAGTCAACTGGATTCACAAGAGCGGCTCCCATGGTGAAGGACGCAACTGGTGTAGAAGGTCATCCCTCTTTCTCTTTTGTTTACACAATTATGCTTTGACTGATAAATCAGGGGCAAAAATAGTGAAGAGAATTTGTATGCATTAATTTGGGGCTGGGCACCCCGCTGCCAGCTCTTCTATCATTTGGATAAGCGGATGAAGCCACTAGTCCAGGGTGTGAAATCCAATCAACAAGTGAGATAAAGATTCTCTATTTACGTCCTCATGAGCAAAAACAGGAACATAAAGCAGGAGTAATTTTGAAGGTTTTAAAGGTAACACATGAGCAATTTACTTTGGAATGGCAGTTAAATACCACATGTAGGTAGGTATGGTGGACACAATGGGAAAAACTTTGGTTTAAGGGAGTTTGGATGCACGAGTAGAGCTCATACTCAGTACAGGTGGAGGCTAGCAAAAGACTGGGAGCGACAAATCAAGAGAGCATAAGAGCCATAATCATGCATAGCGACATAAGCATCATTAATTAAAACATAAGAAGTATCACAAGTTCAAAAACTAAGTGGTCATGGAGGCTATTCGTGACTGGTTTGTAGTCATAAACATGGTGTGAGCATGCGCCAAGTCAACCAAATAAAACATTCGAAAGAGAATACCATATATTGATGCTTTACTATGACAAGAACAACTCAAGAATCTTTCAATACATATTAAACACTCTCAGATATTTGAGGCTAATCATGCTACTCAATAACCACAAGGCTTTAAAACTAAAATAACATTTAGCATGGCATGAAAAAGTCCTAGCCACAGTCTATACAAGCTTCTACTAGTACTGTTATAAATTCTACTTCAAGCAGCAGTTTTCGTTTCTCCCAACAAGCACCATACAAAACATGCTTTAACAAAAATACTCTTTATGATACAGCAAGCAAACATGAGAGTACTCAAATAATACTACTAAAACTAACAGCTCTAACAAGAGATGCATGCAAAACAGGAGCTGAATAAATGCAGCAGTCAAACAGAGACTAAGAATACAACGTATTCTCAAGAAAAAGCGGAGCGTGTCACTCTCCAATAAAAGAATGCTGGGGTCCAACAAGCTTATTAAGAAAGTAAAAACAAACTGAAAGCAAAAGAAAAAGCAAACTGAAAACAAAAATAAAAGACGCTCCAAGTAAAGCACATAAGATGCGACCGAATAAAAATATAGTTTCACTAGAAGTGACCTGATAATTTGTTGATGAAGAAGGGGATGCCTTGGGCATCCCCAAGCTTAGACGCTTGAGTCTTCTTGGAATTTTCTTGGATGTACCACCGGGGCATCCCCAAGCTTAGGCTTTTCACTCTTCTTGATCACATCATATCATCCTCTTCTCTTGACCCTTGAAAACTTCCTTCACATCAAAATTCTCACAATCTTCATTAGCAACGTTAGTGCAATCGAAATAATAAATCCACATGGTTCAGTTTCAACACAAGTATAACACTCAAAAACACATTAGCTACTGTCACAACTTCTTTCAAAACTCTTTTTCTCAAAAGAACACCAAAAGAAAGAGATTAAGATGCAAATGCGATAAATGGCAGAAATCTGTCAAAAACAGAACAACAGGTAAAGATCGATTTTTTAAAAAATCTTCTGTTGCTCAAATCAAAAAGTGGTATTCTAGAAAAAGTTGCGTATATAACTCAGGATTAAGCACAAAAAATCTCAGGTCATTTTGAATTTTCTGTGATGTTTAACGGAATTTACAATGGACAGCAGAAATCTGTTTCCTGCGCAGAAATCCGAAATATAGGCTCAACTTTCTACTAGTGGCTTTACTTGGCTCAACAAAAACTCAAAAGAAAAGATACAACGGGTTGATAAGGAAATAGACAACACCCAGGTGCAATCACACCAAAGAAAACAAAGGAAAACTGAAAGAAAACAGAGAAATAAAACGGGTTGTCTCCCGGTAGCGCTTTTCTTTAAAGCCTTTCAGCTAGGCATAGAAAAATCAACTCAAGTGTTTTCAAGTGAAGAAGCATCAACATAAATACCAATAACTCTCTTTTTTCTCCTCTTACCCTTCTTCTTAACCTTCTTCTTGGGTTGGGGGAACGTGTGTTCACATGGTGTGAAGGTAAATTTTAATGTACCATTTCCCACATCTATTACTGCCCCCAGGAGTTTCAGCAGGGATCTTCCAAGCGTAATTCTTCCTTCTCCTACACATTCAATAACAAGATAATCAGTGGATATGGTACTTCCCATGATTTTTGTAAACACTCCTTCAGCTATCCCAATGGGAAATATAGTGGTGTTATTAATGAGAGGAATTTCTTCTCCTCCATCAGCTAGCCCCCAAAGGTTCAAAGATTCATAAATTTCCTTAGGCATAAGACAAAATTCAGACATGATATCACAACGAGCATGAAAAGTTTCTCCATTTATAACAACTTTAACCAAAGGGATCATATTTGTTGACTCAAAATTTATTGGGACATGATCAAGATGTTCACGAATTTGGCTATATCCCTCTTTTAAGATAGAAATATGTGATTCAAGAGTATTTAATCTAGCATAAATATCTGCAAAGGCTTTATCAGAACTACTGGGTAAGCTGTAGGTTGCAATTAATTTTCTTATAGCACTGAAAGCTTGATCTCTATCACAATTAAGGAAATCACCTCCTACCACAGTATCCAAAGCATATCTATAACAAAGAACAAGACCAAAGTAAAAAACTACGAAGAAACAGATTTAAAGTCATTTTAGGTTCAACTTTGCAATAGGAATCAAAAGCTCGAGACCAAGCTTCTTTGAAGTTCTCATCATTCCCTTGTTTGAAAGTAAAGATAGTTTCCTCTGGTGACATAATGACAGGAACAAAACTAGACATAAAAGCAAGCAAATAAATAACAGCTATGAAGTAAACTAATTTTTTTGTGTTTTCAATATAGAGAAATAAACTATTTTTTTGTGTTTTTGATATAGAGAAATAAAAACAAGACAAAAATAAAAACAAGACAACAAAAACAAAATAAAGAGATTGAGAGTGAGAGACTCCCCTTGCCAGAAGACTTCCTTCTCCCCGGCAACAGCGCCAGAAAAATCCTTGATGCTGACAAAGCGTGTTGGGAACCCCAAGAGGAGGGTGTGATGAGCACAGCGGTAGAAGTTTTCCCCTTAGTTAAGAACCAGGGTTATCAATCCAGTAGGAGAAAGAGAATCTTCGGAAGGTTGATGCCACTGACGGTGGTGCTGGCGCTTCACCGGTGTCAGCAACAACGTGGAGCCTGCACACAACACAATCAAATACTTTTCCCCAACGGTACAGTGAGGTTGTCAATCTCACCGGTCTTGCTGAAAACAAAGATTAGACGTATAGTGTGGAAAAACAGTGTATGCTTGCAGAAAGTAAAGAAAGAAGGAGATTGTTGTGGTTTGTTTAACAGTGTGGAAAAATGGACCAGGGTTCGTAGTTTCACTAGTGGTGTCTCTCCATAAAAGATAGCATGCTGGGTGAACAAATTACAGCTGGGCAATTGACAAATAAAGGTTGCACCGTAGTGCACAATATGACATGAAGATTACTATGTTATTTAGTGCGGGCATTACAACAAGATACATAGACCGACATCCATCTGCATCTATGACTAATAATCCACCCTCAGGTTATCATCCGAACCCCCTCAGGTATTAAGTTGCAAGCAACAGATAATTGCATTAAACAAAGTGTGTAATGTAAGCAATGATTATGCACGCGGGCACTCTCACCGCTGTTTTCTCCCTAATGGCAACAACACATCCTCCCCCTTCACGTTTCTGTCACTCGAGCAAGGCAACAAGGAGGCATGAACCCACTATCGAGCATAAATACTCCCTCTTGGAGTCACTAACAATTACTTGGCCAGAATAACCACTAGCAACGGAGAGCATGCAAGATCACAAATAACACATGCAAATAAAGACTATAATCAACTTGGCATAAGGTCAATATTCATCGGATCCCAGCAAACACAGCACAGAGAATTACATAAGATCAATCTCGATCATGATAGGCAGCTCACGAGATCTAAACATGGAGGCATATGAGGAGAAGACAACCATCTAGCTACAGCTACGAACCCGTAGTCCAAGGATGAACTACTCACGCATCACTCCGGAGGCAGGCATGGTGATGAAGAGGCCTCCGGTGATGATCTCCTCTCCGGCAGGGTGCCGAAACAGCTTCAGAACCCCCCTGATCTGGGGTTGACGGTGACGGCGGCTGCGGAACTTTTTCGGGGATTTTGATCAGGTGCCTAGGGTTTTCCATCCGGGGGGCTTAAATAGGCGAAAGGGCGAAGGCGGTGGCGCTCCAGGGGGCCCACACCCCTAGCTGGCGCGGCCAGGGGGCGCGCCACCCTATGGTGTGGCCCCCTGCTGCCCCTCTTCGGTTCCTCTTCGGTCTTCTGGATGCTTCCGGGGAAAATAGGACTTCCGGGCTTCGAATTTTCCAATTCCGAGAATATTTCCAGAACAACTTTTCTGAAACTAAAAAACAGCAAGAAAACAGGGAACTGGCTCTGTGGCATCTTGTTAATAGGTTAGTCCGAAAAACGTATAAAAATGCTATAAATAAGGGAGAAAACATGTAGCAATTGGCAAAATATGATCATGGAGCATCAGAAATTAGGGATACGTTTATGACGTATCATTCTCCCCAGAGGCTGAGGGCTCTACCGATAGCTATGTGGTTCATCTCTCTCGCCCATGGTGTGATCTATATGTGATCGTGAGCTTTGTAATCTAGTTGAATAAGTAGATGTTACTCTTCATCTTGTGCTACTCAAGTGTTTTATTAATATGAACTTTGGAGTCACCTTGTCCCGCGGTGTGAAGGTGACAGTGTGCACATTGTGTGTGTCTCCTCTATGAACTGTGGTGTTTGTCTAGTACCTTCTAGGGCGCTCATAGTGACATCATGGGGTTAACTAGACATGGGAATGCTTACTTTAAAGAATGCTTTTTGTAGCCCTACGCAATGATTAGTGTTCGTTATCCAACCGGAGAGCGTTAAGAGTAGCATAGTGAAGAGAAAATATTTAGTTATTCAATTATGTGATCATTGTTGAGAGTGTCCACTAGTGAAAGTAGGATCCCTAGGCCTTGTTTCCAAGCATTGAAACACAGTTTTCCGCTTGTTCTGCTACATGTTTGCTTGCTGCTATATTTATTTCAGATTGCTATTATTACTTATAACCATCCATATTACTCGTATTTCACTATCTCTTCGCCGAACTAGTGCACCTATATACCTGACAAGTATATTGGGTGTGTTGGGGACACAAGAGACTTCTTTTATCTTAATTGCAGGGTTGCTTGAGAGGGATATCTGTGACCTCTACCTCTCTGAGTTCGATAAAACTTGGGTGATCCACTTAAGGGAAACTTGTTGTTGTTCTACAAACCTCTGCACTTGGAGGCCCAACACTGTCTACAAGAATAGAAGCGTGCGTAAACATCAGGCCTTGCTTTCGGGGAGATAGGCACACCCATGGTGGAGGTGGTGCTTCGTATGTTTGCTTACGATGCCCCTGCGGCAGCTTCATTCGATCTAGGTTTGTCCTTGGCCTTCTAGGCCTAGGAGGACTTGTACATCTATGTTTGTTGCTGGAGGTGAAGTGTGGCGCTAGGTTGTGGTGGCTTACTAGCACCAAGGTGGTACCGGCAACAACGAGCTTGACGGTAGAGTCTGTGGTGGTGCTGGTGGTGGACGACGTCCTTCTCCATCTTTGATGTTCCTCTCCTCTCTACAATGGTGACTAAAGCTGACGGCTTTCCTCTCCCCCGTCTCTAGTTGGTTGCATCAGGGCCATGGTGTATGGGCAGGCAAAATCCCATCTCGGCGACGGCCGAGGGTGACCACGACGATGCCTGCGTGCACCATTTCCTTCCTAGAGGCGTGTTCATGGCATTCACCTTTCCTTCCCTGTCCTCAGATGTCGGGGGAACCCTAGGTTCCACTTACCAAGCGATGGCGGCGCCATGATGTTGTTATCTTCTTGGAAATATCGTATAGGACATCTGGGTAGAGACTGTTGCGGCAATTGGAGACAAGGGCGATAGGAGATGTTGCCTGTGTTGGCCGCTGCCAAGGGCATGGGCTTCCGGTGCACAATGTACGGCATGGCAGACGCACCTTGGTCGACATCTTCCCCGAGTACGTCAAAACCTTGTTTTCTTCTCGCCGACTCCTCTAAGCATATGAGGGGAGGTACAATGGTCTAGGTTGCCTCGGATTTGAGGTCGAGCTTCGGCGTTGTCCTGCTTGGTTTGTGACACAGTCTAGTTACTTGGTGCTCCTTCTCCTTGCCATCCGCGACAGGAGCTTGGGTAAGGCGAGTCATTTATCATCGAGGTTGTATAGGGTGTGTGTTTGCCGCTCGACATTGTATCATGTTTGTGTGCGTGGAGTTGTAGTATTATTGGCATTGTTTCGGCCGTCTTGGTGTTTCTTCTATATGATTAATACACCTTTCAGCGTGCATTCTCAAGAAAAAATGCATGCCTAGTCAAACCTTCGTAATTTGATTTATTTTTTGAAGATTTCATGTTCGAATCAACCCGGGAGCCAAAACGCTACACTCGGGTGAAACCTTGTGTTCCACGGCAAGTTTTCTGCATATGTGTCACGCTAACACGCTCTAGAATTTGATATGTTGTCGTAATGTAGAGTCAATTTTTCATTCTTCTTTATCAAGTTAGAATAAAAATAAAAATCTTGCATCTTTTACACCATCTATGTTTACACAAGACAAATCAAACTTAAATGGATTTAGCCTTTTAGTTCTAGCGTTTAGATCATTTATCTTATGTTACTGAGAATTCAGCACTCAATTGATCAAATCACAACAATACGATAGAAGTACGGTAGAGCAAACTACCAACCAGTTCGGATCTACGGGCTAAAGTGTGTGTTGAATTATTACAGAAACGACTAACGTGACGAAAAGAGACAGAAGATACGAAGCCGCCACCATCTTGATATCTTCGACCACCACACCAACCAGTGAACGTTCTCTCTGTCACGACCCCGGACCCAGAGATATACATACTGTTATGTGCTCCTAGCCATGGACTCACAAGGGCTTCAGGGTTACCAGCCCCGGCCGCAACAAACAACGGCAGGCAGACTGGATTCATCGGCACGTAGTCCGGATCCCCAGTCTACTACTCCTTGTGTCCACGCTAGTCATAACCAACTATGCATATCAAAGCGTCCATGAATCGAATGAAACTGAAGGAAACGGGACCAAAGCTATACAAAGATGCTATGTGTCCAGAAACTGCAACAACAATCGAGGGTTACTGGGGTTACCTCGCCCCAGGCCGATCACATCGACAGGCGGCTCGGACATGGATCATCGGCTCCACAACCCCTCGACTGCGACAACTATGCAGGCATAGCCAAAACTGTATAACAATAAGCTCGAAACCAACAACCGATCAAAGCAACACTCTAGACATTGAAGCTTTATTAAACAAGTGTTACTAGAGTATAGCTTACAAGCAGAGGTCACACGACCCAACATTACATCAGACAACGGAAGGCAAATTATGTTGCTAATCAACAGGAACCAAAAAGGCCTAAGAGGCCGCAACATAAGGCGACGTCCCAGCCCATAGATTCCAGGCTGCTACCTGGGAACCCCAAACTACTCGTCGATGTCCACGTTGAATCACCACCGATGGAGTTTTTCTCCTGAACCAAAATTAAGCAAACCTGAGTACGGGAGGTACTCAACAAGACTTAGTTAACCTATTATATATCTGCTAGTTTCTGAAAGGGTTTTATGAAGGCTGATTTGCGTAAAGCAATGTTTGTTTTCCAAATCGAGGAAGAATAGCACGTCTTGTAGAGGGTTTTCAAAACAGATGAGAAACTCACTATCGTAATCATCATCTTTTAAAACCACCAGTATCAATTCCCAGCATCTCACATGCTACAAGGATCACCCCTCCCGGCATCTCCGGGGAGGCACCCTTCATCTATTGCCTCCATGCTTTGTCAACATCTTTTACGCCACGTTTAGGTTATCTATGGTCTTTGCCTTCACCAAGCCGTCCTTAACCGCGGACACGGCTTCTCGAAAAGATTGCCCTGCAGGGATGTACACTTTACCCACACGTACCAACCGACTCTTAATGTCAAGCTATTGGCACAATTCTGACGATGTGCCGGCAGAGTGTGGTCGGCCACGACCTTTACCTTACCCGACCCTATCCATGAGTCAACCCAAGACAGGGCCACCCCGTCAACAGGGAGTTGGCCATCCTCCTGACGGCACCTGTCTCTGTGAGGCGGGGTCAAGATCCGTGTACGTCCATCACTTGGCCCCGGTCACGCCCTAGCGGAGCATTTTGTTTTCAAAACCGTTTAAAAGGTTTTATTTGCGGTGCCGAATGGAAATCTCAAACTACGTACTCATGGATCTGGCCAAACAAGTTAGTTGGTCGAGCGCGGTTACTTAGACCCCGCGTGTGGTTGCACGCTCAGTCTTGGCTTCCGCTCGAGACCGTAATTCTAGGGTTGGCAAGTATAGGACGAAAAACCACTTCCCAAGTGGCCTCCCATACCAGCCTTAGTCAAGTTATCCACACAAAGCTCATCTCACCACGTCATCATATCATACTAGATTATCGCAGCTCTGATTCATCAACCGGATGGAGCAGAGTTAACAAACATGTATGACTAAGCGAAGCAGATATGAGGCTCTAGCGATGCGCACAAACAAATCTATGGCGGCTAGGAGTAGTGGATCAGGATATTGAGGCAATGCAGTATATAGGTGAGCTATATCTACTAGCATCAAATACTTTGGAATCGAATGCAAAGTACGAGATTCAAATGTTGTTCGAAAGCATATATGAGCAGATAAGAGGTTATGCTTGCCTTGGTTATAAGAAAACCAGATAAAGATGTCTTCGGGAATAAGTGCTTGACTTGTCGATTAAGATCAAGTATTCGCCATTGGACTGCTGGCCTTCACTTCGGAGTCACGTTCTACCGAGGGGGAAACAACACCGAAAAGAAGAACAACAATCAATCATGGCATCGATGCAATGCACAACATGTATGCATGAGCAAGTTAATGCACTGAAATAAAGCCCTAAACATGTTCGTTGGGTTGCTAGGGTTCGTATGTCAGTTATGCATTTTTACTGAAGTTAGCCCGAAATAGACCCCGGAGGCAATTCGGACGATTCTGAAAGTGAGTACAATTTTAATTGCTCAAATGAGGCTGAAAACATCATAACTAGATTCCACTTGTCATTTTGAGCAAATTGGTATATAACTTTTAATTTTCTAATTTTAGTGAATAAAAACTTATTTTTCTATTTAAAAGATTAAACAACATTAAATAATGTTCAAAAATGAAGTGTGTCAAACATGTATGAAAGTGACATTTTTGGAAAGAGTACATTTTCCTAATCACTCCCATATTTTTATTATATTTTTCTGAATTATATTTTAACAGTTATTCAATTATCAATTTTTACTCTTTTTCTGGAATTTCTGGAAATGTTAAAAAGGGAGTTATGACATCACTACGACGTCACTGTGACGTCATGGCTGGCCGTTGTGGCTCTGCCACGGATCGATCGATCGATCGAGCAGTCGATTCCCGAATCGGGGAGTAGCATGAGGTCGAGGAGGCTGCCGTGAACACTATAGAGGCGGCGCCGCCCGCTTTGTGTCGCCGGAGTTGCGCCGGCGAGCGGAAACAATGGCGGCCGGCGACGGTCCTCGATGCGGCGGCGAACCAGAGAGCGGAGAAGGGAGTGGAGGCATCCACGAGGACCAGGAACTCACCAGGAGGGTGATGGTGTGGACGAACTTGCGAGAGGGAGCCGCAATCGCCGGCGGCAAGCAAAAATGGCCGGCGGCCGGAATGAGGGAGGTGACCAAATTCATCGGCTTGGGGTCTTCTTGGGAGTCCTAGGTCGATGTAGGCGATGCAGGGACTGCTGCGCTTCTCCATGATATCACGGAGGAGCTCCGGGGTGGTCCAAAATGACGGCGCCATGGCGGCTAACCCTAGCTAGGGTTTCGGCCATGAGGGCAACGGAGAGGGAGAGAGAGAGAACGGAGAGGATAGGGAGTGGGAGGAGGTCGGGGGTGTCCTTTTGCCCCTATCCACTCGAGGAGGGATGCGCACACACGAGCAGGAGCTGGCATCGGGGAGAAGTGGACACGCAGGTGCCTCTCGTCTAGAGGTAGAAGACAAAGGAAGACTTTCCACAAAACCCCCTCGGTTTGGGAATTTTACAAAGGAGCCCTTTTGTCTTTTAGAAAACAGAACCAAAACAAAGTTTTGAGGACCTTTTTGCAATCATAAAAATTGGCAAAAATACTTTTTGAAAAGCTCACAAAATTTCCAACCTCACCATGTATTGCTTTGTTGAAACTGAAATAATTTTCAGAACAAAACTTTGGAAACCAAAATAAGTACCATTTGTGGGATTTTTCTCAAACCATTTAAATTCATAACTTAAATTGATTTAAATTGGTTTCAAATTTTGTTTCCATGCATGTATGGGATGAACACACACCACGCACCCTAGTTTAGCACAAATTTGGGATGTTACAAATCTACCCCCCTTACAAGAATCTCGTCCCGAGATTCCCGAAGGAGAAGAAAGAAGGAACACCAGTTTTGAACGATCTTCTCGAACCTTACGGTTCTGTTCTTGAGGAGGTTGATCCGTAGCATCTCGAAATATTGAACGGATACACCTAGGTAAGAGGGAAAACTCTTAGGAACTGATCTTCATGAAGATCGAGTATCTCATGGGTAACTCATGACAGGAATGTTCATGAAGAACGGTTGAGTTATCGTGCATGAAACACATCAAGATAACGGAAGGAATGGAAGATGGTTTCAAGTGTTCGGACGATTGGTCTTGAAAGGATTTAGAATATGAGCTTTGCACAAGACTTTAAATCCTTTTGGGAAAGAACGGTTGGACACCTTATGACATCGAGGTTTTCTTCAAACAGAAAACCAAAATGGGAAGGATTGTCTTGGATACCAAAACATAATATCCACAGACGAGGGAAAACACAAGAAAACAATGTAGTCGTGCGTCGAAGAGGAATTTGATGCAGGATCATTCTCACTCTTCGGAGTGGACACGGAAGATAACGGAACTTTCAACCATTCCATAACAGTTTTCTTGAAATCCTTGTCAAGGATCAGGATGTTACTTCACGACAGAATAGAGTAACCAAAGGATGTTGGAACACCGTAGTTAGAAAGGAATCTTGGTCACACCATAAGGATGGGTAACCAACGGGGATTGAAACATCAGAAGGAATAGGGAATCTCTTTCATATGGTGGATTTGAAGTAGCAATACGGTTACCATATGGTTAAGATCCCATGGCGGAAGTAACTGAAAAATTCACACAATGTGTGAGATGAACAGAACTTCAGGTACCAACAACTTGAAATAGGGAACTGATCAAAGGCGGTTACAAAAAACCACGGGATGTTTTCATGGTGAACTTGTTTCCACTGAAAGAAAAGTTTGGAGGATCAACGAAGATACATTGGAAGAATCAACTTCTAGGTTCTGCTGGATGTTCTAGATACCGACAGCAGGCTCACGACAAGCCTTCTATAGGTCATCCAGTCAATGTAAAACTCCGGTTTGGAAGAACGGGGAGGAAACTTGTTGGAATAAGCCAGACAAGAATTCTCACGGGGAGTGGTTGTTCTTATGGATTCAAAAAGATATGACATTAGGCCTTACGGCTAATTGTGTCAACCACAACATTAACCATGCCGTATTTTCAAATGGACCTAGTTCAACACCCTTGAGGAAACACCAACCATCCTTGCTGCTTGAGATTCAGCTCTGGTTAGTGGGTTGATAACTCAGACTCGATATGTTTGATAAGAGGTTGCACCGGTTATCAACGAGATACATATGCTAGATTCTCAAGACATGGACTGCGATGCCACACTCAAGAGGATGAGTGATATTGCAGAACTCATGTATTAGCAACTTGCGAAATACGGTTGCACCTACATGAACTACTTGCAAAAGAACACATCGGAGTCCTTGTGGGAAAGATGATTACCGAGATAACGAAGTTCTTGGACTTCTTCTCTTTCACGAACAATCAGTCAGGGGCTTAGTGTGGATGCAAACTTATTCAAGTAAATGGAGGTAACAACCAACCATCTCAAGAATACCCCACACATGCATGACCGACTGGGATTATTCCCGAGGGAACAAGAGAACTCTACTCGCGTCCATGGCGACAACTTTCACCAAAAGCACACGAACCCGAGAAAGTCACTTCGAACATCCAGAACACAACCTTCGTAATGAAACAGAGATGGTTCTAGAAAGTTTTCCAACATCAGTGCCAATTGTTCAACAGGAACCTCTTGCAACTTGGAGATATAGGAATGTCATCGATGGGCTCGATAACACGCTTGTCAAGATACTCCAAGAAGAGGGATTCACATGATACATGAACAAGGCAAGGCATTGGTCAGATTAAAAGACATGGAGGTGTACTCAGGCAAAACACCATGAGTGAAACACCATAAGGGTAATCCTTGAATCTGAGCTTGATCTGACAATATCCCAACTCAATTCAAGGTAACATGATAGCATTTCCTCCAAAGGAGATACTATCCTTCTTCAACGCAAAGGAAACTAGACATCCCTTAACAAAGGATCAAGTTAGGCGGAGCTTTTGCCTTTCAACTCTCCAAGTTGTTGTTTAAGCTCATCCAACTAGTCCAGGATATCCAGCGTAGTTTCTTGGAGAAAGAAGCACTTCAAATTACTCCTTGCTTAGACATTACGGTCAGGTAACAACCTGGTGATACTTCTAGAAAGACAACTAGAACATCACAACCTACCGGTATGTCTTGGAGTTCGAAAGAGATCTTGCTTTTCACAGCAACTGATATGAACACGAGAGCTTTGGTATGAACCTAACTCCTTGACCAAGAATGTGCACCAGAATGAACGGATTTGGTAACACAGTCAACTTTAAGTTGAGACCGGGTAACCAATAGTGCTATGAAGAATACAGATGTTTTCTTAGATTTTTCAAAGCAATAGGAATTGCTAAGGATATCTGATACACATGTCAACGCACACACCGACCGTTCTCAAGCATTCAAGCTTGGAGGAAGGGGGAGTGAGGACGTGTAAGATCATCACTTCATCAATGAGGCCATGAAACTCAACACAACCTCTTGATATAGAAGAGTGTGATACTCGAAGGTAGAACAGAACATAAGCTAATGAAACTTCTTTCTTCTGTGGATTACAAAACTTTGACCTGGTTCTTAAGATGAACGAGGTACTGGAGTTTGTTTCTCCTGACATTCCAAGGTGGAATGTTTAGACGGGACAAGATCAAATGCATTGGAAGAATCCAACACACACAAGCAACTTGGGTTCCAAACAACGGACGGAGTTCGGAAAGCAACTAAAGAGTAGGAACGTGCTCTGGAAAATCCGGAGATCACGTTTGATGCACGGGGTAATACTCATGTGTAGAACCCATGCCAAAAGGTTGGTATAGCTGAACCAAGAACAAAGATATGGGAATCATAGAGAACACTCTTGTTATGATTCCTTTTGATTCCTAGAGAAAACCTATGGCTATTGGAGCTGAGATTACCTAGTCACCCTGAGGTAAAACAAATTCCTCAGGATCCAAAGGAACAGAACTTGGGTTAAAGGTCAGCATCCTGTACTGATAGCGTGAGCATCACATGGTTATGAAACCACATGGTTCAACCCACCACAATTCAGCACATTCCGGGACCTTCGGTTCAAGTCCAAGGTTAGAAACCAAGAGAAAGGGGGTAACTACTCTCTTAGTGTCTTAAAGAACACTATGAATAGCAAACACGATATATCTTTCCAAAAGACAACGATAGCTCCGGAAGAACTTGAGCGGAGGATAACGGATATATTCGAGATGGCAAGCAAATCTCGAGGTTCAGGATTTAGAACTTGGAAACATGTAGGAATGTGGAATCCACACAACTCTGAGAGATTATGATGGATAGGAATCTCCTAGTTGAAACGAGAGATTACGGGATATGGAACACACACGACTCTAGAAACTTTAACACTAGGTCAACTGGGGTAAAAACGTCATTGCCAAAGAAGGCACCTAGGTTTTGAATGAATAGAAAAGATAGCAAAACCTTTTCAAATCAAAACAGGTAAGATGATCCAGAGTTAGAGCGATACCAGATAAGGAGCAAAAAGAATCCTAAGAAGGTTTTTCACAATCATTTGAAGTTTCAACATAGTTTTCATAAACTCTAGACTCGACATCGACCAAGCAGTAAGGTTTTCCTACAGGCAGTCCTGCTCTGATACCATGACTTGTCACGACCCCGGACCCAGAGATATACATACTGTTATGTGCTCCTAGCCATGGACTCACAAGGGCTTCAGGGTTACCAGCCCCGGCCGCAACAAACAGCGGCAGGCAGACTGGATTCATCGGCACGTAGTCCGGATCCCCAGTCTACTACTCCTTGTGTCCACGCTAGTCATAACCAACTATGCATATCAAAGCGTCCATGAATCGAATGAAACTGAAGGAAACGGGACCAAAGCTATACAAAGATGCTATGTGTCCAGAAAGTGCAACAGCAATCGAGGGTTACTGGGGTTACCTCGCCCCAGGCCGATCACATCGACAGGCGGGCTCGGACATGGATCATCGGCTCCACAACCCCTCGACTGCGACAACTATGCAGGCATAGCCAAAACTGTATAACAATGAGCTCGAAACCAACAACCGATCAAAGCAACACTCTAGACATTGAAGCTTTATTAAACAAGTGTTACTAGAGTATAGCTTACAAGCACAGGTCACACGACCCAACATTACATCAGACAACGGAAGGCAAATTATGTTGCTAATCAACAGGAACCAAAAAGGCCTAAGAGGCCGCAACATAAGGCGACGTCCCAGCCCATAGATTCCAGGCTGCTACCTGGGAACCCCAAACTACTCGTCGATGTCCACGTTGAATCACCACCGATGGAGTTCTTCTCCTGAACCAAAATTAAGCAAACCTGAGTACGGGAGGTACTCAACAAGACTTAGTTAACCTATTATATATCTGCTAGTTTCTGAAAGGGTTTTATGAAGGCTGATTTGCGTAAAGCAATGTTTGTTTTCCAAATCGAGGAAGAATAGCACGTCTTGTAGAGGGTTTTCAAAACAGATGAGAAACTCACTATCGTAATCATCATCTTTTAAAACCACCAGTATCAATTCCCAGCATCTCACATGCTACAAGGATCACCCCTCCCGGCATCTCCGGGGAGGCACCCTTCATCTATTGCCTCCATGCTGTGTCAACATCTTTTACGCCACGTTTAGGTTATCTATGGTCTTTGCCTTCACCAAGCCGTCCTTAACCGCGGACACGGCTTCTCGAAAAGATTGCCCTGCAGGGATGTACACTTTACCCACACGTACCAACCGACTCTTAATGCCAAGCTATTGGCACAATTCCGACGATGTGCCGGCAGAGTGTGGTCGGCCACGACCTTTACCTTACCCGACCCTATCCATGAGTCAACCCAAGACAGGGCCACCCCGTCAACAGGGAGTTGGCCATCCTCCTGACGGCACCTGTCTCTGTGAGGCGGGGTCAAGATCCGTGTACGTCCATCACTTGGCCCCGGTCACGCCCTAGCGGAGCATTTTGTTTTCAAAACCGTTTAAAAGGTTTTATTTGCGGTGCCGAATGGAAATCTCAAACTACGTGACTCATGGATCTGGCCAAACAAGTTAGTTGGTCGAGCGCGGTTACTTAGACCCCGCGTGTGGTTGCACGCTCAGTCTTGGCTTCCGCTCGAGACCGTAATTCTAGGGTTGGTAAGTATAGGACGAAAAACCACTTCCCAAGTGGCCTCCCATACCAGCCTTAGTCAAGTTATCCACACAAAGCTCATCTCACCACGTCATCATATCATACTAGATTATCGCAGCTCTGATTCATCAACCGGATGGAGCAGAGTTAACAAACATGTATGACTAAGCGAAGCAGATATGAGGCTCTAGCGATGCGCACAAACAAATCTATGGCGGCTAGGAGTAGTGGATCAGGATATTGAGGCAATGCAGTATATAGGTGAGCTATATCTACTAGCATCAAATACTTTGGAATCGAATGCAAAGTACGAGATTCAAATGTTGTTCGAAAGCATATATGAGCAGATAAGAGGTTATGCTTGCCTTGGTTATAAGAAAACCAGATAAAGATGTCTTCGGGAATAAGTGCTTGACTTGTCGATTAAGATCAAGTATTCGCCATTGGACTGCTGGCCTTCACTTCGGAGTCACGTTCTACCGAGGGGGAAACAACACCGAAAAGAAGAACAACAATCAATCATGGCATCGATGCAATGCACAACATGTATGCATGAGCAAGTTAATGCACTGAAATAAAGCCCTAAACATGTTCGTTGGGTTGCTAGGGTTCGTATGTCAGTTATGCATTTTTACTGAAGTTAGCCCGAAATAGACCCTGGAGGGCAATTCGGACGATTCTGAAAGTGAGTACAATTTTAATTGCTCAAATGAGGCTGAAAACATCATAACTAGATTCCACTTGTCATTTTGAGCAAATTGGTATATAACTTTTAATTTTCTAATTTTAGTGAATAAAAACTTATTTTTCTATTTAAAAGATTAAACAACATTAAATAATGTTCAAAAATGAAGTGTGTCAAACATGTATGAAAGTGACATTTTTGGAAAGAGTACATTTTCCTAATCACTCCCATATTTTTATTATATTTTTCTGAATTATATTTTAACAGTTATTCAATTATCAATTTTTACTCTTTTTCTGGAATTTCTGGAAATGTTAAAAAGGGAGTTATGACATCACTACGACGTCACTGTGACGTCATGGCTGGCCGTTGTGGCTCTGCCACGGATCGATCGATCGATCGAGCAGTCGATTCCCGAATCGGGGAGTAGCATGAGGTCGAGGAGGCTGCCGTGAACACTATAGAGGCGGCGCCGCCCGCTTTGTGTCGCCGGAGTTGCGCCGGCGAGCGGAAACAATGGCGGCCGGCGACGGTCCTCGATGCGGCGGCGAACCAGAGAGCGGAGAAGGGAGTGGAGGCATCCACGAGGACCAGGAACTCACCAGGAGGGTGATGGTGTGGACGAACTTGCGAGAGGGAGCCGCAATCGCCGGCGGCAAGCAAAAATGGCCGGCGGCCGGAATGAGGGAGGTGACCAAATTCATCGGCTTGGGGTCTTCTTGGGAGTCCTGGGTCGATGTAGGCGATGCAGGGACTGCTGCGCTTCTCCATGATATCACGGAGGAGCTCCGGGGTGGTCCAAAACGACGGCGCCATGGCGGCTAACCCTAGCTAGGGTTTCGGCCATGAGGGCAACGGAGAGGGAGAGAGAGAGAACGGAGAGGATAGGGAGTGGGAGGAGGTCGGGGGTGTCCTTTTGCCCCTATCCACTCGAGGAGGGATGCGCACACACGAGCAGGAGCTGGCATCGGGGAGAAGTGGACACGCAGGTGCCTCTCGTCCAGAGGTAGAAGACAAAGGAAGACTTTCCACAAAACCCCCTCGGTTTGGGAATTTTACAAAGGAGCCCTTTTGTCTTTTAGAAAACAGAACCAAAACAAAGTTTTGAGGACCTTTTTGCAATCATAAAAATTGGCAAAAATACTTTTTGAAAAGCTCACAAAATTTCCAACCTCACCATGTATTGCTTTGGTGAAACTGAAATAATTTTCAGAACAAAACTTTGGAAACCAAAATAAGTACCATTTGTGGGATTTTTCTCAAACCATTTAAATTCATAACTTAAATTGATTTAAATTGGTTTCAAATTTTGTTTCCATGCATGTATGGGATGAACACACACCACGCACCCTAGTTTAGCACAAATTTGGGATGTTACACTCTCGAAGGTGATTGTAGCCGTTGGATAACGGATATACAGTCCGATGCCAAAATGGCCCTGTCCAAACCTTCATCCCGAGCGAGAGTGACTGCACTTCTAATAGAAAGTGCTTCTGCAATTTCTGGTGTCATAACCTCATCACGTACCTGGCAGCAAGCTACTAGGAAATCGCCGTTGTGGTACCTGGTCACAATACCAACCCCCATTCGAGAAGAAGACGAGAACAACGTCACATCCATGTGGACTACAGCTGTACCTTGCGGTTGTAGAGACCAAACATGATTCGAGGTGGTCTCACGTCTTTGGTTAGACAACAGCTTGAATAGATGCAGCTGGATCATCTCAACATATGACACAATTTGAATCGCAAGGCTGTTAGGATGCTTCACCTTTTCACCCTTGCGCACGGCATTCCAGGCATTCCAAAGATGCCAAAGCGCAACAGCGAGTGTCACCGTTTGCCGATCATCCACTCGTGCTAGGAAGTCCATCACCCAGATTTTCGTACTTGCAAAGGACTTCCTCTGTAGCCTGAATGGAATCGATTTTTTTTCACTTCGCGCCAAACAGCAGATGCGTATTGGTAGAAAAGCATCGTGTGCTCCACTCGCTCCTCTCGTGAGCAGAACACACACGCCGGTATCTGGCGATGCAGCAGCTGAAAACCACTAGGCAGGCAATCATGTGCAAATCTCCATAGAGAGATCTTCATCTATCTCGGCGCCTTAATCTTCCAAAGCTTGGTCTCTTCACTCCCATCGGATGTCATACCACGCCCCCAGAAGACTCCGCCTAGACAACACCATGTTCTCCCTTGCCAGATTATATGCAGAGCGAACAATATAGTTTTCGAACCGAGCGTGTGAACAACACGCAAAGTCCTCGCCGCCATGGAAACTACGAGGCACCTGCATGATCTTCGATGTTGTGTTCTCATCAAATACTGCCTAGACAACAGAGGTATCCCATGACTGCGTGACCAGGTCGAGCAGGAAGTCGACTGTAGTATCGCCTGGAACAAGAATGAGTGGGGTGAGTTTCTCCAGAGGGATGTCCGAGACCCAATTATTAGTCAGTAGCTTTGTATTCCTTCGGTCACCGATCTCCCATCGCAGACCTCTCTCAACAAGTTCCTTGCCGAACAGAATGCTCCTCCATGTGAAGGAGGAAGAGCGTTGCCGTGTAGCATGCCAAAAATCACTTTATGGGAAGTACCGTCCCTTCAGCACTCGGCCACAGAATGAGTCAGGTTCAACAATAAGTTTCCAAGCCTGACAACCCAGCATCGCCTGGTTGAAAAGCACCAGATCACGGAACCCCATGCCTCACATAGGTTTAGGCGTTGACAGCCATTCACATGACCTCCTATGCATCTTTTTTTGTCCATCTTCTACGCCCCACCAGAAGTTAGCGATCGTTCTGCGAATATACGCACACGTCGCCATCGGGATCTGGAAACAACTCATGACGTAGGTGGGTATAGCCTAGATGACAGCTTTCAGGAAGATTTCTTTGCCAACCCGAGAAAGAGGTTGATCAGAACATGCACCTAATTGTTTCCAAGTTCTGTCTGACAATAAATTAAAGGAACCCGTAGGAGATCGTCCAACCTCAGTCGGCATGCCCATGTAAGAATCTTGTAGAACTTCATTCTACACCAAGCTGATTCTTTACCTGAAAGCGCATGGTTCCCCCATATGTGGTTTTGGTAATTAATGATAATCCTTATGGACTAATGTTTGCATTGAGTTATCTTTGTAGATCTTGTCCATGGGAAATAATGGAGTTCATGTGTTGAACTCTATTAGCTTCCTTGATGGCCATTGTTATATTCATGGATTTATATGAAAAATGGTCATGGTTTGAGTTGAGCTTATTGCTAGTATGTCTTGAAGAAAAGGATTAGGTGATCTTTCATTATCATCTTCAAGACATCATCTTTAGAAGTGAGAAGCAAAGATACAAGGTTGATCAAGCAAGCGATCAACACACAAAGCTACAAGTTGTACCAAGTGGGATTGTGTATCTCATGGTATGGTAAGCTTTTGTCAATATAGCTTTGTGAACTAACCCATGATATGTGTGTGTCGCGTCTCTATGTGTGGTTAGGTATCTTTCCATGGGCATGAACCAAAAGAAAGATTTCATATAGCCCATGGTCTATGTCGTCGTCAAGCGGTGTTTGTCATCTAGCTTGACGTGGAAGCTCAAGTGAAGCATCTACAAGATATCCTATGCTTGATGCTTGCCACCCTTTTGGAGATTGTGGCCTTGTGAAGATTTGCCGAAGGGTCTCTCCCATAATGGTGTATGGGGGAGCTAGTCTCTCCCATAATGGTGTATGGGGGAGCAACTTGCAAGTCTTCATCAGGCGGAGTTTGTGCTAGCAAGCGCAATCAAGAAAGAAGATCCAACTTGAGAGAGTCAAGATCGTCATCATCTAGCTCAAGTGGAATGCTCAAGGCAAAGGTATAATCTTGATAGGTTTTCTATTTTACCGGTCTCGTGTCTTTGGGAGACCGGGTTATAGGATAGATAGTCGTACTATCAAGAGGGGCTCTCAAGTGAGTAACTCGATCGAATCGTTATGGAGAGCTCAAACCTTTGCATACTTTGCATATCATCTTTCTTGGTTCTTATTTGGCTTTTGTCTCCTTTGGGTTTTAGTGCTTGTCGTGATCTTCATGACAAGCCTTGGTTTCTCGAAAACGGATTTCGTAAGAAAAACTTGTTGCGTTTTCGGTGGTGAAAATATTCCGCTCGTCCTTGAGAATGTTCCCGCACCTTCCATGTGTGTTAACTTCTCCATACTTCTATTTGTATACTCCTTGATATTATCTTTCCAATGCAATTGGATTTACCCCGTTCGGAGTTCATTCGCAAAAGTTACGTGCGTTTTCATGTAGGAGGTTTTTACCGGTTGTTCCTTTTTGAGAGGCCAAAACCTTTCCCCATTTGGTTTTATCTTTCATTGCTGGACAATGATGTTTCTATGCATATTATTGTAGTGCTCGTTGTGGTGATTTCAACGAGCCCAAGATCATCAAAAACGGAGTCCGGATGAAAAAGTTATTGCAGTTTTCGTGTTGTTGTTTTTGCTAGTCTCGCGAGGGGCGGAAATTCCGGTTCAAGTTTGAACCGGAATATCCGGTTGGCATATGTCCCTCCACTCCAGAGTTTTTGCTCGAAAACGGCTAAGGACCAGAGTCAAAACTTTCTGGAGTGAACCGGATTATTTGAACCGGATTATTCGGGGCATACCTGATATTCCGGTTTGGGCAGTTTTCGGACCATATTTCTCGCTGGAGTGAACCGGATTATTTGGAACCGGATTATTCACTTCGGACCGGATATTCCTGTCGGACCGGATTATTTGGTCCAGTTTTGAACCGGATATTTCGAAATATCCTGCTCAGACTGCACACAAAACGGCTAGTTTTTGTGGGGACCTATTTAAGGTGGATTTCTTCCCCATTGGTCCCCAAGTCTTCCAAGCACGATTTTTCCCCTCTCCACCACCATTGTTGACCTTGGAAAGTTTGCCCCTCTCTCAATCCCTCCTATGATTCTTGCATATCTTTGAGGGAGAAGGTAGAGGAGATCTAGATCTACATTTCCACCAATCCATCTTCCTTCTTAGTGAGGGAAACTTAGTAGATCTTGATCTTGGAGTTCTTGGTGTTTCTCCTCCATTGTTCTTCCTCTCTTATTCCCCCATAAGCATTTGTTGCTTTATTGGAATTTGAGAGTGAAATATTTGAGCACTTGTGCTTGCCATTTGCATCGGTTGCATCGGTTTGCTCTCTCCACGAGGATTCGTGGAAGTTGAAAGTTTGTGAGCTTGTTACTCTTGGGTCTTGGACCCTAGACGACTTGTGGTGTTCTTGGGAGCCTCCAATTGAGTTGTGGATGCGTTCCCCAAGATTGTGGTGACACCGAGAGCCTCCAATTGAGTTGTGGATGCGTGCCTCGGGTTTGAAGGTTGCCAATAGTGGAAGGTGAACTAGGCCTTTATGGTGGGGTTCATCGGAGAATAGGGTGAGGCCTTTGTGGCGTTGAGTAGGCCTTCGTGGCGAGCTCACACCCCTCCAACGAGACGTACTCCCCTTTGTGGGAGGAACTCGGGAATACATCATCGTCTCCGTGTGGCTCGGTTATTTCTATACCCGAGCTTTTTACTTATGCAATTTACATTGTGATAGCCTTCGAGGTTGAAGTTATATATCTTGCTATCACCTTGTTACTTGTCTTGCTTAGCATAAGTTGTTGGTTCATCTAGTTGTCCCTAGAATATTTAGGTTGTATGCTTGTTAATTTAAACACCTAGTTTATTTCCGCATTTAGCAAGCATTAACCGGAAAAGTTTTAATCGCCTATTCACCCCCCCTCTAGGCGACGTCGTTGTCCGTTCATTACCTCTCCTTCGTGGTTAACGCACAAATTGTCCTAAAGAAAATTGAGGATTTGTCGAGGTTTATCTTTTGGCCAGAGCCGTGGAAGAGTGGTTTGCAAGGCGTCTACATTGGCTGGATCACTTCTGGCAAAGAAAATACTATCGTCAGCAAAAAAGGAGATGGGAGACAGGAGGGCCATGTGCCCATGTCTCCCATTACGAACACCAACCAATTCTCCAGAATTTTTCTTTAGCCGCAACTTACAAGAGAGCCCCTCCTTGCATAACACAAATAGGTACGGACTGATGGGGTCTCCTTGACGGATGCCTCGAGTGGGTATGGCAGGTTTAGTGCCATCTTCATTAACTTTAACCGCATGCCGCACCATTGTAACACATCTCATGACTGAATTGATCCATGACTGGTTGAAACCCAGCCTAACCAAGCAGCCATGGAGATAGGACCACTCCACCCTATCGTGGGCTTTCATCGTGTCGATTTTCGACGCAAAATAGGGTTTCTTGGTCCTTTGCATACGAATAGTATAGAGTCATTCGTAGGCAATTAAGCTATTGTAAGGAATTAACCTGCCGAGAACAAAGGCGCTCTAATGCTTAGAGATAATGTCAGGGAGGATTAATTTTAACCGGTTAGCCAAAACCTACCCACTCTCGGAAAAAGTGGGGCGAAAGTCCCACGGTATGTTCTTCTTTTATTACTCCCTCCATTCTAAATTAGTTGTCATAGATTTATTAAAATATAAATGTATCTACACTTATTTTTTTTGTAAATATATCCATATTTTGATAAATACACGGCATCTAATTTGGGACGGAGGGAGTAAAAAAGATGGTTCAGATATGAATAGTAGGATGGAAGGAGCAGAGGGCTGAGATAGAAGGATCAGACGGTTCCCATGCCCCCGCTGTAAAAATCCGCACCCAAACGCATCCCCCTTCTTCCTCCACTCGACCACTCTCCACTGCTCCCATGGCGTCTCTCCTCTTCCTCCCGCACGCGGCCCGCACGCCCTCCCCGCGCACCGCCACGCCCAGGCCTACTCCGCGCGCGACCATCACCTGCGGCCCGCGCGACAACCGCGGCCCGCTCCAGCGCGGCCGCTCCCTCTCCACGGAGGCCATCCACGCGGTGCAGTCCCTCAAGCGCCTCACCGCCGCCGACCGCTCCCCGTCCGCCGCCCGCGCCGCGGCCTCCGCGTCCCTCGGCCGCCTCCTCCGGGCCGACCTCCTCGCCGCCATGGCCGAGCTCCAGCGCCAGGGCCACTGGCCCCTCGCCCTCGCCGCGCTCCACGTGGCCCGCGCCGAGCCCTGGTACCGCCCCGACCCGAAGCTCTACGCCACATTCGTCTCCTCCGCGCCGCCCTCCGACCCCGCTGCGGGCGCCGCCGTGGACGCCCTCGTGGAGGCGTTCCTCGAGGAGAAGGAGAGGGGCAGCGGGAGGGGAGCGGTGTCGTCGGAGGGGCCGTGGGAGGGGGAGGACGTGTACAAGCTGACGAGGCTGGTGCGCGCGCTGGTGGCCAAGGGGAGGGCGCGCGCGGCGTGGCGGGTGTACGAGGCGGCGGTGAGGAGGGGCGGCCTGCAGGTGGACGAGTACATGTACCGGGTGATGGCCAGGGGGATGAAGCGGCTGGGGCTCGAGGCCGAGGCGGCGGAGGTGGATGCCGACTTCGCGGAGTGGGAGGCCAGGGTCTTCTCGCCGCCGGCACGGCACGCACTCGACGAAATGCGCGCGAGAGAGACGAGCAGCGAGACGGCGACCGCTGCTGCGTCCAAAACGTGATTGGTTCTGCTCAAGTTCAGTAAATCAATCACGGGAGCACAAGTGATCATCACGAGTAGTATTTTTCTTTGGGTACTGCGAAGTATAAATGAGATGCTGATGTAGCTATATGTTCAGAGTACAAGTAGACACAGGATTCTCAATATTTCTCTAGTGCAATATTGTAGCTCAAGACTCAAAAAAGTTACAGTACTATTCTTGTACATGCCACACCATTTGTACACTTCAAGCCTGTCACATTGTTCCAGCTACAGAAACCATCGCCGCCATCCATGACG
>CM054058.1:483531773-483616520 GCA_028641055.1 Alopecurus myosuroides
GTCCGAACGCCATGCAGATGGAGCTACAGTTGAAGCACCAACAAGGATTAGCATAATGAGTGCAGTTGATTACTCCAAGAAAGGTTCCAAAGACAGTGAATCACTGTCTTTGGAAGCTCTTAATCAAATGAGGCACTACATAATAACAAACTGCGAGGAAACCGAGCCATGGATTCAGTAAGGATACTTATGTATTTGTTTCATATCATGATATGCATTAATACTTTGGTTATGATGTAACCATATAGCATTTCTATTTGAAGGGAACATATTGACGAGCTCAAAAAGAACAATTGTCCTAATCCTAAAAAGAAACACAAGGAAGATTTTGTTGGCTGGTTCGAAAGACGGGTAAGTTACTTCAACATTTTCATAAATGTTTCTCGTAATAAAAAAACAATGGTGTATAGTACACTCACACATATTCTATTCCATGAAAAAGATCACACAACTCCATAAACACTAGTAGGAAAAGGCCTTTCTGTGGCGCACCAAAATGGGATTCTGTGGCGCACCTAGGGGCCGTAGGGGTGCGCCACAGAATCTACGCCACAAAAATTATTTCTGTGGCGCACCGTGGCCGTGCGCCACAGAAATGTCAATTCTGTGGCACACCTCAGCCGTGCACCACAGAAATTTGCAATTCTGTGGCGCACCAAGGGGGGGTGCGCCACAGATTTTTTTTTTGAATTTCAAAAAAAAAGGCGGCCAGATCTGGCCGCGGGAAATTTTCGAAATTTCGAAATTTCGCCGGATTTCGTCGGATGCTCGCCGGAGTTGGTGGGTGGAGGATGGGGGTCACCGGAGTTGGTGGGGAGGAGAAGGAGAAGCTCGCCGGAGGTGGTGGTGGTGGTGGTGGAGGAGGAGGAGGAGGAGGAGGAGGAGAGGTGATGGTGGTGGAGGATGACGAGGAGGAGAGGTGGTGGTGGAGGAGGAGGAGAAAGAGGAGGAGGAGAGGTGGTGGTGGAGGAGGAGCTCGCCGGAGGTGGTGGTGGTGGTGGTGGAGGAGGAGAGTGGTGGTGGAGGAGGAGGGGTGGTGGTGGTGAAGGAGGAGGAGAGGTGGTGGTGGTGGTGGTGGTGGTGATGGAGGAGGAGAGGTGGAGGAGAGGAGAGGTGGAGAAAAGTGGAGAAGAAGTGGAGGGGAGAAGGGAAGAAGAGGAGGGGAGGAGGGTAGAAGAGGAAGAAGAGGAGGGGAGGAGAGGCAGGAATTTCCAATCCTGCCTCCCAATTCTGTGGCGCACCCCCCCTTGGTGCGCCACAGAATTTTTTTTTTATTATTTTTTTATTTTCTAGTCAAAATCTTAAAACGGCCATAACTTTTGTTCCTTTTGGAATTTGGCGATTCTAAAAAAAGCTCATAGGCCGAAGGCGAGTGAGGTTGGGTTCCTTTTTCTCTCTAGTTTTTTTTAATATCTTGATCATTTTTTTTCGACATCGTATGCAAAAGTTATGCCCATTTTACTTTTTTTATAAAACTTTTGCTCAGAAAGTCGAAATACATATTTCAAAATTTGACAAAAAAGTAGACATTAAACTCTCCGTGCATCTATAAGGGATTTATTTTTTGATGCTTTTTAGACTGCCAACTCTTCCGTCAAAAACTAGAAAAGGCGGTCCGGGGGGGGGGGGGGTGGAGTTGGTGCGTGTGGACAGAATTTTTTCGGATGGGAATTCTGTGGCGCACGTGGCAGTGGTGCGCCACAGAATTGTCATATTTCTGTGGCGCACTAACCACCATGCGCCACAGAATAGGAGTGTGGCAATCATGGTGTGGGCCCCCAACTTATTTCTGTGGCGCACCCCTACCCGGTGCGCCACAGAATTCCTGTTTTCTGTGGCGCACCCCTATCCGGTGCGCCACAGAATTCCTGTTTTCTGTGGCGCATGCCCACCCGTGCGCCACAGAATTACATTTCTGTGGCGCACCGGATAGGGGTGCGCCACAGAATTTGTTCCATAGAAAGGCACTTCTCTACTAGTGAAAGATGGGAAGGTCAACAGTCTGTTGTATACACTAGCTAAAGGGCCTGATCAAATTGCTCGTGTTTTCAACCGTACAGTACTGAATGGATATTACTTTCGTAATATCGAAATAGAACTTGACTTGAGTACCCAAAATAGTGGCGTCGTAGTCAATGCGCAAGGAAGCACCGGCAGTACTGATTATTATAGGGTGATAAAGAAAATCATATTTCTTGACTTTCCTCCTGATAAGGAGGTTGTTCTATTGCAGTGCGACTGGTTCGACGTGCCTCCTGCCAATAGAAATCATAGTAAGGGGTATAAGAGGGACAAGTATGGAATTATTGACCTCGACAC
The DNA here is from genome assembly GCA_028641055.1 of Alopecurus myosuroides. Lineage (NCBI taxonomy): Eukaryota > Viridiplantae > Streptophyta > Magnoliopsida > Poales > Poaceae > Alopecurus > Alopecurus myosuroides. The sequence goes on from CM054058.1 coordinate 483,534,093, forward strand.
TAGTGTACACCGATTCACGGAAGACCCTTACATTCTAGGCATCCAAGCTGCACATGTTTTCTATGCGAGAGATGTGAAGAGCCCTAATTGGGCAAGTGCTATAAAAATGAATCCACGCAATTTGTTTGCTCCTTCGGTTTTAAATGGTGCAGACCTTGATGATCTTGCAGAAGGAGATGAACGTGGTGATGCAGATGTACAGGATGTCGTCGATGCAGGAATTACAGTTCCAGAATTTACTGTACCTGACGAGATTACTAGTTGGTGCAGAAATGATGATGAAGGAACCAGCGTTGATGTTTCAGTCATAAATAATTTAAGACCTGCTGAGTTTGACGAAGACCAAGTCGAATATGATGCTGATACTGATGATGATGAGGCTTACATAAATGATGGTCATGTTGCTCCTTTGGTACAAGATGAATTGGATGATGACCATGGATTCTTTGTGTAGGCTGTCTATGCACTGTTTGGCTTAAATGTTTTGCCATGAACATGCATGGATGAAAGATCGTGTAATAAAATAATTTTTGTTTAAATATTCCAAAGTTTCAGTTTCTAGAAATTTTGAATTTCCATGATAAATGTACTAGTGAAATTGCGTCTTCTATGAGTTCTTGATTGATTATTAAGTACTGTCACTTGTTGCAACATTAGTAAAATGCTAAGTGCTGCAGAAATTCAGTTGCAAACAATATTTAAAAAAAATTGTGCTCACCAAACTGAGATACTGGACCAAAAATGAATTGTAGTCCTAAGAAAATTGCAACAGTGATCAAGGGCACGGCCCATGAGGCCCGTTAAGCTAGTCTATGAATGGTCGTTGCAAAATAACTTGTTCATTTTCGCAACAGTACGGTGATTTTTGCTTTACGTTTAACCTATTACCATACGACCCAAATTGTCGCAGTAAACAATAGGTATTGCCGCAGGATAAATTTGAGGCGAAAACATATGGTATTGCCGCACGAAAAATTTGGTTGCAATAGTTAGCTATTTTTTTGCAACAATATTTGTAACTACCGCAACACAAATACAGATGTTGCAATATATGACTGAATATCACCACGAATGCTTATTTCGTTGGAATACCATGTCTCTAAGGCAACAAAAAGAGTGCCTCGCGCAACGAAAATACTCTGTCGCAAAAACGCGCTTGTATTCCAACAGCAGTAGAAATCGTGGCAATAGGAGGCCTCTACCGCAACAAAACGATAATTTATCGCGACCAAAAAGAGTCGTGGAAATATGAGTGCCCTATCACCACAACCTGAAAGTTCGTCGTAATATGTGATTATATCTCAACGAAAAAAAATCGTAGCTACAGATTTCGTTGCAACAGACCGATTCTCTTGTAGTGCCGGGAACACGGCTATGATCATAGTTTCTAACTCTGCAGAGGTTGTGCACTTTCACCCTTTGTCTTCAATTAGCCCAAACATGCTATACACGCTGAGTGCATCATGGAAAGGAGAGAATTGAGACGAGATTTTTCAGAAGCAAGAATTCAACCCAACAAGAAAGACCCGTTCCACCTATAATTATGCTACATCTTCATGTCAAGCATGGGCTGAATTCTCACAACTTAGTTGATCAAGACAGAGCCCATATGTCAAAGGGGTGCACGAGAAGCTACTAAACTTAGAGGGACTTAGGAATCTCTTTGTTCCTGGGTGGCAATTCACAAGTGTACCCTCAGGCGACAACCACCACATCCATGGCCCTGGGAGTGACCCAGGTGACAACCACCATGGACATGGCCCTGAGTAGCCACTCAACATAATCCAAGCAATTACCAATCCACCCAGGTGTTTCATTGATTGTTATACTTAGAATTTTTCCACAACATTGAGTAAAACAAATTTGTAGCAAGGCTAAGCATCTACTAAGTACTAAGTATCCATAACAAAGTCTAAGGGATTGCTAAAAACTACTTGGGATTTTGCATAGCATAATAATAACTTAGTAAATATTTCCTATCATGCATACTACTCAAAACTCTAGGAATGCATAATAAAAAGAATAGGTAGTTGATGGTGTGTTATTTTCCTTGTTGAAGTTGGTGAAGATATCACACTCTCTTCACAAAATATCGTTACTCTCCGTGCAATCCATTCATTGAAAACACAATAACAAAATAAACAAGCATCCTAGCAAACAAACATACAAGTGTACAAAACATACAGAGCAAGTAACATATCAAAAAGGGGCTTAACCAAGTTGTTTAGGACAAGGTTTGAGTTTGAAAGATTCATTCTTTATTGGTTCCATACTTGTTAAGGGATTTCCAAGAGTTTACTTGGGATGGACTAGGTTGAGTTTGTAGTGATCAAACTTTATTATAACCATACTTGTCGAGGAAGTTCCAAGAGTTCACCAAGGTGATCTCACTATTTCAACTAAAGTAACACATAACAAAGTGTAACACTTAGTTGTTTTCATCAAGACATTTGAGTACTCTAAGTTAGTCTTTCCATTTTGGTTTAGGGTAGGTATTGGTTAAACTAACTTCTTAACAATAGAGGAAAAAAATAAAGTCTTGGTATTTTTCTATTTGGGTCAATGGTTGGGCAAAAACAACTTGTTATTTTTCAACTTGTATGGATTTCTCCAAGTCCTCACATGCTTGTCTTCTTGGAGATCATCTTCATGCTTCTATTGTAGTTTTGTTCACTGGATGGATTCTTCTCTTGGTCTTGATAGATTCTTCATGGCTTTCACTTCACTAATTGGTTTGGGTATGGGATGGGCACAAATACCACTAAGTCAATTTGGAAAGAAATAAGAAGAAAGGTAGAAAGAGAGGGCGAGATGTTTTCTTCTGGATTTCTTCATATTTGTACTTTCTGGAGTTTCTTCTAGTTGATGTGGAGTCTAATTCCTTCCTTCAGTTTCTTCAATTATATTCCTCATATCTCTTCATGTTGCCACCAAGTTGAAAATGAAGTCCCTTCTTGTGCTTGCGTCTTGTTTTCCATTTTGCTAACTTGATGAATTTCTTGAAGCAAGAATAGGAGAGTGGAGAAGTAGATATTAAACTAAGGTTCACTACTTGGTAATATATGTTATTGACATATTCTAAGGACTTGGTCTTGGATCCAAATAGCCACAACACCAAAGATTAGATAATGAAAACAATTTCTAAGACATGGCTATCATGAGGTGAAACATATGTGTGCTAATTTGGCCAAGTCTTCATGAAAATGGTTCTAAGATGGTCAAGGGGTCTATACAAAGTGGTCTCAAGTTCAAGGTTACCAAATGGAGCAATTTTGCAAAAGGAACTATATTGAAATTATTTATAGAATTAAATTTATGTCAAAATTACTCAGTTATACCACTTAATTACAAATCCCAATTTAAATTGTTCAAAAATTATTTTGGGACAGAGGATATAAAAGTACACATCCTAAGGTTTCCAAAAATATTTTATTTGCATTTTTTGGATTTGTAGAATTTGAATTATGCCAAAATTCATCAAACAAGCATATTTGAACTTGAACAAATTTTAAATGGTCAAATTTAAATTTGGTTGGTGCCAAAAGTTTCTACTTGTTTTTCTGATTTCAAAAAGTCCAAGTTTGCTAAATTTGGCTAGGTGGTTAAAAAGTTATGATGATTACAAGTTATAGGGTTTTTCTGTAAATCTGCCAATTAATTCTATTCCGGAGAAAAATCAGAAAATGATCGTGACAAGTGGAAGCTCCTGATTGGGTGCGATAGGCTGACTGTGCGCTGACTGTACACTGCTTACTGGGCAGGTGACGTGGAAAGTCACTGGATCTGGATCGTTAGATCCAGATTTAACGGCTGCATACCCCTTTGCTTAAGTGATTTATTCCTGCGCGTGGGATCTAGATCTAACGGCCTATATTAAAAGAGGCTAGGGTTTCACCTTGGGTGACCGGAGATGTCGCCGGAAAATGGCTCCGCGGTGGTGCTGTGCTCGGAATTTGAAGACGCGGTCGATGCAGGGGATGTCGGGCTTAACGGAAGAGACGAAGGGGTTCCTCGCGCGACGGGGAGCACGATGGAGGGGACGACTCAGACGTACACCTCCTTGGATGGCGGTGCAAAGCGATCGGAGATGATGCACTCCCGGTGACACACAGGCGATCATGGAGGCGCCGATTTCCTGTGCCAAAACGTCGGGAAGGGGCATCAAAAATCGCACACAAACAAGGGGAATCAAACGGAGGGGTTTTGGGGGATAGGAGATTGCTCACCGTAGTCGGAAACAGAGAAACACGACGGCGGAGAACCTCGGCTCCAGCGAGCGATTGTGGTGGTCTTGGAGCATCAAACGAGCAGCCACAAGAGGGGAAAAGGAGAGGAGGGGCTGGGATTTAAGGGGAGACATCTCGGCGTGCAATTACTGCCTTTAATCGCGTGAATCAATCGGGCGTTTCTTTGGCAACGGGCGCAAGAATTTCGGCCGGAGGATGAAGACGGCCACGTCACGGTGACGTCATCTCTGGGTCCCAGTGCGCAGAGAGAGAGAGGAGTCGGGCGGGCTGGGCTTGGCTGGTTCCATCGTGCTGCGCGCGCGCAGGATAGTAATTGGGCTCGGGGCCTTGCGTGTCGCTCGTGGGCGAGAGAGAGGGGTGGGGAGAGGGTTTCTGGGCTGGGCTGGCTTTTTTTTTCTTTCTCTTTTTTTTTGTGTTGATTTCTTTTCTCTTTTTCTGTTTTCTGTTTTCTTTAATAAAACATAATTATTTGGTTATAATGCCAAATGATTTCAAATTTTCTTCTATGGTTTTGTAAAAATAAAACCTTTCAAATGAAAACATTTGTGTGTTGTTTTTAACTCACTTAAAAATAATTTTATTTTCAAAATATGATTAAATTACTAATAGCTACTTAATGCCATTTTTATAAATAGAAAACTAAATGAGGCTTAATAAAATTTTAGAATAAAACCACAAGTCTTAATATTGATTTCAATGCCTTCTTTTATGTTATTTTCAAAGCAATGCCTTTTTATTTTCACACCTTCATGTTTAAAACTTGGAATAACTACTAAAAGTTATTGTAATAATATTTTATTCTCATCAAATATTTTTGAGGCTTAGAACTTTACTAAGGGTTATAATCTTTGATTATTGTTGCCATAAACTATTTTCAAAGTAATAGTTGATTTGAAAACATGTTATAAAGTATGGTTTTCTAAGAGAAAACAATTTCCTTGAATAATGAATATTTATTTGGAAGAGGCTTTGAGGGTTTATGGAATAGAGGTATAATTGGATTGGTAAATTCAGTTTCATTGAAATATATATTGTTTTCTTTTGTTTATTGCATCTCATTTGGTTTTTTTGTGACTTACTAAACATGAAAACAAAAAGTTTCAATTTTTTTTAGTGATTTTTGCATTTTCCAAAAACCAGGGATGTTACAGACTACCACCCTTAAAAGAAATCTCGTCCCGAGATTTGGGAAGGTTAGAAAGAAAGATAGGTCTGGGTGACTGGGTTCCAGAACAAGTGGTGTAACATCCCAAGTATGAAAAATAGCCATTAGAATGTTTGCTCTCTGTTATTTTATGTTTTGCATCATGGCATCATGTTGATTGCAATTGTTTTGCTTGGTTTCCTTTTGTTTTCCTCTGTTTTCATTTGTTTTCCAACTGTTTTCATTTGTTTTCCTTTGTTTTCTATTTGAATTTCAAACCAAAATTCAAACCTTTTGTTTCATCCTTGTGATGTTACAATTTCCAAAATGATAATTCAAATCAAAACCATCAATTGTTTCCATTAAAGTGTGATTTCAAAACTGTTGTTTTGTTTCTATCAAAAATGCATCCAATAACAAAACAATTTCAGATTCAAATAATTCTCCAAACAACAACCCTTTTGAACTTTATGAAACTTGCAAAAACCAATCAAACTTTTGTTTCAAATAAACTTGAAGGTTCAACTATTCAAATTATTGCTTCCAATATTTCAACTAATAGCAATTCACCTAAATTCAATCCATTTACCAAACCTCAACTAATTTGAATTATTTTTGTAAAACAAATGTTGCACATGTTGTTGTTACCCTAAATAACTCACCCAAATTTTCTCCTAATTTTTCTAACATCCAAACCCTAGCTTTTCCTCCTATTTCAATTCAGCAAAAAAAATTTAGAACCAAAAAGAATAAAACTAACAAGAGGGAGAGAGAGAGCACCACCAGGCCGAGCCTTTTCCCCTTTGGCCCAACTCCCTCGCACCCCAATACCCCTTCGATCTCTGTCCTTCTTCCTCCTCATGTACGGCTCACCATCCACCTTGTCCACGTGCATCAGAGGAACAGGCAACGGTGATCACCACCTTCCCCCTCCCTGTTACCTAAGCCCTAACCCTAGGGTTCCCTATGCCTTTCCCTCCTCCCTCCTTCTCCCTCTACCGCCTCCATTCCCTTTCTTCCACCCTCTGCTCTTTCCTCGCTGTAAACTCTCTGAACCTGCACCATCACCTCCACCTGAAAACCTCCACCTTCCACCGGCGATCGCCGCCGCCAGCAACCTCCTCCGGCCAAGGGAGGCACGGGAATGGAATCCCCGTGCATCCCTCTCGCTCCTCCACCCCTCGGTTGCCCCCGAGGAGCCTCGAGCCGCCGCCGCCATCGACGTTCATCGCCGCCAATCTCCCTGCTCCGCCCCATCGATCCTCCTCCCTCCTGTCCGCTCGAGGCCACCAGGTGAGCCTCCTCCGTCTCCTCTCGCCTCCCTCCTCCTCCCGCAGCTCACCCGGCCACCGCGCACGGCGCCCACACCGTCGAGGCGCAGCGGTGGTCGCTGTCCACCTGCGGCCACCCTCCCGCTCGTTCTGAACGTTTTTGTTTGCAGGTTCAGTTAGCAGATGCAGCCGCACCAACACCTCTTACCCCCGAGCCCCCCTACTCTGTCACGAACCCGAGCACAACCCAACTGGCTAACGCACCGTGCGCGCAAGCGCGAGCACGCGAGTTCGAGTCCTGCACCCCCACCTTTTTTCTGGTTATTTTCGATTTGTTCAGTAGTCAGTCCCTGAACCATAACCCCACTGCGAGCTGTTCTCTGTCAACACAATCGCACCTAGCACAGTTGGTTGGTACCTTTGCTCAGCAGCAGGAGGTGAAGGGTTCGATTCCCCACTCCCTCAAATAAAAACCAACCTTTTTTTATTTATTTGTTTGGTTACAGAACTTCCCCAAATCACAACCAAGTCCCTGTATAATTCTTTCTAAATCCTTGCAATTTATTTCCAAGTCCCTAATGTATTAAAAATGGCAGATTTGCACCAAATCTTGTAAAATGCCTAACTAATTCATCTTAACTCCAATTTTAACTTTTTAAATATGTTTTCTGTCCCAAATTTAATGTTCTATCCAAATATAAAATTTGTTTACTGTTTTGAATATTTTAAATTGGTGAAATATTTAAAAACTTGCTTAATTCACTTAAACTTGCAAAATTCATAACTTGAGCATAAAAATTCCAAAATCCACAAACTAAATATGTTTTCCAATCAACTTTTCATGTACTTTCCAAATATAAATTTTGTTTGCTGTTTTGAATAATTTAAATTGCTGAAAACAATTGTTTCTTATTTATTGCATTTAAAATTGCCAAAATAATAACTTGCTCATTTTAAATCCAATTTCAACAAATGAAATATGTTTTCCATGCAAAATTAAACCACCTTTCCAAATATAAAATTTGTTTCATGTTTTGAATAATTAAAATTGGGTAGATAATTTAAACCTTGTTTAATTCATTTAATATTGTTAAATTCATAACTTGATCAAATTAAAACCTTTTAGGACATGTAAAATATGTTTTCCAACCATAAAAGTATAAACTTTTGAAATATGAATTTGGTTTAATGTTTTGAACAAATAAAAATTCAAATAAGTTCATGTTTGAAATAAATTCATTTAATTCTTGTTTAAACTTGTTTAATTCATAAGTAATTCATCCAAAATCCTTTTTCAACAAGTGAAACATGTAATCCACCTAAAATTTGGTGTTCTTTTCAAATATGAACTTTGTTATCTATTTTGAACAATTAAAATTGGTAAAAACAACAAATGTTTGTGTGACACCTTTAAGAAACCAAAATTTTAAAACTTACTAAACAAATTTCCAGACTTGGTAAACCTTATTTCCATTTGGTTCTATTGTTGTTATTTTGCTGTTTTCCTCATCCATGCATCATGCTAATTCACTTACACAATTTGATTAGTTGTAAAACAATTAATTCAACCACAATTCATGGGCTTTCCATATGCAATCCAATTGCATATGGGTCCATTTAATCATGTTGCTATCTTGTCAACTAGTTTATTTTGATGCATCAATTAAATGGTCATGCATCATCCCATGTTTGTGCACTATGCCATGATATTGATTGTTTATCTTTCTGCATTGTTTGTTTGCTTCTTCTCGGATACACGACGACGTTGAGACCGACGATACTTACGACACCCCTTCTAAGGAGTTAGCTCAGTACCAGGCTACTGGGTTTGCAGGCAAGTATTCACTCACATGAACCATCATGTTCCTTTCAACATTGGATACCGATACTTTTCCGTTGTCTATTCTGCTAGCCCTATGAATAGTTGCTTCTGTTACGAACCTATCACATGAATCCTTTAACCCTGATATTGCGTCACCTCCATTCCTATAACCTTTTGCTTGTTGCCCGTGTCTTACTAGCATGCTTAGGGTTGTTTTGCTCGAGTCTGTTACCCGTTACTTTCTGTTGCTATTTCTATTACGTTCTGGGGGCTCGATGTTTAATCAATCAATCATGCTAATGTTGTTATTAATAATAAATGATGATAAGGCACCGGCAGGAGGCCCTGTGTGGTTTTGAGGCCTGATAGTGTCGACCCTAATTAGGAAAAAGGTCTTGTCTACTGATCCATGATGAGCGCACTACCCGCATGTGGGAAGCGAGTATGGGCGCCCCCCTCAATTTGATTCGATTCGCATCTCGTCCAAATCGCCTCATTTAGTTCGTGTTTTCCATTTGCCGCATGCATGATTTTGCGAGCCCAGGGCAGGGTGGAACTTTTGTAGTCGGCATATAGGGGGACACGTTCTTAGAGTGCTATGAGGGTCCCCTTTCTTCGGGGCTCGATTAGCCGTGCGCCCAAGGTGCTTTGGGCTTGATGCGGAGAAGAGTTGAGTTGTGTTGAGTACCTCGCTTGGTGGGAAAGGCCTTCCCATATGGCGGGTTATTCTTACGTGTACGGCCAAATTGGTGCACCCCTGCAGGGAAAAATCTTCTCGAGAAGCCGTGTTTTCCGCGGTTATGGACTACTTGGTGAAAGTACTGGCTAACAAGTACTCAGGACAACTTAAACCTAATGATTAACATCCTTTCACCCAATGATTAACAACTTGACTAGTAATAGGCTTATTGACACAATAATCTGAACCATCATTAATCCAACTGTGTGAGTTATCCTCGGATTGCTTCTTTGGATAAGGGGCGAGATCCAGGATGGGTTTGTTTGGTGGTTAGCTATAGTTGGTTACGATACACGATCTTATCTCCTTTCTGTTAGCCGGAAGTGGTAGTAACTCTGTAGTTGGTTAGAGCAGCCAGTTGCAGCATCTTTTATATCCCCTTCCTTCCGTTGAACCCAAAGCATCTGTGCTTGGTGTTGACGGGTTACACTTTGGTGAACTGTGAGTCTTGCTTGCCAGTACGTCTATGTACTGACCCCTTTGGGGCTGTGGTTTCCGCAGACTATGTTTCCGAGGATCTACATGGTGGCTACTACGTGGAGTATGACGAGACTGCTGACGAGTAGATAGCGGACCCGGGCAGGATCCGAGACTTCGTGGATGGGCTCCGTCTTTTCATTTCCGGCCTCTTAGGCCTGTTTGGATCTTGTCTGTACTCAGACACTTTGGATGTTTCCGCTGCGATGTAATGATGTTATGTTGGGACATGTGTCCTCTGGATGATTGTATTTGCTATCTCTGCTCTAGTGAGAGCTATTTGCAACTTATTTCCATCTTTTGTGTCGTAGAGATCTGTTGTGATATCACTTGTTCCAATGCCGTTGACGTACCATGTGTGTATGTTTTGAAGTACGTCAATGGAAGTATCTGGATTTCTACGGGATGGTTTGCGCAGACGATGAATAGTAAGATAATGGTTGTCACACGTTTACGTGTTGGCCTGCTCATATTGAGATGCGGGTGCCGGTATGCCCCGTAAGCCATCTATCTACTGTTTAACGGACTGTGAGTATCCCCTAGAAGTCCGGGTGCGACAACTGGGTGGGCTACCACCCTTAAAACAAACTTGTGTGGGAAGTCCATTTTCATTAGATTGGAGTGTAGATTGATTTGAGATCTGCTTGAGTAGAAATTTTCTTCATGGTAGAGTTATAGACCAACATAAATCTGTTTAACTACCTTTGACACTAAGGGGTCACTCTTTGGGTCAATCAAAATTCTTTGGGTCTCTCTCAACTTGGTCTTTTGATGTCCTTGGCAATCTTCCATATTGTTGTTGTCATCCTTGAAGCAAGAACGATGTTATTTCTAGCGAAACTCTCATGGTAGGGAAAATCTACCATTGCTTGATAGCTCCTGGGTTGGCTTGATCCTCACCGAAAATAGTACGTTTTCAGCAACACTATCATAGGGTCATTATTGTATTCTACCATTCTATGGTTCAGGTTTATCTCGTCCTATCTCAAATAGGTATGTCACTCATATTTAACATTCCTCATAGCAAAAGTAAATAATGTGAGTAGTCACCACGGGGGCCAATCCATGTTGCACTCAATCATTACCTTGTACTTGGATTAATGAATCTTGTTTGATAACACTAGGTCACCTCACTTGTCTAACAGAAAGTTTCCAATCTGTAATACAAACTTGACCTAACTAGCATTTCTCAACTAGTGGGTTGTGTAAAACTCCTATGTCACACAAACTGGACAGTTGTGTTTCTTCATTATTTCTTCCCTTGGTGTAGTTGGCTCTGAAATCTTCATATCTCATGCAACTTGGGATTCACTTGTCTTTCTTCACTTGTTGATTGGCTTGCCTCTCCTTATGATGTAGTTGGCATTGATCATGGATGTGAGTGTTCCTTCACACAAAAGGATCTTGAAAACAATGACATTCTTGGGTGAAGTTTTGTTGTTGCACTTCATATGGTAGATCTCTATGGTTGGTAAATGGGTATAGGATTTGATTTGGCTTAGCATGGATGAGTAGAGATTAGAAAGAAAGCTACAGAAAAATCTACCCAACACAAGAGATCAAGGAAACTCATCTTACAAACAACATCTAACAAACAATCTTCACACCAAACAACAAGATTTTTGAAAACAAACTAATATTGTCATACCACACTCATTGGTATGATCCATAGTCTAACACGAACGTTGTTCTAAAAAAGTAACTAGATTGGTGGTCTCATCTACATCTTCTTGAGTTTCTTCAAAAACATTCTCTCGATGTCTTGGGGTATTCTTGATTGTTGTGAAGTATAAGTATATCTCCAAGTTTCTTCAATTGTCTTGAGTGTAGGTCTTCATGTGGTGAAAATACTTTCTTGCACTTCTTGGTATGATCATCAACATTCCTGTCTTGATGGTATTGAAGAGGTAGGTCATCTAGAAAATTTTGAAGGTGAATAATAGATGAGATGATATGAGAAGAATTAAGATGGTTGTTTTGTTTCTAGAAAGTTTGAACATAGAATTTTTTTCAATTCTAGGGTCTTTTCCAAACTTAGGGTCTCGAATTCTACAGGCAACACAAGGCTCTGATACCATTTTTTGTAGCGTTCCTACATTTAAATAATGTAAGAACATCTGTGTCATTGTGCTAGTCCCTGGATCAAATTCTAGCACCACAGTACAAAATAAAATATCATGCAAATGCATCAAATTCTATTACATCGCATGATCCAGTCTTTACAAAATAGTATTACAACTTGCATAGTCTTGGAAGACTAGCAAAAAACTGAATTACAGCGGAAAACATAGTACAACATTCAGCCCATCTTCTTCATGTGCCACAGGCAAAAACATGTTGGCGATAGACTCGAGATCCTGAACGAAACCTCACTGTCTTCAGATTCATCTGCAATATGGAATATGCAGCCACAAGGGAGTCAATACAATTTAATGTATTGGCAAGTAACACTATGGTGGATATAAATGGCAAGACTAATACTACATGCATATTTGGCTGAGTGGAGTTTTGGCTAAGTTTGCATAAAGCCAGTTTTGTCCTATATTTGATAAATCATTGACAAATCTTTGAAAACCAACATGGGTAGACACACATGTAGTTTGGTAAAGGCATCATGGGTAGACACACCATGAAGTTTGAAAATCATCATGGGTAGACACACCATGAGTTTGAAAAGGTAGCACAGAGGGGTAGACACACCATGTGCTCTAGGAAAAGGTTTCTACCATGTTTTAATTCATTCAGAAAAGATGAGGAGATCCTTCTATCCATCCTTGTCAACCTGCTCGAAGTTGTCCATTACCGGGAACACGGCTATGATCATACTTTCTAACTCTGCAGAGGTTGTGCACTTTCACCCTTTGTCTTCAATTAGCCCAAACATCCTATACACGCTGAGTGCATCATGGAAAGGAGAGAATTGAGACGAGATCTTTCAGAAGCAAGAATTCAACCCAACCAGCAAGACCCGTTCCACCTATAATCATGCTACATCTTCATGTCAAGCATGGGCTAAACTCTCACAACTTAGTTGATCAAGACAGAGCCCATATGTCAAAGGGGTGCATGGGAAGCTACTAAACTTAGAGGGACTTAGGAATCTCTTTGTTCCTGGGTGGCAATCCACAAGTGTACCCTCATGTGACAACCACCACATCCATGGCCCTGGGAGTGACCCAGGTGACAACCACCATGGACATGGCCCTAAGTAGCCACTCAATATAATCCAAGCAATTACCAATCCACCCAGGTGTTTCATTGATTGTTATACTTAGAATTTTTCCACAACATTGAGTAAAACAAATTTGTAGCAAGCCTAAGCATCTACTAAGTACGAAGTATCCATAATAAAGTATAATGGATTGCTACAAACTACTTGGGATTTTGCATAGCATAATAATAACTTGATAAAAATTTCCTATCATGCATACTACTCAAAACTCTAGGAATGCATAATAAAAATAATAGGTAGTTGATGGTGTGTTACTTTCCTTGTTGAAGTTGGTGAAGATATCACACTCTCTTCACAAAATATCGTTACTCTCCGTGCAATCCATTCATTCAAAACACAATAACAAAATAAACAAGCATCCTAGCAAACAAACATACAAGTGTAGAAAACATAGAGATCAACTAACATATCAAAAAGGGGCTTAACCAAGTTGTTTAGGAGAAGGTTTGAGTTTGAAAGATTCATTCTTTATTGGTTCCATACTTGTTAAGGGATTTCCAAGAGTTTACTTGGGATGGACTAGGTTGAGTTTGTAGTGATCAAACTTTATTATAACCATACTTGTCGAGGAAGTTCCAAGAGTTCACCAAGGTGATCTCACTATTTCAACTAAAGTAACACATAACAAAGTGTAACACTTAGTTGTTTTCATCAAGACATTTGAGTACTCTAAGTTAGTCTTTCCATTTTGGTTTAGGTAGGTATTGGTTAAACTAACTTCTTAACAATAGAGGAAAAAAATATAAAGTCTTGGGATTTTTCTATTTGGGTCAATGGTTGGGCAAAAACAACTTGTTATTTTTCAACTTGTATGGATTTCTCCAAGTCCTCACATGCTTGTCTTCTTGGAGATCATCTTCATGCTTCTATTGTAGTCTTGTTCACTGGATGGATTCTTCTCTTGGTCTTGATAGATTCTTCATGGCTTTCACTTCACTAATTGGTTTGGGTATGGGATGGGCACAAATACCACTAAGTCAATTTGGAAAGAAATAAGAAGAAAGGTAGAAAGAGAGAGGGAGACGTTTTGTTCTGGATTTCTTCACATTTTTACTTTCTGGAGTTTCTTCTAGTTTATGTGGAGTCTAATTCCTTCCTTCAATTTCTTCAATTATATTCCTCATATCTCTTCATGTTGCCACCAAGTTGAAAATGAAGTCCCTTCTTGTGCTTGCGTCTTGTTTTCCATTTTGCTAACTTGATGAATTTCTTGAAGCAAGAATAGGAGAGTGGAGAAGTAGATATAAAACTAAGGTTCACTACTTGGTAATATATGTTATTGACATATTCTAAGGACTTCGTCTTGGATCCAAATAGCCACAACACCAAAGATTAGATAATGAAAACAATTTTTAAGACATGGCTATCATGAGGTGAAACATATGTGTGCTAATTTGGCCAAGTCTTCATGAAAATGGTTCTAAGATTGTCAAGGGGTCTAGACAAAGTGGTCTCGAGTTCAAGGTTACCAAATGGAGCAATTTTGCAAAAGGAACTATATTGAAATTATTTATAGAATTAAATTTATGCCAAAATTACTCAATTATACCACTTAATTCTAAATCCCAATTTAAATTATTCAAAATTTATTTTGGGACAGAGGATATGAAATTACACATCCTATGGTTTCCAAAATTATTTTATTTTCATTTTTTGGATTTGTAGAATTTGAATTATGCCAAAATTCATCAAACAAGCATATTTGAACTTGAACAAATTTTAAATGGTCAAATTTAAATTTGGTTGGTGCCAAAAGTTTCTACTTGTTTTTCTGATTTCAAAAAGTCCAAGTTTGCTAAATTTGGCTAAGTGGTTAAAAAGTTATGATGATTACAAGTTACAGGGGCTTTTCTGTAAATCTGCCAATTAATTCTATTCCGGAGAAAAATCAGAAAATGATCGTGACACGTGGCAGCTCCTGATTGGGTGGGATAGGATGACTGTGCGCTGACTGTACGCTGCTGACTTGGCAGGTGACGTGGCAAGTCACTGGATCTGGATCGTTAGATCCAGATCTAACGGCTGCATACCCCTTTGCTTAAGTGATTTATTCCTGCGCGTGAGATCTAGATCTAACGGCCTAGATTAAAAGAAGCTAGGGTTTCACCTTGGGTGACCGGATATGTCGCCGGAAAATGGCTCCGCGGTGGTGCTGTGCTCGGAATTTGAAGACGCGGTCGATGCAGGGGATGTCAGGCTTAACGGAGGAGACGAAGGGGTTCCTCGCGCGACGGCGAGCACGATGGAGGGGACGACTCAGACTTACACCTCCTCAGATGGCGGTGCGAAGCGATCGGAGACGATGCACTCCCGGTGACACACAGGCAATCATGGAGGCGCCGATTTCCTGTGCCAAAACATCGGGAAGGGGCATCAAAAATCACACACAAACAAGGGGACTCGAACGGAGGGGTTTTGGGGGCTAGGAGATTGCTCACCGTAGTCGGAAATAGAGAAACACGACAGCGGAGAACCTCGGCTCCGGCGAGCGATTGTGCTGGTCTTGGAGCATCAAACGAGCAGCCACGTGAGTGGAAAAGGAGAGGAGGGGCTGGGATTTAAGGGGAGACATCTCGGCGTGCAATTACTGCCTAAATCGCGTGAACCAATCGGGCGTTTCTTTGGCAACGGGCGCGAGAATTTCGGCCGGAGGTTGAAGACGGCCACGTCACGGTGACGTCATCTCTGGGTCCCAGTGCGCAGAGAGAGAGAGGAGTCGGGCGGGCTGGGCTTGGCTGGTTCCATCGCGCTGCGCGCGCAGGATAGTAATTGGGCTCGGTAATTGGGCTCCGGGCCTTGCGCGTCGCTCGTGGGCAAGAGAGCGGGGTGGGGAGGGGGTTTCTGGCCTGGGCTGGCTTTTTTTTTCTTTCTCTTTTTTTTGTGCTGATTTCTTTTCTCTTTTTCTGTTTTCTGTTTTCTTTAATAAAACATAATTATTTGGTTATAAAGCCAAATGATTTCAAATTTGCTTCTATGGTTTTGTAAAAATAAAACCTTTCAAATGAAAACATTTGTGTGTTGTTTTTAACTCACTTAAAAATAATTTTATTTTCAAAATATGATTAAATTACTAATAGCTACTTAATGCCATTTTTTAAATAGAAAACTAAATAATTATTAGAGTGGCTTAATAAAATTTTAGAATAAAACCACAAGTCTTAATATTGATTTTAATGCCTTCTTTTATGTTATTTTCAAAGCAATGCCGTTTTATTTTCACATCTTCATGTTTAAAACTTGGAATAACTACTAAAAGTTATTGTAATAATATTTTATTCTCATCAAATATTCTTGAGGCTTAGAACTTTATTGAGGGTTATAATCTTTGATTATTGTTGCCATAAACTATTTTCAAAGTAATAGTTGATTTGAAAACATGTTATAAAGTATGGTTTTCTAAGAGAAAACAATTTCCTTGAATAATAAATATTTATTTTGAAGAGGCTTTGAGGGTTTATGGAATAGAGGTATAATTGGATTGGTAAATTCAGTTTCATTGAAATATATATTGTTTTCTTTTGTTTATTGCATCTCATTTGGTTTTTTTTGTGACTTACTAAACATGAAAACAAAAAGTTTCAATTTTTTAGTGATTTTTGAATTTTCCAAAATCAGGTATGTTACAAAGGCATGCAATTGGAGTAATTACCAAGGTAAAAAGTGGTTGTGTAGAATAGGATTACAAGGTACTTGATGTCTATGCACGCTTCTATTCTTGTAGACAATGTTGGACATCCAAGTGCATAGGTTTGTAGAACAGCAACAAGTTTCCCTTAAGTGGATTACCCAATGTTTATCGAACTCAGGGAGGAAGAGGTCAAAGGTATCCCTCTCAAGAAACCCTCCGAACCATGCTACTCCGAACCACTATCCCGTTGCATAACGAACACCAATTCATTGCATAGGGGTACAAAGCACACCTTAAAGTCGCATTTCCATATCTAGTTAACCCCACGCTGTCACTATGAGCGCCCTAGAAGGTACTAGACAAGCAACACAATTTCATAGGGTCATCCAACACAAGACATAAATATCATGCTAAACCACATGGTGCACACACTGTCACCTGTACGCCGTGATCAAAGTGTCTACGGAGATCTCATAACAAAACCACTTGAGTAGCATAACAGATGAAGAGTACATCTACATATTCAATTAGATTACAAAGCTCCTGATCACATAAAGATCACACCATGGGAGAGAGAGATGAAACACATAGCTACCGATAGAGCCCTCAGCCCCGAGGGATAACTACTCCCTCCTCATCATAGGAGACAACAACGGCGATGGAGATGGCGGTGGAGTCGATGGAGATGGCTCCGGGGGCACTTCCCCGACCGACAGTGTGCCGGAACAGAGATTTCTATCCCTCAAAACTTGTGGGCGGCGACGGCGGATCTACGGATTTTTTTGGTGGCAAAAGCCGATCCATTTAGGTTTTATGCATCGGGGAGCATATATAGGTGAAAGGGCGATGCCGGGGGGTGGCCAGGGGGACCCGCGCCACCCTATGGTGTGGACAACCTATGGACCCCCTCCGGGTCTCTTCGGGACTTCCTTGACCCTCCGGGACTTCTAAGACTTATGGATTTTGAATCGTCCAATTCCGAGAATATTTCTAGAACAACTTTTCTGAAACTAAAAACAGCAGAAAACATGAACTGCCTCTGTGGCATCTTGTCAATAGGTTAGTCCTCGGAAATCTATAAAAATGACATAAAGTGTAAGGAAAACATGTAGCTTATGGCATGAAAACAATATGGAACATCAGAAATTAAGGATACGTTTATGACGTATCAACATCCCCAAGCTTAGTTCCTACTCGTCCTCGAGTAGGTAAACAATAAAAACACATAATTTCTAAAGTGGCATGCTACGAAAATAAACTTGATCATCATATTAATGTAAAGCATGTAAACTAGGATCAAATGAATAAAGGCTATGGTTTATAGTTGATATCAAAGAGTAATGTATAAACCATTAGGAAAAACAAAGTAAAACTTTTCAATGAATCAATACTAAAAGACAATCCACTGTGCAAAGTATATTAAAGATGATTTAAGCTTCAATAACAAGAATATAATCATCCAAGAAAAAAAAACTCTAACAACAACTCCTGCTAGGATAAAGTCAAGTGACAATAATATGCACATAGGAAAATCATTCAAATAAATGTGCACTTAAAACAAGCAAGCGTTCTGTATTGGTTCCTGGCACCAGGATGTTATGGATAAAAGAACATTATGGGGGGTTTATATGGTCAATGGAATAAAGTCTCACACAACTGAAAGTGATCATTAGACAAGAGGAAGTCCTATAATCGAAGTTATGCAAGGAGTAGTGATTGCCACACACCGGATGCACATAGAGCTATAAGTGTATGAAAGATCTCCAATGGAACTAGTGGGGGTGCTTCCAACCTGCTTGCTCATGAAGACCTAGAGCTCTTTGGAGGAGGCTCATGATTGGAATATACAAGCCAAGTTCTATAACGTAAGTTCCTCACATAGTTATGCAAGTAATAATATGAAAACTCTCTCCAAACTGAAGTAATGATGCTAAAAAAAAGCACAAGTGTGGAATAAATGATAGTACTGCTGCCCCCTATCTCTTTATTTTCTCTCTTTTGCCCTTTTTTCGGCTTTTTCTCTATTTTTTATTTTTTTTATATGTAACCTCACTGGTAGGGGAACACACTATTTTACAATGAATCAACACACTTTTAGTACTCATAACTCAAATTGAAATATCTCTGATGTATATAAAACTAAATGCTCCTGCCAGTGTAGCAGTATGCAAATTAACAATGAAGCATGACATCAAGTAACATAATGAGGATGGATGTTGCATGGCAATATATCTTGGAATATCTATGCAAATGCCATGGTAGGTAGGTATGGTGGCAGTTCTGAGGAAGATATTTTTTGGCTTATGTGTAGAAGAACAAAGTCCTCCCACGGGGTTTGGATGCACTAGCGAAGTTTGCACCAACTCTCAGTGTGAGAATGAGCAGTGCACAGTGCCGAAGAGGCTAGCAAATATGGATGGTGGAAGTGCCCGAAAACCGCAACGTAGAACTCACAAGTTAAAAGATTCCAAATAAAATCATGATCTCACAAGGCATAATGAAAATCACTCCAAGAGGGTCCATGGCAGTGACAAGTCACTGTTAGCTACCCCAACCGTAGCGCGTAACAAAAAGTCATTACGATTGAAATCAGCAAAGGAAGTCATATACCTTTATTCTATCAACTGGTTATTTAAGTGTGACACGGTTTCAAGCTTTTAGACCAACCATTAATTTTTTTTTACTTTACTAAACCAGCAAGTTTACCATTAATCATATTAATATCTCAAAATAACAACAAATAATCAAGTGAAACAGTTTAGTGATCTACAAGAATATGCAAACTCTTTCGTTATACCATCTACCACATGTAGCATTTTCTATTTCCAACAAAAACAAAACAACAAAAACTCTCCAAATAATATAGCAATGAAACAAGAGAGTACTAACATAACTCTAATAGAACTAAGAACTGTGAAAAAAGAGATGGATGAAAACAAGGGCTAAATGCAGTACTACCAAAAAGTGAACACTCACAGAACAATAAGAATGAAAACTAGAGTGTTCTAACCAATGAAAATGGAGCGTGTCTCTCTCCAAAACAAGTATGATAGTATCCAACCATAAACTACGACAAAGAAAACTAAACAAACTGAAAGCAAAAATAACTGACGCTCCAAGTAAATTTCATATGATGTGACCGAATAAAAATATAGTTTCACTAGAAGTGACCTGATAAATGGTTTATGTAGAAGGGGATGTTGTGGGCATCCCCAAGCTTAGATGCTTGAGTCTTCATAAAATTTTCTGGGATGAACCACGGGGGCATCCCCAAGCTTTGACCTTGCACAATTCTTGATCACATATATCACCCTCTTCTCTTGACCCTTGAAAACTTCCTTCACACCACACTCAAAGAGTAATTCGCATTAGAGGGTTAGTGCAACAATAAAAAATCCACGGGTTCTGTATGGGCAAAAGTGCTATTGATACTTGTAAACATTAGCTACAGCCACTGATGTTTCGTGAAGCAAAGAAATCCACTTGACATCGTAAAAGGGCAAATACATGAAAAATGGCAGAACATGCCAAAACCAAAACAATCTATAATGATGAATTGTTTCGGGGAACTTACATTGCTCAAATAAAAAAACTTAAAGAACGAAAAAGTTTTGGAATTAGCTGAGGAATAAGGACAACAAGTTTCAGGTCATTTATATTTTTCTCTGAATTATACGATATTTTACGGTGGAGAACAGAAATCAGTTTCCAGCGTAGAAATCCAAAACCAACTCCAACTTTCGTCAGAAACTTTACTTGGCACAATTAATACATGAAAATAAAGATACAAAGGAGTTGCTACAGAAGTATACAGCCCCTTGACTCAAATAAAACATAGGAAAAGAAAGCAAAAATAAAACCATGGGTTATCTCCCAAGAAGTGCTTTTCTTTAAAGCCTTTTAGCTAGGCATGATAATTGAGAAGATGATCACATGAGAAATATTTATTGAAGGAAAAGAGGGCAGCAAGAAGCATATATAAAACACGTTTAAGTGTAACACACTTCCTTTGAAAAGGAATCTTGTAGAAAACAAGTCATGAAAGCACAAAGCAACAAGCATGGGAAGATAAAATAAGTGGAACCTCAAAATTTTCAACATAAAGAGGGGAAACTTGAAATTGTTGAGATGCATAAAAATATGTTTCCCTCTCTGATAATAACTTTCAGTAGCATCATGAATTAAATTAACACTATAACTATCACATATAACATTCTTATCACGAGCCACATGCATAAATGTATTAAAACTCTCCACATAAGCATAGTCATTCTCATTAATAATAGTGGGAGCAAATTCAAAAAATAGCTATCATTATTATTCTCATCACCATAATAATCAAATATAGAAGGCATATTGCAATCATAATTAACTTTCTCCTCAATAGTAGGTGGACTGAAAATAACATATTCGTCATTGCAATCATCATATATTGGAGGCAAAGTATCCTCAAAGAAAATTTGTTCCTCCGTGCTTGGGGGACTAAAAATATCATATTGATCAAAACTAGCATCCCCAAGCTTAGATTTTCCCGTAGCATTAGCAATAATGATGTTCAAAGAATTCATACTAATAAAATTGCTACTAGCATGAAAATAGAGTTCCATAGGTTTTTAATTTTCTCTTCAAAAGCGTTATGTCCTAGTTCAAGATAAAGATTATAAAGCTCTCTCATATTTTTGTTGTTTTCCATTAATAGTAACTAGTAAAAATAAAAACAAGCAACAAGTAATAATAAGACTAACTAGTGAAAATAAAAACAAGAAACAAAAGGATATAATTGCAGAATCTAAAGGAAATAACTTCGAGCACTCACACCCGAGGATGTGATTACCTTTTACCTTACCTTCTCGACAACGACGCCAGAAAGAGCTTGATGTCTATGCATGCTTCTATTCTTGTAGATAGTGTTGGGCCTCCAAGTGCATAGGTTTTTAGAACAACAGCAAGTTTCCCTTAAGTGGATTACCCAAGGTTTATCGAACTCGGGGAGGAAGAGGTCAAAGATGTCCCTCTCAGGCAACCCTGCAATTACGTTACAAGAAGTCTCTTGTGCCCCCAACACACCTAATACAATTGTCAGTTGTATAGGTGCACTAGTTTGGAGAAGAGAGAGTGAAATACAAGTAATATGGATGTGTGTAAGTGATAATAGCAATCTGAAATAAAAATGGCAACAAGAAAACATGTAGTAGAACTGATTGTAAATGGTGTATCAATTCTTAGAAACAAGGTCTAGGGATCATACTTTCACTAGTGAACACTCTCAACAATAATAACATAATTGAATGCATAAATATCTCTCTTCACTATGCTATCCCAAACCACTCTCCGGTTGAATAACGAACACCAATTCATTGCGTAGGGATACAAAGCGCACCTTAAAGTCGCATTCCCGTATCTAGTTAAACCATGCTGTCACTATGAGCTCCCTAGAAGGTACTAGATAAACACCATAATCTCATAGGGTCATCCAACACAAGATATAAATATCATGCTAAACCATACGGTGCACACACTGTCACCTTTACACCGTGATCAAAGTGTCTACGGAGATCTCATAACAAAACCACTTGAGTAGCATAACAGATGAAGAGTACATCTACATATTCAACTAGATTACAAAGCTCATGATCACATAAAGATCACACCATGGGAGAGAGATGAAACACATAGCTACCGGTACAGCCCTCAGCCCCGAGGGTGAACTACTCCCTCCTCATCATAGGAGACATCAACGGTGATGGAGATGGCGGTGGAGTCGATGGAGATGGCTCCGAGGGCACTTCCCCGTCCGGCAGGTTGCCGGAAGAGAGATTTCTGTCCCCCGAAACTTGTCGGAAGCGCCGGCGGATCTACAGATGTTTTTGGTGGAAAAGGCCAATCCATTTAGGGTTTATGCATCGGGGGGCTTATATAGGCGAAAGGGAGATGTCGGGGGCTGGCCAGGGGCCCCACACCACCTGGTGGCGCGGCCAGGGGGACCCGCGCCACCCTATGGTGTGGCCACCCTGTGGCCCTCCGTCGGGTCTCTTCGGGACTTCCTTGACCCTTCGGGGCTTCTAAGACTTATGTCTTTTCAATCCTCCAATTCCGAGAATATTTCCAGAACAACTTTTCTGAAACTAAAAACAACAGAAAACCTGAACTAGCTCTGTGGCATCTTGTCAATAGGTTAGTCCTGGGAAACCGATAAAAATGAAATAAAGTGTAAGGAAAATATGTAGCATATGTCATGAAAACAACATGGAACATCAGTAATTAAGGATACGTTTATGACGTATCAGTACTATATACCTACTTGTAGTGTATAGCATTTAAGAGCCTTGGTACTTGAGATGTTTTACTCAAGGAACTAATATTTCATAGGCTTTTGATGCATGAGTGATAACTGTATTTGGGATTTATTGGATCTTATTTGGATTTTTGATTGACTAGATCTACATGAAGATGGAACTTGATGTGCAAATGCATGTGCAAACACTGAGTTCTTTCTTGATGTTACTGGTATAGAGGGTATAGGATTAGAATGAGAGCAGTCTGAATAATCAGCAGATGGAAACAACCAGAAAATCTTTGGAAGATCAGGAAGTCAGGAAGGCAGAAGTCAATGAAGCCACGGATGGGAATGGACCACATTCACATCTTGTTTGGAGATGGTGAGATACTTCATCAACACATGGTGAGCTGCCACAAGTGATGCAAAGAAAAATCACATGAGTAGTTATATCCTAGAAGGAAACATGTAGAAGTTCGATAAATAAACTTATAGAGTCATCCCATAGAAGTCAAAACCCAAAGATGTAGAAGGACCATAGAAAGAAACCAGTGGAATAGGTATAGTCATATGTAGGAAAAAGGTAAAACTAAAGCAAACTCGAAGATATTTTCACAAAATACATGAGTCTAAATCAATGTACATTATGTTGTACAAGTTTCTTTTAGAAATCTTTCTATTGAGACCATTAGATCAAACCAAATGGAATCCTAAGCATAGACAATATCCAGTGTACCGGAAGAATCTCATTGGTTATTCTTCACCCGATGGATATACCCAATGTTCTTCGGAAAGTGGTGAGAGGTAGGAAAGCATACCTATTCATCGGAGAACGAAACTTGGTATCCACTATGTGGTGGAAATACCATGTGTTCTTTGTAAGACCATCAGGAAGGTATAGTAACAAAACAGAGTTGTCATAATACTATGCATAATAACAAATCATGATTGGCATAGAAACATGCAAAGTATTAGATCATCAAGCAAGACAGTGGAAGGTGAACAATCAACACAAGAGGATACACATGCCAAGGTCAACACAAGAAAACAGCTGTGAAGAATCAACGGTGTACAGAAGTTCTCTCTACCTATCTTTACGTGAGAGAGGTTGAACTTCGGGACAAACTTCTTGTTAAGGGGGAGATACTGTAACGTCCAAGTGTTTGGGAGGTTATAAGGATCTAAATTTTATATGTGCATTTGCAAAGCATGCATCTAAAAATACGAGAAATTTTTGGCGCGAAAGTTTAAACGAAGCAAAGTGACCAATGTTTCACTTGACATGATGAATTAGGTTTAGATCATCTGGTCAATAGTACATTTGGAGTGATCTTTATAACATAGTATCTCTACAAACCAAATCATTTGATTAAGACAAACCATAATTGGTTATGACCAATCACAAACTCTCAACAACTTTAACCACAAGTCTATAAGTGACTTGGGACAATTCACCAGGTATTTAGAACTCAAAGAGGGGTGAGTATCCAGATTCCATAACTGATGATCATTCTTCCACAAATGAGAAATAGAAAATTGAACCATCTCATCAACAGAGATGTTATGTCCTATAAAACTATAAATCTTAAGTTATAAATCCATTCACACTACACCTTTATAAATCATCTTATAACTATTAAGTAAACCTTTACAAGTAAATAACAAAGATTCAATAGAAAACAAATGATGAAAAAAGTAATAACTCAAACCCCACCAGTGGGAAATGACATAATAATTGTTATTAACATATTTATCGAATATGTACGTATCTCATCAACCATAAAAGAAGCACCTAAAAGAAGAAATAAATATTCTTAAACTACTGTTAAACTTTGATCATTCCATATGATCTTCCCAAACCTCTATGTCTGCATTATGCATGACAATGATTACAAGAGAAGAGTATACAAAGTAAAAACATGATACTCTGAGAAACCAACTAACAGCTCTGACTTAAGCCAGTAAACTCCAATAACCTTCATATGCTCATGGTCTCAATCATTTTCTATAAGTGAGCATATGAAATCTCAACACATTAAGGGATCATATGATCAACTTATTACCTTAAGTCCTCATTCCACCATCACTCCGCAGTTCTATTCAAATAAATATTCAACAACTAGAGTATCTCTGGATACAAATAATGAATAACAACAAGTTAAAACCTCTATTAGAGGAATTGAATTGATAACTAAGTAAAACAAATCATATATGACCAAATTACACTTACACTCATACACTCTCTTATAACAATCTAAGAGAAATATTTGCATAGAGTAATTGGCTGTCTTCACCACAAGGGTGAGACAGTTGAACTAGGAATCCAAGAGATCATCTTACTTGAAAGTGAAAAAGGCGATATCTGAAGACTAGTGGCAACTTGAGAGCAGGATATTGCAGGCAATAGAAGACCACAAGAAGCAACACTGCTTCAGTAAGGAAGCATAGCTTAAAGAACTATCCATAATACTATTAAGTAGTATCAGATAACTTAGAACTTCAAAATTCAAGTCAAGCTCATCAGAGATGAAGAACTTATGATAATCTCCTTAGTGAAAAAAACTATCAAGTAAGGAATATTAACAAGCCATTGTATCCAAATGTCTTGGGCTATGTTGAGGTAGATGAAAATAAGCTTAACCACCTTGTTTTCCAGATCCTTCTCATCCATAAAAAAATGGATAGGAACACGAATTCATACATACACCAACATGTAAATGAGTACATGTTTCAAAAATAAACATGGAATAATATCCATAGTTGGAACCTGGTGGAAAACAAACAAATAGATTCCAAAGTCATACATGTTTTCCACTTGATAAAGAACCTAATACATCAAATAGGGCTTAAACACACCTAAGTAAAATGTCAACAAAAAATTGATAAGAGTTACAATTATAAAAGATGACATGTTATCATGAAAGAAAAAATTCCCTTCACCAATCAAAATCATTTGGTATGACATGGAATAAAATTCCGTGTTGAGTGATTTTCATTGCAGCGCATAGAAACATTACTAAGTAGTTTAACCAAATTATTTTCTAAAAAACTAATATCTAAAATTGTTCACCATTATTCCTATCACATGATTTTTGTGTGTGTTCATGTTAATTATGCCTTAAAGAATTATGAGTCCATGTGAAATCAAATTGAAAGAAAACAACAAAACCACTTAATTTAGCACCCTAAGTATAAAAATAAAATCTTGACCAATTACACCAAAACAAAACATGGTGAGCTTGGAAATTCAATAAGGATTTCAAAACTGATTTTTATTCATTTTTATGCTTACAGAAAGGTCCTGAAAATAGTACTTCTTTTAAACAGAAGGACCTATTCGTAATTTCTAAAACCAGTCAGGGGATTTTCCAGAAAATGTTTATTTATTTTCTTCTTCTTCTCCGACCAGAAGGAAGAGGAGAAATATGCCGTGTTGACCTCGTTGTGCCACGTCCTACTGCCTCCTCGACGCGTATAAGGGCTAAGGACGCCGTGAACTTCCCTCTCACTTCCTCTCCTCGCTCAGCCTCATTCTCTCTCTTTGTTTCTTCCTGGGGAGAGAACCCCGAAATCCTAGATGCATATTACCGGCATGGAGCCGTCGTTCCAGGTCTCGCCGAGCCCCGTGGGGGAGGTAGGAAGGTCCGTCGTTCTCCTACGGGTCTCCACGACGAGTCACGCAAGACGGGAGGGCTGAAATCGCGCGTGCTCCTCCTTTCTTCTCTGCGGCCGGCCATAACTGCCACCGTTGATTCTCCGCCGTCTGTCACCTCCCCGACTTATCCTCGACTTCTATACAGCCACGGTGAGCTCCTCTACTCCCTAGTGCCCTCTTTTTGCTCTCTAGTCGCCGGGAACCTTGTCACGTTGGAAGCCCGAGAGCGTCGTCGTCGTTCCTGCACACCGGTGAGCCTCTGATGACAAGTGGGGGCAACGCCGCCACCTGTGGGTTCGCCTCGACGCCCCCTCTCATTTGGTGCCACTCATTTGGGCCAGAACGGCCCGAGCCGCCGCCAGCGTGCTCAAGAGAGCAACTCCGGCCACGGGCTGACATCACGATGACATCATGCCTGCGTCACCGTGGGCCAGCTTACAATTAATTCTATTTCAAATATAAAATGAAGAAGAAAAATCCCTGACAGGTAGGCCCCACCTGTCAATTTAAAATTATAAAATGATTTAATTTTGATAATTCAATATCTATTGTTTTATAAATCATAAAATTATGAGAAATATACCAAAATGTTCAGAAAAATAAAACCTATCTATTTCTGAACTTTTCAAACATATTTGATGTAGTTTAAATTTGAACATTTTCAGAATTTAAATTAATTCATTTAAAATTAAGAAAAATAATAAATAATTCGAAAATTCAGAAAAATACAAATTATAAACCAAATTGCTCAAAATGACAAATGCAACTCATCTATGATATTTTAAAAGTCATTTGAACAATTTTTCATGTATGCAATATTTTTCCTAGTCATTTAATTCATTTGAAAATTAATAAATTAATAATGTATTCAAATCTTTTCAAAAAACTTCAAATGATATACCAAATTAAAGAGAACAAAATTTTCAACTCAAATATGCAAAAAACAAAAAAAAATGTTTAATTTACATATTTGTTTCAAAAGGTATAATGGAATTCTATAATATTCCATTATAACCAGAAATAACTACCATAACATTATTTTCCTTATTAATAAAACCCTAGTGTTTTCACACCTACTAAACCTGTCATCAAAAGTTATTAGCAAGTTATGTGATGACAGAGTTAGTGGTATTAGTTCATTATGTTCAATCAAACTCTTTGTCATCAGCTCTATACTTTTAAACGTAAAATAGAATGTGTTTATTATCTTTTCAATAGTTGTTTTCCATGTGCTCATATCTTATTAGCTAACCCTGTGATAACACTTCTACTTAAATATGATAACAATTGTTTTGATAAATAAAAGTGAAACACATGTAAGTCTAAAATAAGAAATAACAACATCACCACACGTAATGAAACCACTCACCTAAAACCTATGTGATTATATTATTGTATCAAACGTAGCTTACACTTGTAAGCTGGGGTATTTTCCAGGGTATTTCGCGATGCATCTCATTACTATGCATGTATCATGTTGCCAGTGATTTCAGTAGTCCTTACCTGGACTATTTTGCTATCTTTCAGATGTAGGGATTTTCTACGCGACCCTCGAACCCGAAGACATGGATTATTATTGTCACCTATTCCCAAATCCTTGCTCATATCCTTGCTCATAGATGTCTATGTCAGGAAAGTTCATCACTTGCTCATATCCTTTGTAGTATTTCATAATGATCTATTTGCAAAACCCCTATCGTATTACCACCTATTCTCAAAAGATTGCATGATCCTATTTTTATAGTAATACACTAGTAGAAAAATGCCTATCTGTGGCGCACCATTTAGGCATTCTGTGGCGCACCTAGGGGCCAGAGGGGTGCGCCACAGAATACACGCCACTAAATTTTTTTTCTGTGGCGCACGCCAGCCGTGCGCCACAGAAATGTCAATTCTGTGGCGCACCTCAGCCGTGCGCCACAGAAATTTGCAATTCTGTGGCGCACCAAGTAGGGGTGCGCCACAGAATTTTTTTTTTGAATTTCAAAAAAAAAAGGCGGCCAGATCTGGCCGCGGGAATTTTTCGAAATTTCAAAATTTCGCCGGATCTCGTTGGATGCTCGCCGGAGTTGGTGGGTGGAGGATGGGGGTCACCGGAGTTGGTGGGGAGGAGAAGGAGAAGCTCGCCGGAGGTGGTGGTGGTGGTGGTGGTGGAGGAGGAGGAGGAGGAGGAGGGGTGGTGGTGGTGGAGGAGGAGGAGGAGGAGAGGTGGTGGTGGAGGAGGAGGAGGAGGAGGAGCTCGCCGGAGGTGGTGGTGGTGGTGGTGGAGGAGGAGGGGTGGTGGTGGTGGAGGAGGAGAGGTGGAGTAGTAGGTGGAGGAGAGGAGAGAAGTGGAGAGGTAGAAGAGAGAAGGGAAGATGAGAAGTGGAGTAGAAGTGGAGAGGAGAAGGGAAGAAGAGGAAGAAGGGAAAGAAGAGGAAGAAGAGGAAAAAGAGGAGGGAGGAGGCAGGATTTCGAATCCTGCCTCCACAATTCTATGGCGCACCAAATGAAGGGGTGCGCCACATAATTTTTTTTATTTTTTTTTCTAGTCAAAAACTTCAAATGGCATAACTTTGTTCCTTTTGGAATTTGGCGATTCTAAAAAAAGCTCACAGGCCGAAGGCGAGTGAGGTTGGGTTCCTTTTTCTCTCTAGTTTTTTTTTTTTGATATCTTGATCATTTTTTTTCGACATCGTATGCAAAAGTTATGCCCATTTTACTTTTTTTAACGAACTTTTGCTGAGAAAGTCGAAATTCATCTTTCAAAATTTGATAAAAAAAAGTAGACCTTAAACTCTCCGTGCATCTATAAGGGATTTATTTTTTGATGCTTTTTAGACCGCCAACTCTTCCGTCAAAAACTAGAAAAGGCGTTCCCGGGGGGGTGGAGTTGGTGCGTGTGGACAGAATTTTTTCGGATGGGAATTCTGTGGCGCACGTGGCAGTGGTGCGCCACAGAAATGTCATATTTCTGTGGCGCACTAACCACCATGCGCCACAGAATAGGAGTGTGGCAATCATTGGTGTGGGCCCCCAGCTTATTTTTGTGGCGCACCCCTATCCCGTGCGCCACAGAATTCCTCTTTTCTGTGGCGCACCACGGTCCCGTGCGCCACAGAATGCCTCTTTTCTGTGGCGCATGCCCACCCGTGCGCCACAAAAATATATTTCTGTGGCGCACCAAGAAGCCATGCGCCACAGAATCTGTTTCATAGAAAGGCACTTCTCTACTAGTGATATGACTACTTGAATGACTACCCGAGTGGTAGTGTTCTCTTTGGTGGGCGGATGGAACCATGGTAAGATGAATAGGTCAAAGGAAGGTTCCATCTGCATAGGAAAGTATTACCTAGGAATTAACAACAAATACCGTCAGGATTCTTGCACCGTAATTACCGCGTTAACCATGGGTCTTGTATGGGGCGAGTAAGTCAGCTGTGATATTTTCCCGTTCGCTTGTCAACGGACTGCCAGAGACGTACGTTGGAGGTCTTGCGGGACTACATGCACATGGGTGGGAGCCCTTACGTCCCACTGACTCTAGGATCTATGAGTGTCTACCAGGGGTGCCTAGATCTCTATCGTGAGGGGTAGAATCAGGGGTTCAACCTGCTGGCAGGAATGGGTGGGCATGCGTTATCCGGAAAAGCATGGTTTGGCTTGGATCAACAAACGGGCCCCACACCTATGTGGGCGTGGACAGGAACTTAAGCCTGGTTGTGCAACAAGGTATTGATCGCCCATGGGTAAAGTAACGCACCCGTGGAGAGTGTAAATGGATGTGGCATGTTATCCCATGTTCCGGGAAGGAGATGCGAAGAAAGGCAACTTCATGAATTTCTAACCCTGTGAAGATCTGGCGGGCATAGTTTTCAGTATTAAAAGCAACCTCTTGAAGAAAGATTTACAAAACCTTGCATTAGCTTATGACTCCTTCGAGTCTAAAACTGTAGTTAGGGCATCAAACTACCCACTGTATATCATGAACTTGTTGAGTAACGCTCGTTAATCATTCGTTCCCATTTGACCCCCCTGCTTAGAGTTGAAGCCTTATGGAAGTCGTCATCGTGAAGCCATCGCTACCTCATGAAGCTAGGTGGAGTCATATATTAATTAGTCGGTGAAGCATCATCATCAACAACGCCGGTGGAGGAGAAGCTATCAAGGTGTAGGTGGAGTCCATTCTTGGGATTAGATTCTCACAAGCCTTATACTAGGGCTGACCTCAGCCGTAGTGGATTAGGTTCTGAGCTAGAGTTATTCTCCAGCTTGTAACTTTTAATTGCTTCTTCTGATGTTTCATTTGCATGAGATCTTCTGTGATTCTTCAAGGAGATTCTCAAGGTTTTGTAATGGAAGTTTGTATCCTATAGCTTTGCTTAGAGTTGGACCTGCTATGTTTCTGTTGTACCATTGTGAGGGATGTAATATTCACGGATAAGTCCTTCTATGAGTATTATGTCAATGACTTGCGCACTACACATGCAGTGGTGTGCTGGGTCACCACAATAGTCCCAAAATTTATATTGATTGATTCATTATTGTGGTATTGCTTGCTCTCAAATTATTTGTATCTTTATGTTTTGCTACCACATGAAGGACTAGTCGGATAACACTTTAATATGTTTTTCTTTATGATTGAAACAACTGTATCACTTTCAATGTTTCATTATTAATTTGCATTTGTTTGTGTTTCTTTTCATACGTAACATAGTTGCTATGTTTACATTAGTTGAAATAATATTTATCCTGCCTTTGTTAAAGTACTTTCATCGCAGCTTTGCAATTCTTTTACATATCGGTGATCAATATTTGTGTCGGCTTCATGTCACCTCAACAATTATTTTGTTATCACTCACCTCAAAAATAATTTTTGATGCTCCATGCTTGTTTTCTTTCCAATACCCTATGTTATTTTCATGTTTTCACATGCTTCACTTTGTTTTCCGGATGTTGTCATTGACTAACCTATTAACAAGATGCCACATGCCAGTTGCCGTTTTTTTGCTGTTTTTCTATTTCAGAAAATTTCTGAAGGAAATATTCTCGGAAAGGGCCGAAAATTCAAGGAAGGCATTTTTTTTACCCGGATGAAGACAAAATCCGAAAGGGAACCGGAGGGGAGCGAGGACGCCACCATGCGGCTGCGAGGCGCCACCCTCGAGACCGCGCCTGATTGGCCTCTAGGAGCCTCGAGCACTTCCTCACGCCCCCTTCGCTTATAAATTGCCCCTAACCCTAAAAGCACTGGGGACAAAGTTATTTTCCACTAAACATACCGATAAGCGCCGCCACCTCGAAATTCCAATCTAGGGCATCTGGAGGCCGTCTCTGACAACTTGCCAAAGAGGGGGATCCCCACCATAGGCCTCTTCATCGCCATGATCACCTCCGAAAAAATGCGTGAGTAGTTCATCCCGGGACTACAGGTCCATAGTAGTAGCTAGATGGTTGTTCTCTCCCCTATGCCTCCATGTTTAGAGTCGCGTGAGCTTCCTCACATGACCCATAGTCCAACGTTATGTAATTGTGCATGTTGTGTTTGATGGGATCTGATGAACCAACCGATTATGATTAATTTGTTCTTTGAAATCTTAGATGCTTCACTTATATTTGTAGAGAGTTTTAATCTTGTCTTGCAATTCTATTTGGTGTTTATGATTACCTTGTCCACGTAGTTATTTTCATCTCCAAGAGAGGGTTTATATGCTAGATAGTGGGTTCATGCCTCCTTGTTGCCAGCGCTCGAGTGCCATAAACATTCAGGGGGAGGATGTGTTGTTGCCACTAATGAGAAAAAAGAGGTGCTCTTGTCTACGAATGGGAACCGTTGATTACATTATGTATTGTTCTTAATGCATTTGTCGATTGCACACATAGCAATCGCTTTTTTCTCCAACTTAATACCAATGAATTTGCTGGATAGCTTTCTTAAGGTGGACTTTCATATATGGATGCATGCTGGATAGCGGTCCATATACCATGACGTAATGCCTACAATGTTAGAACCCGTGAACTTTATCTCTTCATAATAGTATGGTTATATGTTCATGATTTTTAAATTTCCCACCTGTAATTTGTTCATCCAGCATGTTTGTTTAGTTTGGAGAGACACCACTAGTGAACATATGGCCCACGGTCCTATTTTCCTCATATTTCAAACTTTCTTTTAAGCACTTTACAAATTGTTTCCTTGCTGCGCCATTTTTACTTTAATAGTTTTCAGAAAAACCGGATGATTGACAACCTTCCGGAAAGTTGGGGAAAGAGAGAGTTTGTGCTTGTGTGCGGGTTACCTCTTGGCCAACAATCATTAAACGATACCGTTGATACAAGTAACCTTCTTCAAGACTACAAAGTCCTACTGGATTGATAAAACTCCAGTTCTCTACTAGGGGAAAACTTATTCTAGGTTGCATCATACCTTCTGCTTGGAGTTCCCAACGAGCGTGTGATCATGTCAAGCACTGTAGGACATACCCTCGTAATGATGTAAATTCAATTGGCAATCAACAACACTAAAAGTTGCACCACCGATCTTGAATACATGCTCAAATAATTTCTATATACACAATTTTTTTCAAGAAAAGCTGGAAAAAACAAGATACTCTTGCCCTCAAAGTGGATAATCCTTCTCATATTGTGGAAATCTTAAAAATTAGTACTATACCTCTTGAAGCCAAGAAAACCGAACTCATAAATTCTATACAAGTCCAAATAAATGAGAATATAAGGATGTTAGCCCAATTACGTGCTAGATGGGTTAGAAAAAGAGAATCTGAAATTACATAAAATGATGGTGCTAAATGCTATACAATACACGTCTTACCGTACTTCACCATGTAGTCGTAAAGGTCAAAAAATATATTTGATAACATATTTAATTTTACACATCGGTAGGTGATGCGCGTAGATGTACGCTCATTGGAAGACTGATGATTACTATGAGATTCCTGCGGGCATTACACCATAATACATATAACGTAATCCAACTGCATCTATGACTAATAATCCACCCTTAGAACGTAATCCAAGCAGACTTCGAGTATTAAGTTGCAAGAAACAGATTATTGCATTAAGTAAAGTGTGTAATGTAAACAATAAAATTATCCTTAGATGTCGCACCCTGGGTTTCTAGAGGATACTCTCCGCACGAACTGGAAGTCAGGTGCTTGGATTATGGGGCAAACATGCTCCCACGTCCCAGCTTCCTGGTAGGCCTGCGCTTATGCGCGACAACACAAGCCCTGCTTCCACCGTCGGAGTAAACTATCCGCTAGGAACCTAAAGGCACTACTGTCGACGTACTTCATAATCAAACACGCACGGTACGTCAACAGTTTGGTACGAATGATAACACAGAATGTCTCTAAGACACAAAAGAATGAAATAAGGGCAACTGGCCTTCACTAAGGCAGAAAATATCGAATACAGTCATCCAGAGGACACATGTCCCAACATATCATCCATTACAACAGCGGAAGCAAACAAAGGGGTCTGAGTACAGACAAATCCATGGCTTAAGAAGCCTGAGAAAATAAATAAAAGCGAAGCCCATCCACGTAGGTCTGGATCCTGCCCTGGTCCAGCTAACTACTCGTCTGCAGCGTCATCGAACTCCACAAAGTAGCCATCCTGGGTAGCATCGTAGTCGTAGTAGTACTCTGCGTAAACCACAGCCCCAACGGGGTCAGTACATCCAAGTACTGGCAAGCAAGACTCACAGTTCATCAAGGCGTTACCCGTCAACACAAGCATAGATGCTTGGGATCAACGGAAGAAAGGGGTGATATAAAAGTTGCTGCTGGCTGCACTAACCAACTACAGAAAATAACTACAACTTCCGGCTAACAGAAAAGATAAGATCGAGGATTGTAACCAACTGAAAGATAACTTCAACCAAACCCATCCTGGATCTCGCCCCTTATCCAAAGAAGCAATCCGAGGATAACTCACACGGTTGTAATAGGTGAATCAAGTTATTGTGTGAATAACCTATTACTAGTCAGGTTATTAATCATTGGGTGAAACATGATTGATCATTATGTTGAAGTTGTCCTGAGTACTTGTTAGCCAGTACTTTCACCAAGTAATCCATAACCGCGGAAAACACGGCTTCTCGAGAAGATTATCCCTGCAGGGTTGCACCAATTTGGCCGTACACTCATGAATATCCCGCCAGATGGGATGCCTCCCACCAAGCGGGGCACTCAACACAACCAACCATTCCTCGCATCAAGCCCAAAGAACCTTGGGCGCACGGCTAATCAAGCCCAGAAGAAAATGGACCATCATAGCACTCTAAGACCGTGTCCCCCTATATGCCGACTACGAAAGTTCCACCCTGCGCTGGGCTCGCAAAAACATGCATGCGGCAAATGGAAAACACGAACTAAATGAGGCGATTTGGACGAGATGCGAATCAGGTCAAGTTGAGGGGGGCGCCCATACTCGCTTCCCAAATGCGGGTAGTGCGCTCATCATGGATCAGTAGACAAGACCCTTTTCCTATTAGGGTCGACACTAGCAGGCTCCAAAACCACTCATGGGCCTCCTGCCGGTGCCTTATCATCAAATTATTATTACCATTAGCAATTAACAGGATTGATTGATTAATAACGAGCCCCGGTACAAGATAATAAGATAGTAAAAGTAGTAACCGACAACAGACTCGAGTAAAAGCAACCCTAAGCATGCTAGATGGTAACAGGCACAAGCAAAGGCTGTAGGTAGGGAGGTGGTGGCAATATCATGGCTCAAGGTATCATGTGATGGGTTCGGAGAACAAGCAACGATACATAGGGCTAGCAATAGTAGACAAAAAGATAGTATCGACAACAAGTGTGGAAAGGAACTCAATGATTCATGTGAGTGATAACTTGCCTGGCAGCTCAGCCTCGTACTGGGCTAGGTCCTGAGTAGTGGTGTCGTAAGGCTCGTCGGTACCAACGTCGTCGTCTAACCGAGAAGAAGCAAAACAACAACGAAGGAAGACGGGCAATCAATACATGGCATAGGTGCACAAACATTGGATGATGCATGTCATGTTTAATAGATGCACCAAAATAACTTGCTTGACACGAAACACAAATTTAAATGGATTCCATATGCAAAGGGGTGCATATGGAAGCCCATGCTTGGAGTTGGATTAATTGTTCTATCACTAAGCATCATGTGTAAGTGACTTAGTATGATGCATGCATGATGAGGAGCAATAAGATAACAAGTTTAATTGCAATTGGAATGATAGTTAACCATTTTAGAAAGCATTAACAAGTTTGGAAAATTAGTTACTTAATGGTGTTGAACAAGTATTGGTTGTTATCAACAAGTTAGAGTGTGCAAAACAAATTACAAATTTTATATTTGAAAAGTTTATCAAATTTTAGTTGGATTACATGTTTCACAATTTGAAATTGGACTTTGGATTAATTACTTATGAATTAAACAATTTTAAACAATTTTTAATTGAAATAAACAAGATTTAAATAGTTTGGGCAATTTAAATTGTTCAAACCAGAAAACAAATTTATATTTGAATAGAGCATTCAAAATGGTGTGAAAAACATATTTTATTTGTATTATTTGAAAACAGTATGAATTAGTTATGAATTATTTCAATTTGCATTTGAATTATTTGAATTTGAATTTAGATTGCATTTTGAAATTTCAAAACAGAACACAAATTGCATATTTGGAAAGATTATGAAATTTAGATCAAGTTTCATATAAAGTTTGTATTTGTTGGGTTTATAAAACAAAAGATATTGCATTTTAAAGTTTTGATTTAATTCTGTTATTTAAAAAGAATTTGGAATTTCTGAAATTCGCAGAAAACCTTTGTTACTCAGGTTCTATCTACCCACTGCCACTGCGCAGTGGGCCAGAGGGGCCAGCGTGGCGCACACGCTGGCGTGGCCTCCAGTGCCACTGCCTGGTGGGGCTCAGCGTGGGGGAGAAATCCCCAAAAAAGATTGCGGCCGCGGGGCTCGAACCCGCGAGCTCGCTGTGCGCGCAAAAGGCTCGCGCCACTGCGCTGCTGTCGTGTTTGTTGACAGTAGTAGCTACGCAGCCAGGTTATTGTTCAGTTAAAGTTCTGAACTTTAACTGACGAGCGAACGTGTGCTCGACTGACAGAGATTCAGAAAGATCGCCGGAGTGAAATCACGGCCGTGCTCTGCCGTGGTTGAGCTGTGTGCGCAAGCTGGACGTGGTGTGCGCGCTGTGCAGCAGCAGAGCAGCAGAGGGAAAGGATTGGCTGCTCACCAGCGAACGTAGATGTTGCAGAGGCTCGACGATGACGTTGGCTGACGGCGGCGCGGAGAAGACGTGGACGGCGGCGACGTCCTGGTGGTTCCCTGCGGCTGCTCAGGTGTCCAACACGTCGAGGAGATCACGGCAGCTCAATTCCAGGGAACGGTGGTTGCGGAAGTGGCCTGCAACGGCGACGAGGTGGCCGGATTCAGAAAGTAGGCACGGTGGCCGGAAAGAAAGAGAGGATCGCGTCGCCGATTGGCAACCTACCGTGGCTGTTGAAGGTGATCCAGGGGAAGAGGAAGGGGAGGCGAGCTGATTCTTGGGCAGAGGTGGCTAAGTGGGTGCTATCTGCGGCGGCGCCATGACGGAGTTCAGAAGAATCGCCGGCGGGAAGGAGATACAGAGAGGGGTGGAGGTCGACGATGGATGCGATTGACGGCGCGAGCGAGGAACCCTAGATCGTTAGGGCACAGCTAGGGGCTAGGGCACGCCTTATATAGGCCGGAGGCGCTGCGGTGGCCGCCGTGGTCGCGCGCGGTCGCCGTGGCACCGGCGGATGCTCGCCGTACGAGAGGGAGAAGGCGATTAGAAGGGGGCGCACGAATCTCAGCGCAGCGAACCGGTAAGTTGCTGCTGCGCGGGCCGGGTTGCTGCGCGCTAGGGCTAGGTGGGCTTGGGCCAAGCGGTAGGTAGTTAGCTGCCTCCTTTTTCCTTTTATTCTTTTCTGTTTTTATATTTTTTTTTTTTGCAGATTGCTTTTGGAAGAAAGTTGTTAAGGTTTTATTCAAGGAAAATTCTAGAAAAATTAAGTTAAGCTTTTTAGACAATTAGAAACCACATTGTAAACTTGGATTTCAAAAATTGAAATTTAAAATTATGGTTTGTGTTTGAATTCAAAATGGGGAATTTTTAGTTTAATAAAATCTTGATAAAACATGTATAAAAATAGGGTTACCCCTAGGGTTTTAGAATGATTTAGAGGGAAGAAATGTTTGGTGATTTTTATGGTTCCAAAAGGGGTACTGATTTGAACTTGACTTGGGATTGAAAAGGTGATTTGAGAATTATTGATTGAATTATTGGTTGGATTTAAAGCAACAATTTAATAAGTGAAGGCAAGGAATAAAAGGGTTGTTTTTATTTGTTATTTTGGTTCCAAAGGTTGTAACAGAGCAAGTATGAAACCATGTTTGAAAAAGGTTTGAATTTGAGTTGTGAAAACAGGATAAAACAGATGGAAAACAAATGCAAACAATAAGTAAACATGATGACATGATGCCTTGCTTGAAATAAAACAAAGGACAAAGCATTCTAGGGGTATTTTCATACTTGGGATGTTACAAAACGCCCCCCCTTGAAGGAATCGCGCCCCGAGATTCCCTACTGAGAAATGAACAGGTCCGGATACTTCTTGCGAAGATCCTCCTCGGTCTCCCACGTTGCCTCTTTATCAGAATGATGCGACCATTGCACTTTCAAGAACTTGGTGCTCTTGTTGCGAGTCTTACGCTCGGTCTCATCGAGAATACGAATTGGGTGCTCCTCATAAGATAGATCATCTTGCAGTTCGATGGAGTCATGATCAACTGCACGATCTGGATCTTTGAAACACTTCTTGAGTTGTGACACGTGGAACACATCGTGCACTTTGGATAGTTTTTCTGGAAGTTCAAGACGATAAGCATTCTCTGCACGTCTTGAGAGGATGTTGAAAGGGCCAATGTATCTTGGTGCAAGCTTTCCTTTCACACCAAAACGATGAGTGCCTCTGAGGGGAGTTACACGGAGATATGCCTTATCACCAGGTGCATAGACCATATCCCTGTGCTTGCTATCATAATAGCTCTTCTGACGAGACTGAGCAATCCTGAGATTGTCACGAATGATACGAACTTTCTCCTCGGCTTCCTTAACAATGTCAGGGCCTAGAAGTGAACGTTCACCAGCTCCAGACCAATTGATTGGACTCCTGCATCTGCGACCATACAGTGCCTCAAACGGTGCCATGCCTAGGCTTGCCTGGTAGCTGTTGTTGTAGGAGAATTCAGCATATGGAAGGCAATCCTCCCATTTCATGCCAAAGGAGAGACCACATGCTCTGAGCATATCCTCGAGAATCTGATTGACTCTTTCGACTTGCCCCTGAGACTGAGGGTGATAAGCTGTGCTGAACAGAAGTTTAGTGCCCAATGCTTCTTGAAAGCTTTTCCAGAAATGAGAAGTGAAGATACTTCCACGGTCTGAGCTTATTTCCAATGGAACACCATGAAGGGGAACAACCTTTGCTGTGTAGAGCTCTGCTAACTGGCTAGCTGAGATAGTTTCCTTTACAGCATAGAAGTGAGCAACCTTAGTGAGACGATCAATAACAACGAAGATTGCATCGTTGCCTTTCTGGACTTTGGAAACCCAGTAACGAAGTCCATTTCAATCATGTCCCACTTCCACTCAGGAATTTTCAGAGGTTGGAGTAGACCTGCTGTCTTCTGATGGACTGCCTTAACACGTTGACAAACGTCGCATTCAGAAACGTATTGAGCAATTTCACGTTTCATGCCAGGCCACCAATACAGAGTCTTGAGATCCTGGTACATCTTTGTACTTCCAGGGTGAATGGATAGAGGAGTTTCAGGAGCCTCCTTGAGAATGATATCCTTGAGACTTTGAATCTGAGGGACTGCAATGCGTCCTTCGAAGAACACAGTTCCCTTGTCATCAATTGAGAAGGACTTGAACTTATCATTGCCCTCCTTGATGTGATCGACAATCTTCTTGATTTCATTATCACGAAGTTGTTCAGAACGAATCTTGTCCTCGAGAGTTGGACTGGCTGTCAAGCTAGCAAGGTATCCTTCAGGAACAAGACCAAGGTTCAGCTTCTGGAATTCTTCATGAAGTGGAGGTTGGCTCTCCCTGATCATGAGATTATTGCAATAGGATTTGCGA
Source organism: Alopecurus myosuroides (assembly GCA_028641055.1). Classification (NCBI taxonomy): domain Eukaryota; kingdom Viridiplantae; phylum Streptophyta; class Magnoliopsida; order Poales; family Poaceae; genus Alopecurus; species Alopecurus myosuroides. Next base: position 483,573,770 of record CM054058.1, read on the forward strand.
CTGAGAGCATCGGCCATAACATTAGCCTTGCCTGGAGTGTAAGAAATGGTGAGATCAAAGTCTTTAATCTTCTCAATCCATCTCCTTTGCCTGAGGTTCAGATCTGGCTGAGTGAAGATGTATTTCAGACTCTTATGATCGGAAAAGATTTCAGTTTTGTTACCCAACAAGTATTGTCTCCATTTCTTGAGGGCAAACACAACTGCTGCAAGTTCAAGATCATGAGTGGGATAGTTTTGCTCATGGGGGTTCAACTGACGTGAAGCATAAGCCACAACTTGACGTTCTTGCATAAGAACTGCTCCTAGTCCTTGGAGAGATGCATCACAGAATATCTGGAAAGGTTTGGTAGTGTCGGGGCCAACTAGAACAGGTGTGGAAGTGAGTTTAGTCTTCAGGAGGTTGAAACTCTCATCACATTGTGGAGTCCAAATGAACTTTTTGTCCTTCTTTGTGAGATCAGTGAGAGGTTTAGCAATCTTGGAAAAGTTTTGGACGAAACGACGGCAATAGCTAGCCAAGCCAAGAAAGCTTCTGACTTGCTTCACCGTCTTAGGGGGTTTCCAGTCAACAATTGCCTTAACCTTTTCAGGATCAATGGCAATGCCTTTGGCAGAGATGATATGACCAAGATATGCAACTTCTGGAATCCAGAACTCACATTTGGAAAACTTGGCATATAGACGATGCTCGCGAAGTTTCATGAGAGTGAGACGAAGGTGTTCTCCATGCTCTTCCTCGGATTTGGAGTAGACTAGAATGTCATCAAGATATACCACAACGAACTTGTCGAGGTATTCATGGAAGACAGAATTCATGAGTCTTGAGAAGGTCGCCGGTGCATTGGTGAGACCAAAGGACATGACGGTGTATTCATATAGACCGTACCTAGTGGTGAAAGCTGTCTTAGGAATATCTTCCTTTCTGATCTTTATCTGATGGTAACCCATCCTCAAGTCCAACTTTGAGAATATTGTGGCTCCAGCAAGTTGATCAAAAAGATCATCGATACGAGGAAGTGGATACTTGTTCTTGATTGTTTTCTCGTTGAGAGGACGATAGTCAACCACGAGTCTCTTAGTTTGATCCTTCTTGGCAACAAACAGAGTTGGGCAACCCCAAGCGGAGGAACTAGGCTGAATGAAACCTTTGTCCATATACATATCGATTTGCTCCTTCAACAATTTCAGTTCAGGAGGAGCTATCTTATATGGATGCTTAGAGATTGGAGCAGTACCTGGCTCAAGCTCGATCACGAACTCAACTGCTCTGTCCGGAGGCATCCCTGGCAACTCTTCTGGAAAGACGTCAGGGAATTCACAAACCACCGGAACATTTTCAATTGCCGGAAGGGGTTTGGCATCAAGGCTGAACAGCTGAACAGAAGTTGATCCATATGGAGAATAGACTATCTGGCCTGAAGTGTGGGAGAGAGTTATTGACTTTTGAGCACAGTCAATTTTTGCTTTGTGGGTCTTCAACCAATCCATACCCAGAATGACATCAATGTCAGAATTTCCCAGCAACATGAGTGAAGCAAGGAATACACGACCTCCAATTAGGATCTGATTGTCCATGCTTATCTTGGAAGTAATCATTTTATTTCCCGGAGAGTGCACATAGATTTGATTGCTTAGCGGAACCAGAGCTAATTGTACGTTGTAGCAAAGATCTTTGACACAAACGAATGCGATGCTCCAGTATCAAACAACACTTTAGCTGGAATAGAGTTTACGGGTAATATACCGAGAACGACGTCAGCAGCCTCTTCGGCTTTGTCGGCCTTGATATGGTTCACCCTCGCGTTCCTCCCGACAGGCCTATTGTTGTTGTTGAAGGCTTTAGCCGGAGGAGCACGAACCATAGCCTGGTTGGTGTTGGGGCGAGGAGGTAGGGGTAGCTGCTTCTGAGTGCACTTATCAGCATAATGTCCAGTATCCTTGCACTTGTAGCAAGTGACGATACGAGAAGGACCCGGCCTTGGCTGCCCCATCGGAAACCTCTGACCCTGCATCTGAGATGGGTTGGGTGGGCGGGGACCAAAGCCTGGAGGAGCTTGGGCATTTGGAGCCCGAGTGACAGCACCATTTGGCACCCAGATGCGGCGCTTCTGCGGAGGGGTGGTCATGTTGGAGGAGGAACCACCCTCACGCGAGTGCTTGCGCGACTCCTCGAACGCCTTGCGCCCATTCTCCTCATTGAGCGCGGTGTTCACAAGCTCGACGAAGTCCTTGCACTTGATGTTTGTGAGAGCGTACTTCAGTTCCGGGTTAAAACCTCGGCGGAACCTTGCCATCTTCTTGGCTTCGGTGGACACTTCGTCACCAGCGTACCGAGCGAGACGATTGAACTCGTTCTGGTAGCCGAGAACGTCCAGCTTGCCCTGTCTGAGAGAGCAGAATTCCTCACGCATCTTTTCCATGAGACCATCCGGGATGTGGTGCTTCAGGAAGGCATCTCTGAAACATCCCCAGTTGATAGGAAAGCCAGCCCTCATGGCCTGGTAGTTCTCCCACCAAGTAGCTGCCTGACCCTTCAGTAGGTAGGTGGCGTACTTGACCTTATCCTCTTCAGCAACATGAGCTATCTCCAGAGCTCTTGCTACGTCACGGATCCAGTCATCAGCATCCAGGGGCTCACGTGTTGCCACGAAAGCTTTTGGGCCCAAGCTGAGGAAGTCCTTGATGGTGACCCTTGGAGCATTCTGGTTGTGCTGCTGGTTAGCCTGGATCTGGGCCATCTGTGTCACCACTTGGGTCATCTGAGCCAACAGCTCCCCCATTGGTGGTGGCGGTGGCGGGTTGTTCCTGGTTGGAGGCATCCTGAACAGAAATTCATTTTAGCACAACAACAGAAAAGGATAGACTTGGTAACCGAAAGATAGATTATTCCGACGCATGAATAGATAACCAACAGGTACATCATCACATGTTCAAATACATCAGAATATCCAACAGACCAATACATGGTTCGAAAACGAAAGGATAAACTAGACACAGCTAGTAATTGATACAACGGTACTCCCATGCTCATCACGCAGGACGGCGGTGAGTAGTACGACGAGAGATACGGTGAGGAGGAATCCCACGGAAGTAGGTATCACGACGATCCATGTAGATAGGAACTGCTCTGAGAGCAACTCTCGGTGTCGTGAAGTAGGAAGCGTCGTATCCCTGTGCTCCATAGCGGGGAATCCCTGTGTAACCAGCTCCGAGATCGAGAAGTGGACCTCTGATCGGCTCGTACCCTCCAGCATCTGGCAACGGAAGACCAGCTGGCTGAACGACACGTGCGAAGCGCTCGTCTCCAACAAAGTCTGTGGTGTACGTCGCCAGACGAGTGAGAGCAAGGTGGAGCTGCTCCCTGACTGAGGCTAACTCCTGAGAAAGTGCGGAAGCAACGGCATCACTGTGACTAGCGAACTGGGCAGTGACCTGAAGCCTGGAGCTATCAGTCTCGTAGGTATCCATGTCGCGGTGGATAGTGAAGTGAGCTCCTGCTGCCGTGATGTAACCACGGGGGATGTGACGAAAACTGGACTTATCAAACCCCCAGTAGTCAGCACGGAGAACGGTGACACTCACGTACGCTGCCTGCTGCACTGCCATATCCACTGTGGACCCTACTGCCTCGTACTGGTGTGCAATGCTCCTGCCATCATCCGACAGAATGTAGACGATAGCCCGGTAGCAAGTCTGGTCACACTCTCGCTGGTGCTCGTAGACCTGGTACTCTGGTGCCCAATGGAACCCCAGAAAGGTAACCATGTCTCTCAGCAACTCCGGAAAACCGGCGGTGCTCTCACAGCGAGTCATGCGAACCACCTGCGGATAGTAGTTGAGACCCATCTGCAGATTATTTGGAAGGTTTTGATTAGACTCCGGTAGAAGGAAAAGGATGTGGAAAACAACAACAAGGTTCAATGGACGAAAAGGATGTTGAAAAGAACATGATATCGAAGCAACATCGGGAAAACGAGACCAAAAGTCCTGAGGTACTACAGAGAACCCAAAACACGTGAAATCCTAACTTGAAAGTTTAGGTGAGAACAGAAAACAACGTTGCACTTCCTTACCAGAAAAAGGGTGGGTGGGTGGGGAAAGAAGAAAAATGGCAGAATTCCTACTCTCACGTTTCATTTTTCCTATATAGCTACAAAATAGTTTCTAGACTCAACTGCGACCAGTAAAAAGGGATCCTACAGGCAGACAGGCTCTGATACCATTTGTCGCACCCTGGGTTTCTAGAGGATACTCTCCGCACGAACTGGAAGTCAGGTGCTTGGATTATGGGGCAAACATGCTCCCACGTCCCAGCTTCCTGGTAGGCCTGCGCTTATGCGCGACAACACAAGCCCTGCTTCCACCGTCGGAGTAAACTATCCGCTAGGAACCTAAAGGCACTACTGTCGACGTACTTCATAATCAAACACGCACGGTACGTCAACAGTTTGGTACGAATGATAACACAGAATGTCTCTAAGACACAAAAGAATGAAATAAGGGCAACTGGCCTTCACTAAGGCAGAAAATATCGAATACAGTCATCCAGAGGACACATGTCCCAACATATCATCCATTACAACAGCGGAAGCAAACAAAGGGGTCTGAGTACAGACAAATCCATGGCTTAAGAAGCCTGAGAAAATAAATAAAAGCGAAGCCCATCCACGTAGGTCTGGATCCTGCCCTGGTCCAGCTAACTACTCGTCTGCAGCGTCATCGAACTCCACAAAGTAGCCATCCTGGGTAGCATCGTAGTCGTAGTAGTACTCTGCGTAAACCACAGCCCCAACGGGGTCAGTACATCCAAGTACTGGCAAGCAAGACTCACAGTTCATCAAGGCGTTACCCGTCAACACAAGCATAGATGCTTGGGATCAACGGAAGAAAGGGTGATATAAAAGTTGCTGCTGGTTGCACTAACCAACTACAGAAAATAACTACAACTTCCGGCTAACAGAAAAGATAAGATCGAGGATTGTAACCAACTGAAAGATAACTTCAACCAAACCCATCCTGGATCTCGCCCCTTATCCAAAGAAGCAATCCGAGGATAACTCACACGGTTGTAATAAGGTGAATCAAGTTATTGTGTGAATAACCTATTACTAGTCAGGTTATTAATCATTGGGTGAAACATGATTGATCATTATGTTGAAGTTGTCCTGAGTACTTGTTAGCCAGTACTTTCACCAAGTAATCCATAACCGCGGAAAACACGGCTTCTCGAGAAGATTATCCCTGCAGGGTTGCACCAATTTGGCCGTACACTCATGAATATCCCGCCAGATGGGATGCCTCCCACCAAGCGGGGCACTCAACACAACCAACCATTCCTCGCATCAAGCCCAAAGAACCTTGGGCGCACGGCTAATCAAGCCCAGAAGAAAATGGACCATCATAGCACTCTAAGACCGTGTCCCCCTATATGCCGACTACGAAAGTTCCACCCTGCGCTGGGCTCGCAAAAACATGCATGCGGCAAATGGAAAACACGAACTAAATGAGGCGATTTGGACGAGATGCGAATCAGGTCAAGTTGAGGGGGGCGCCCATACTCGCTTCCCAAATGCGGGTAGTGCGCTCATCATGGATCAGTAGACAAGACCCTTTTCCTATTAGGGTCGACACTAGCAGGCTCCAAAACCACTCATGGGCCTCCTGCCGGTGCCTTATCATCAAATTATTATTACCATTAGCAATTAACAGGATTGATTGATTAATAACGAGCCCCGGTACAAGATAATAAGATAGTAAAAGTAGTAACCGACAACAGACTCGAGTAAAAGCAACCCTAAGCATGCTAGATGGTAACAGGCACAAGCAAAGGCTGTAGGTAGGGAGGTGGTGGCAATATCATGGCTCAAGGTATCATGTGATGGGTTCGGAGAACAAGCAACGATACATAGGGCTAGCAATAGTAGACAAAAAGATAGTATCGACAACAAGTGTGGAAAGGAACTCAATGATTCATGTGAGTGATAACTTGCCTGGCAGCTCAGCCTCGTACTGGGCTAGGTCCTGAGTAGTGGTGTCGTAAGGCTCGTCGGTACCAACGTCGTCGTCTAACCGAGAAGAAGCAAAACAACAACGAAGGAAGACGGGCAATCAATACATGGCATAGGTGCACAAACATTGGATGATGCATGTCATGTTTAATAGATGCACCAAAATAACTTGCTTGACACGAAACACAAATTTAAATGGATTCCATATGCAAAGGGGTGCATATGGAAGCCCATGCTTGGAGTTGGATTAATTGTTCTATCACTAAGCATCATGTGTAAGTGACTTAGTATGATGCATGCATGATGAGGAGCAATAAGATAACAAGTTTAATTGCAATTGGAATGATAGTTAACCATTTTAGAAAGCATTAACAAGTTTGGAAAATTAGTTACTTAATGGTGTTGAACAAGTATTGGTTGTTATCAACAAGTTAGAGTGTGCAAAACAAATTACAAATTTTATATTTGAAAAGTTTATCAAATTTTAGTTGGATTACATGTTTCACAATTTGAAATTGGACTTTGGATTAATTACTTATGAATTAAACAATTTTAAACAATTTTTAATTGAAATAAACAAGATTTAAATAGTTTGGGCAATTTAAATTGTTCAAACCAGAAAACAAAATTTATATTTGAATAGAGCATTCAAAATGGTGTGAAAAACATATTTTATTTGTATTATTTGAAAACAGTATGAATTAGTTATGAATTATTTCAATTTGCATTTGAATTATTTGAATTTGAATTTAGATTGCATTTTGAAATTTCAAAACAGAACACAAATTGCATATTTGGAAAGATTATGAAATTTAGATCAAGTTTCATATAAAGTTTGTATTTGTTGGGTTTATAAAACAAAAGATATTGCATTTTAAAGTTTTGATTTAATTCTGTTATTTAAAAAGAATTTGGAATTTCTGAAATTCGCAGAAAACCTTTGTTACTCAGGTTCTATCTACCCACTGCCACTGCGCAGTGGGCCAGAGGGGCCAGCGTGGCGCACACGCTGGCGTGGCCTCCAGTGCCACTGCCTGGTGGGGCTCAGCGTGGGGGAGAAATCCCCAAAAAAGATTGCGGCCGCGGGGCTCGAACCCGCGAGCTCGCTGTGCGCGCAAAAGGCTCGCGCCACTGCGCTGCTGTCGTGTTTGTTGACAGTAGTAGCTACGCAGCCAGGTTATTGTTCAGTTAAAGTTCTGAACTTTAACTGACGAGCGAACGTGTGCTCGACTGACAGAGATTCAGAAAGATCGCCGGAGTGAAATCACGGCCGTGCTCTGCCGTGGTTGAGCTGTGTGCGCAAGCTGGACGTGGTGTGCGCGCTGTGCAGCAGCAGAGCAGCAGAGGGAAAGGATTGGCTGCTCACCAGCGAACGTAGATGTTGCAGAGGCTCGACGATGACGTTGGCTGACGGCGGCGCGGAGAAGACGTGGACGGCGGCGACGTCCTGGTGGTTCCCTGCGGCTGCTCAGGTGTCCAACACGTCGAGGAGATCACGGCAGCTCAATTCCAGGGAACGGTGGTTGCGGAAGTGGCCTGCAACGGCGACGAGGTGGCCGGATTCAGAAAGTAGGCACGGTGGCCGGAAAGAAAGAGAGGATCGCGTCGCCGATTGGCAACCTACCGTGGCTGTTGAAGGTGATCCAGGGGAAGAGGAAGGGGAGGCGAGCTGATTCTTGGGCAGAGGTGGCTAAGTGGGTGCTATCTGCGGCGGCGCCATGACGGAGTTCAGAAGAATCGCCGGCGGGAAGGAGATACAGAGAGGGGTGGAGGTCGACGATGGATGCGATTGACGGCGCGAGCGAGGAACCCTAGATCGTTAGGGCACAGCTAGGGGCTAGGGCACGCCTTATATAGGCCGGAGGCGCTGCGGTGGCCGCCGTGGTCGCGCGCGGTCGCCGTGGCACCGGCGGATGCTCGCCGTACGAGAGGGAGAAGGCGATTAGAAGGGGGCGCACGAATCTCAGCGCAGCGAACCGGTAAGTTGCTGCTGCGCGGGCCGGGTTGCTGCGCGCTAGGGCTAGGTGGGCTTGGGCCAAGCGGTAGGTAGTTAGCTGCCTCCTTTTCCTTTTATTCTTTTCTGTTTTTATATTTTTTTTTTTTGCAGATTGCTTTTGGAAGAAAGTTGTTAAGGTTTTATTCAAGGAAAATTCCAGAAAAATTAAGTTAAGCTTTTTAGACAATTAGAAACCACATTGTAAACTTGGATTTCAAAAATTGAAATTTAAAATTATGGTTTGTGTTTGAATTCAAAATGGGGAATTTTTAGTTTAATAAAATCTTGATAAAACATGTATAAAAATAGGGTTACCCCTAAGGGTTTTAGAATGATTTAGAGGGAAGAAATGTTTGGTGATTTTTATGGTTCCAAAAAGGGGTACTGATTTGAACTTGACTTGGGATTGAAAAGGTGATTTGAGAATTATTGATTGAATTATTGGTTGGATTTAAAGCAACAATTTAATAAGTGAAAACAAGGAATAAAAGGGTTGTTTTTATTTGTTATTTTGGTTCCAAAAGTTGTAACAGAGCAAGTATGAAACCATGTTTGAAAAAGGTTTGAATTTGAGTTGTGAAAACATGATAAAACAGATGGAAAACAAATGCAAACAATAAGTAAACATGATGACATGATGCATTGCTTGAAATAAAACAAGGAACAAAGCATTCTAGGGGTATTTTCATACTTGGGATGTTACATTAGACAAAGCATTGTTGTTTTCTCCCTAATGGCAACAGAACATCCACCATCCGTCATGTTTCTGTCACTCGAGTACAGATGAAAGGGGGCATCAACTTGGCCACAACATCTACTAGTAACGGAGAGCATGCAAGATCCTAAATAACATAAACATGATAGATTGACGATCAACTTGACATAGCATTCAATATTCATCGGATGCCGGCAAACACAACATGTAGCATTACAGATGGATGATCTTGATCATGTTAGGCATCTCACAAGATCTAAACATGGTGGCATAAAGAGGAGAAGACAACCATCTAGCTACTGCTATGGAACCGTAGTCCAAGGATGAACTACTCACGCATCACTCCGGAGGCAGGCATGGTGATGTAGAGCCCTCTGGTGATGATTTCCCCTCCCGACAGGGTGCCCGGGAGAGCTTCAGAACCCTCCCGAACTAGGGTTGATGATGACGGCGGCGGCGGAACTTTTCATGGATGGAGGCTCGGTTCTTTAGGATTTTCCCGAGAAGGAGTATATATAGGCGAAAGGGCGATGTCGGTGGGCGTCTGAGCGGCTCACACCACCTTGTGGCGAGGCCAAGGGGGGCGCGCCGCCCTATGGTGTGGCCACTGTTGGATTTTGTTTCGTCCAATTCCAAGAATATTTCTAGAACAACTTTTCTGAAACAAAAAATAGCAGATTACAGGAACTGGCGCTCTGGCATCTCGTTAATAGATTAGTCCCGGGAAATCCATAAAAATGCTATAAAGTGCATAGAAAAAATGTAGCAATTGTCATAAAAACAACATGGAACATCAGAATAGATACGTTTGAGATGTATCAAGCATCCCCAAGATTAGTTCTACTCGTCCTCGAGTAGGTAAAACGATAAAAACAATTCTGAGGTGACATGCTACCAACATAATCTTGATCATCATATTTGTAAAAGAAATTATGAGCTGAGATCAAAGTAATCTAAACATAGGCATGATAGATATAAATTCAATAATGTAAACTTAGCAACCATGTTGCAATATGAAAAGTAACACAAACAAAGGATCATGAATAATGATTTACTAAAATATATATGTTTGTTTCGAGCATAAAGAAAACATAGCAAAGTTGTATTCCACTTGTCCTTAAAAGGAGAGCAGAACATAAATGTCAGGACACCTTCAAAGTTCAAGTGATGACTAGAAACAATTAATTTGAGAACAAGTAATAACACATCATGAATCAATCAATAATAAATCTTAGGACTGATGCATATTATACTCAGAATGAGAACTATGCTCTCTTAATTTTTTATAAAGTTAGAAGATGAAGACTTAACATAAAAGTAAAAGAATTGTCCTTCGCAGAGGGAATCATGGATTAAATCATGTGCTAGAGCTTTTTATTTTATTAAAACAAAGGTATTAAAAACAATTTTGAGAGAGGTGTATGTCTATGTCAACGAATAGCAAAAAGACAACACAGTAGATCACAAGTTAACTAGACTTTACAAGAGCGGCTTCTGTTGAAGGACGTTCTTTCTATTGGGGTCAGTAGATCATCCCTCTTCTCTTTTGTTTAAACATTTATGTTTTGACTAATAAATTAGGGGCAAAAAGAGTGAATATAATTTATAGTAGCCAAGTTTGGGGATGGACACCCCATTGTCAGCTCTTCTATCAATTTGGATAAGCGGATGTGCCACCATTCCAGGTGTGTAAAGTCCAATCAACAAGTGAGATAAAGATCGTCCACCTGCGTCCTCATGAGCTAAAACAGGGGCACAAAATAGGTACAATTTTGAAGGCTTTAAAGGTAGCACATGAGAAATTGACTTCGGAGTGGCGGTTAAATACCACATTTAGGTAGGTATGGTGGACACATTTGGCAAACTTTTGGGTTTTGGGAGTTGGATGCACGAGTAGAGCTCATACTCAGTACAGGTGAAGGATAGAAAAAGACTGGGACCGATAAATTAAGAGAGCAATAATGGCCATAATCATGCATAGCGACAAAAGCTTATTGATCAAAGCATAAATGAACAAGTCAAAAACTAAATGATCATATAGGCTAGATTGACTGGTTTGTAGTCATAACATGGTGTAAGCATGTGCCAAGTCAACCAAATAAAGCATTCGAAGGAGAATACCAAAATATTATGCTTTGATATGATAAAAACAACTCATGATTTCTTTGAATGGCACATTAAGCACTCTCAAATGTTTGATACAAGTCATGATACATCAATAACTACTAAGCATTAAAATAATATCTAGCATGACATGATAAATTCTAAGCCACAGTCTAAACTAGCTTCTTTTTGCACCGTTATAAGCATGAAATATATTTTTTATATAATATATTAATGAAACAAGAGAGTAATACAAATCTTTATATAATATATTAATGAAACAAGAGAGTAATACAACTCTACAAGAAGTAACAACTCTGAATAAGAGATGCATGAAAAACATGAGCTAAAAAGAGGAGTAGTTGCAGTAGCTAGACAACAAATAAAGAATACGATTATTCATATGATAAAGCGGAGCGTGTACTCTCTCTCCTACACAAGAATGCTAGGATCCAACCAAGTTTGTTGAAGAAAGTAAAACAAAAGAGAATAAAATAAAATCAAACAGACGATCCAAGTAAAGTGCATATGATGTGACCGAATAAAATATAATTTCACTAGAAGTGTCCTGATAAGTTGCTGATGAAATAGGGGATGCCTTGGGCATCACCAAGGTTAGACGCTTGAGTCTTCTTGGAATTTTCCGGGATGAACTACAAGGGCATCCCCAAGCTTTGTCTTTTCAATATTCTTGATCACATTATATCATCCTTTTCTCTTGACCCTTGAAAACTTCCTTCACACCAAACTTCAAGTAAGTCTCATTAGAGGGTTAGTGCACAATCAAAAACTCACATATTCTGCATGGACGCAAGAATTATCAATACTTTCTAAACATTAGCTACAACAACTGATGTTTTGTGGAGCAAAAAAATCCACGCAACCTAGTAAAAGGGAGAATGCAAAGTAAAACGGCAGAATCTGTCAAAACTAGAACAATCTGTAAAGAAGAATTTTTTCGAGGCACTTATGTTGCTCATATAAAAAAACTCAAAACTAGAAAAGGTTTCGTAAATAGCTGAGGATCATGAACAAATTGTTTCGGTCGTTTCGATTTCTCTGGAATTTATACGAATTTAACAGTGGACGGCAAAAATCTATTTGTGCGCAGAAATCAAAATCTAGCACTAACTTTTCACTAGAGACTTTACTTGGCACAAACATTCGAAAAAATAAAGATACAAATGAGTTGATACAGAAGTAAACAACACCTTGACTCAAAGAAAACTAAATAAAACATTACAAAAAATAAATAATGGTTTATCTCCCAAGAAGTGATTTTCTTTAACGCCTTTCAGCTAGAGATAGAAAGAAAGAATCAAGTGTTTTCAAATGAAGAAGCATCCAAATTGAGACCAGGAGCATTACGTTTACCATTCTTACCCTTACTCTTTTTTTAGGGAACACATGATTGCAACCTCGTGTGGAGGTGAAATTCATGGTGCCTTTTCCGATATCAATCGTTGCTCCCAAGAGCTTTAGCAGAGATCTTCCAAGAGTAATTTGGCCTTCTCCTACACATTCAATAACAAGATAATCAGTGGATACCATTCTCCCTAGGAGTTCTGTAAACACTCCTTCAGCTACCCCAATGGGCGATATAATGGCATTATTAGTAAGAGGTATTCCTTCTCCACCCTTAGAAAGTCCCTAAATACTCATAAATATCTTTAGGAATAACACAAAATTCACACATAATATCACAATGAGCATGAAAAATTTCACCATTTATAGCAACTTTTACTATAGGGATCCATTTTGAGGGTTCAAAATTTACTGGGACATAATCATAATGTTCACGAATTCGATTATAACCTTCTTTTAAACAAGATATATGTGTCTCAAGACTGTTTAATCTAGCATGAATGCTCACAAGGGCTATATCAGATTTACTAGGTGAGCTAAAGGTTGCAATCAACTTTTTTATGGCATTAAAATCTTGATCCCAATCACAATGAAAGAAATCTTATCCTACTAAAGCATCCAAAGAATATCTATAGCAAAGAACAAGACCAAAGTAAAAGCTACGAAGAAACAAGCTTAGAGTCATTTTAGGTTCAGTTTTACAATAGGAATAAAAAAACTCTAGACCAAGCTTCTTTAAAACTCTCCCCAGTCCCTTGTTTCAAATTGAAGATCACTTCCTCATGTGACATGGTAATAGGGACAAAACTAGACATAAAGGCAACTTTAAATAGGAATTTTGTGTGTGTGTTTTTATATAAAGAAGAAATCCAGACGAAATAAAATAAACTAAGCAAAACAAAAACAAAGTAAAGAGATTGGATGTGAGAGACTCTCCTTGCAGAAAACCTCTTCCTCCACGGCAACGGCGCCAGAAAAAGTGCTTGATGCGCATAGATGTACGCTTGTTGGGAGACCCCAAGAGGAAGGTATGAAGAGAACTGCAGCAAGTTATCCCTCAGAAAGAAACCAAGGTTGAATCGACCAGTAGGAGAAAGAAATCACTTATGAAGGTTCTTGACAGCTGATGTTGGAAGGGCGCGCTACCAGGTTCAGCAACAACGTGGAATGTGCACACAACAGAACGAAGATACTTTGCCCAACACAAAGTGAGGTTCTCAATCCAAACCTGTTTTGCTGAAAACAAAGGATTAGACGTATAGTGTGGAAAATGGTGCTTGTTTGCAGTGAATGAAAGGAGCACAGTAATTGCAGTAAAAAGAACAGTGCTTGCAGTAGGTTGTATTATCAGTATAAAAGAATGGATCGGGGTCCATAGTTCACTAGTGGTGTTTCTCCATAAAAGATAGATAACATGTTGGGTAAACAAATTACAGCTGGGCAATTGACAGAAATAAAGGCTGCACCGTAGTTCATATGCAAGACATGATGATTACTATGAGATTCATGCAGGCATTACAACATAATACATATACCGTAATCCAACTGCGTCTATAACTAATAATCCACCACAAAATGTAATCCAAGCAGACTTCGGGTATTAAGTTAATAGCAATAGATTATTGCATTAAGTAAAGTGCATAATCTAAACAATAAAATTATCCTTAGACAAAGCATTGTTGTTTCAACACATCCCCCATCCGTCATGTTTCTATCACTCGAGCACAGATGAAATAGAGGCATGAACCCATTATCGAGCATAAATAATCCCTTTTGGAGTTACAAGCATCAACTTGGCAAGAGCATTTACTAGTAACGGAGAGAATGCAAATCATAAATAACATAAATATGATAGATTAATAATCAACTTGACATAGCATTCAATATTCATCGGATCCTAGCAAACACAACATGGAGCATTACAGATAGATTATCTTGATCATGTTAGGCGGCTCACAAGATCTAAACATGGTGTCATAAAGAGGAGAAGACAACCATCTAGCTACTTCTATGGACCCGTAGTCCAAGGGTGAACTACTCACACATCACTCCAAAGGAAGGCATAGTGATGTAGAGCCTTTCGGTGCTGATTTCGCCTTCCGGCAAGGTGTCGGGGAGAGCTTCAGAACCCTCCTGAACTAAGATTGACGATGACGGCGGCTGCGGAAATTTCCGTGGATGGAGGGTTGGGTCTTTAGTGTTTTTCCGAGAAGGAGTATATATAGGCGAAAGGGAGATGCCGGTGGGCGCCTGAGGGGCTGATGGGCGTGAAACAAACGTTCGTTTGGAGACCCCAAGAAGAAGGTATGAAGAGCGCAACAGTAAGTTTCCCTCAGAATGAAACCAAGGATGAATCGACCAGTAGGAGAAACAAATCACTTCTGAAGGTTGATGTAGCTGATGTGGCAGGGCGCACTACCATTTCAGAAGCAATGTGGAACCTACACAATACAATCAAATCACTTTGCCCAACAAAGCAGTCAGGTTGTCAATCTCACCGGTTTTGTTGAAAACAAAGAGGTTAAACTTATGGTGTGGAAAACAGAGATGGAAGTGGTTGTATTATATGTATGAGGAAAATGGGCCGGGGTCCACAGTTCACTAGTAGTGTCTCTCGGAAACAGATAGATAGCATGTGTGGTAAACAAATTACAGCGGGGCAATTGACAGATATTAAGACATGCATGACATGATGATTACTATGTGATTCATGCGGGCATTACAACAAAATACATAGACCGTTATCCAACTGCATCTATGACTAATAATCCACCCTCAGAATGTCATCCGAGCAAACCTTGGGTATTAAGATGCAACCAACAGATAATTGCATCAAGCAAAGTGTGTAATGTAAATATAATTGTTTTCTCCCTATTGGCAACATCACATCCCCCATTCGTCATGTTTCTGTCACTCGAGCACAAATGAAAAGGAGGCATGAAACCAATCTAGAGCATAAGTACTACCTCTTGGAGTCACTAGCATCTACTTGGCCAGAGCATCTACTAATAACGGAGAGCATGCAAGATCATAAATAACATACACATGAAGATAACATGATAGATTGATTATCACGAGTCATAGCACTCAATATTCGTTGGATCCCAGAAACACAACATGTAGCATTACAATAAGATGATCTTGATCATGTAGGGAAGCTCACAAGATCTAAAAATGAGCCATAAATAGGAGAGAAAAACCATCTAGCTACTGCTATGGACCCGTAGTCCAAGGATGAACTACTCACGCATCATTCCCGAGGCGGGCATGGTGGTGTAGAGCCCTCCGGTGATGATTTCCCCTCCCGGAAGGGTGATGGGGAGAGCTCCAGAACCCTCCCGAACTAGGGTTGACGATGACGGCAGCCCCGGGTATTTTTTGTGGACAAGTCTTCTCTATTTAGGTTTAACCCTTCGAGGAGAATATATAGGCGCGAGGGCAACGTCGGTGGGAGGCCAGGGGGCCCACACCACCCCTCGGTGCGGCCAAGAGGGGCGTCGTTGTATGGTGTGGGGGCCCCTATGGCCCGCCCTCCGGATTCCATGTGTGCGACACATTTCTAAGACTTCCGGGCTTCGAATCGTCCAATTCCGAGAAAATTTCTAGAACAACTTTTCTGAAACTAAAATAGCAGAAAATAAGACCTGGCTATGTGGCATCCTGTCAATAGGGTATTCCCAGAAAATCGATAAAAAAATGGTATACAGTGTATAGGAAACATGTAGCATATAGCATGAAAACAACATGGAACGTCAGAAATTATGGATACGTTTATGACGTATCAACATCCCCAAGCTTAGTTCCTACTCGTCCTCGAGTAGGTAAATGATAAAAACAAATAATTTCTGAGGTGACATGATACCAACATAAACTTGATCATCTAAATTGTAAAATCATATGTAAGATGAGATCATAGGACTTTCAACACAGGCATGATAGAAATAATTTAACAATGAAACTTAGCAATGACCTTGCATCATGAGAAATAACACAAATCAAAGGTATATGTTTGTTTCGGGCATAAAGAAAACATAACAAAGTGATATTTCGCTTGTCCTTAAGAGTGGGGAAAAACATAAATGCCAGGACACCTTAAAAGTTTAAGTGGACGACTAGAACAAATAATTTGAGAGCAAATAATAACATGGTATGAATCAATCAACAATAATTTTTGGGACAAATGCACATTAAACTCAGAATGGCAACTACACTCTCTTAACTGTGCATAAAGTTAGAAGATGGAGACTCAATATAAAAGTAAAATAAAGTCTCTTTGTAGAGAAAAGCAGGGATTAACTCATGTGCTAGATTTTTTTATTTTATTAAATAGAGGTATTGAAAATATTTTTTTAGAGGTGTGTATGCTTATGTCAACGAATGGTAAACAGAAAATACAGTATGTCACAATCCAACTAGAACTTAAAAGAGCGGCTCCAATTGAAGGACGCTACTGGTGTATTAGATAATCCCTCTTCTCTTTTGTTTACACAATTATGCTTTGACTGATAATCTGGGGCAAAAATAGAGAAGAGAATTTAATAGTAACCAATTTTGCGGTTGGGCACCCCGCTGCCAGCTCTTCTATCAATTTGGATAAGAGGATGAAGCCACTAGTCCAGGTGTGTAAAGTCCAATCAACAAGTGAGATAAAGATTCTCTATTCACGTCCTCATGAGCTAAAACAGGGGCACTAAACAGGAATAATTTTGAAAGTTCAAAGGTAGCACATGAGAAAATTAATTGGAGTGGCGGTTAAATACCACATGTAGGTAGGTATGGTAGACACATTTGGGAAACTTTGGTTTTTGGGAGTTGGATGCACGAGTAGAGCTCATACTCAGTACAGGTGGAGGCTAGCAAAGACTGGGAGCGACAAATCCAGAGAGAATAATGGCCATAATCATCATAGCGACAAAAACATTATTAATCAAAGCATAAATGGTATTACAAGTGAATAAATAAATGATCATAGAGGCTATAAGTTACTGGTTTGTATTCATAAACATGGTGTAAGCATGCGCCAAGTCAACCAAATAAAGCATTCAAAGGAGAACACCACAAAATTATGCTTCAATGTTATAAAAACAACTCATGATTCTTTCAATGGCACATTAAGCACTCTCGGATATTTAAGAAAAATCATGCTACAATAACAAATACTAACCATAGAATGAAAATAACATCTATCATGACATGAAAAATTCTAGCCATAGTCTATACAAGCTTCTTTTTGCACCGTTCTAAGCACGATAATTGTACTACTGCTTTCCAACACCCATCATTTTATACTAAACAAAAACTCTCCAAGAGATATAGAAATTAAACAAGAGAGTACTAACATAACTCTACTAAAACTAACAGCTCTGAATAAGAGGTGCATGAAAAACAGGAGCTAAAAGGATTTGCAGCATCTAGAAGGAAAAAAACTAAGAATACGAGCATAACGAGTATTCATATGAAAAAGCGGAGCGTGTCTATCTGCCACACAAGAAGTCTAGGTTCCAAAAATATTATTGCAGCAAGGAAAAGAAAACAAACAGAAGCTCCAAGTAAAATTCATATGATGTCATCAAATAAAAATATGGTTTCACTAGAAGTGACCTGATAAATTGTTGATGGAGAAGTGGATGCCTTGGGAATACCCAAGATTTGACGCTTGAGCCTTATTAGAATTTTCTAGGGTGAACCACGGCGGCATCCCCAAGCTTTGGCTTTGCACTCTTCTTGATCACAGGTTATCACCCTCTTCTCTTGACCCTTGAAAACTTCCTTCACACCACACTCAAAGTAATTTTCATTAAAGGGTCAGTGCACAATTAAAAATTCACGTGTTCTGCATGGACACAAGTGTTATTGATACTTTTAAACATTAGCTACAGCCACTGATGTTTCGTGAGGCAAAGAAATCCACTCGACATAGTAAAAGAGAGAATGCAAGTAAAAAAAGACAGAATCTTTCAAAACCAGAACAATCTGTAAAGACGAATTTTTTCAGGGCACTTACGTTGCTCAAATAAAAATATATAAATAACAAAAAAGTTTTGTAATTAGCTGAAGAATAAGGACAAAAAATTTCAGATCATTTTGATCTTTCTGTGAAATATGCGATTTTATACGGTGGACAGCAGAAATATATTTTCTGCACATAAATCCAAAACTAACACCAACTTTCGCTTGAAACATTACTTGGCACAACAAATACATGAAAATAAATATACAAAAGATTTTATACAGAATTATAAAACACCTTGACTCAAATAAAACATAGAAAAACAAATAAAAAATAAAACCATGGGTTATCTCCTAAGAAGTGCTTTTCTTTAACGCCTTTTTGCTAGGCTCCGAAAAATAGAATCAAGTATTTTTTTTCAAATGAAGAAGCATCAAAATTGTAACTTGTTCGAATAATAGAATCAAAAGTTAACTTCATTCTCTTTCTAGGAAAGTGTTCCATACCTTTATTGAGTGGGAATTTATATTTCATATTCCTCTCTTTCATATCAATAACAGCATCAACGGTTCTAAGAAAAGGACTTCCCAAAAAAAATCATTGCATTCAATATTCATGACAACAAAATCAACGGGGACAAGGTTATTACTAATAACCATAATAAGAACATCATCAAATCTCCCCAAAGGTTTCTTTCTAGCATTACCAGCTAGGCGAATATCCAAATAACAGTGTTCGAATGGTGGTAAATCAAGCATATCATAAAGTTTATTAGGCATAACAGAGATACTAGAACCAAGATCGCATAGAGCATTACAATAAAAATCATTCACCTTAATTTTAATGATGGGATCCCAACCATATTCTAATTTTCCAGGAATAGAGGCTTCACATTTTAATTCTTCTTCTCTAATTTGCATGAGAGCATTTGTAATATATTTCGTAAAAGCCTTATTAATATCATTAGCATCGGAATTACTAGCAAGATTTTGTAGGAACATAATTACTTCAGATATGTTTCAATTATCAAAGTCAAGATTATTCTTATCAAAACTAATGGGACCATTGTCTCCCATACCTATAAAAATTTCACCACTTTTATCGGGAACAATTTTAGTGGTTTTAGACAATTTTAAACATTTAGCAGAAGAAGTGGAGACATTGCCAACACCAATTACTTTACCATTAATATTAGAGTTTTACTAGTGGTGTTAATAGTACAAACATTAGCTATATTATTCTTTCTAGCTATTTCATCTTCTCTTTCCTATCTAGCATGCCATTTTGCTAACATCCTAACATTGGTATCAATTCAAATTTGAATGACATTCAAAGTTTTGCTTTATTTAAAATCATGAGGCATAACTTTAATTTTAAGAAGATCAACATCAAGAGCAAGGCTATCAACTTTAGAAGCAAGAAAATCAATTTTGCCAAACTTTTCCTCAACAGTTTTATTAAAAGCTGTTTGTGTACTAATAAAATTCTTGAGCATGTTTTCAAGATCAGAGGGTACACTTTTATTGTTGTTGTAGGAATTACCATTAGAATTAGCGTAACCATTATTATTATTAGGAGGATATGGCCTATAATTGTTGCTACCAAAATTAGTCCTATAAGCATTGTTGTTGAAATTATTATTTTTAATGAAGTTCACATGAACATGCTCTTCTTGAGCAACCAAAGAGGCTAAAGGAACATTCTTTGGATCAATAGGAGCATGACCATTCACAAGCATAGACATAATAACATCAAGCCTATCACTCAAAGAGGAGGTTTCTTCAACAGAATTTACCTTCTTACCTATTGGAGCTCTCTCGGTGTGCCATTCAGAATAATTTACCATCATATCATCAAGAAGCTTTGTTGCTGCCTCCAGAGTAATGGACATAAAGGTTCCTCCAGCAGCTGAATCCAGAAGGTTTCTTGTAGAAAATTCAGACCTGCATAAAAGGTTTAGATGATCATCCAAGTAGTCAGTCCATGAGTAGGGCAATTCTTTACTAAAGATTTCATTCTTTCCCAAACTTTAGCAACATGCTCATTATCAAGTTGCTTAAAATTCATAATGCTACTTCTTAAAGATAAAATATTAGCATGAGGATAATATTTTCCAATTAAAGCATCTTTACATTTAGTCCAATAATCAATACTATTTTTTAGAAAGAAAGCAACCATTCTTTAGCTCTCCCTCTCAAAGAGAAAGGAAACAATTTCAGTTTGATAATATCTCCATCTACATCTTTATATTTTTACATCTCACATAGTTCAACAAAATTATTAAGATCGGCACCAGCATCATCAATACTAACACCAGAAAATTTCTCTCTCATAACAAAGTTTAACAGGGCAGGCTTAATTTCATAAAAATCAGCAGGTGGAGCAATAGTTGTACTAATAAAATCATTGTTGTTCATTCTAGGAAAGTCACACAACTTAGTGTTCTCAAGAGTACCGATTTTAACAAGATTAAAAACAGGATAAAAATAACAACTGGAATAAGAACTAACTTTGTGTGTGTTTTTGATATAGAGAAGCAAACAAGACAAAACAAAATAAACTAAGCAAAACTAAAACAAAGTAAAGATGTTCGAAATGAGAGTCTCCCTTTGCAGAAATCCTATTTCTCCTCGGTAATAGCGCCAAAAAAATAGCTTGATGCGCGTGAAACACACGTTCGTTGGGAGACCAGAAGAGGAAGGTATGAAGAGCACAACAGTAAGTTTCCCTCTGAATGAAACCAAGGTTGAATCGACCAGTAGGGGAAAGAAATCACTTCTGAAGGTTGATGCACTGATGTGGCAGGGCGCACTACCAGTTCAAAAGCAACATGGAAGCTACACAACACAATCAAATCATTTTGCCCCAACGAAATAATGAGGTTGTCAATCTCACCGGTTTGCTGAAAATAAAAAGGTTAAACATATGGTGTGGAAAATAGAGATGGCAGTGCTTGTATTATCAGTATGAGGAAAATGGACCGGAGTCCATAGTTCACTAGTGGTGTCTCTCCAAAACAGATAGATAGCAGGTGTGGTAAACAAATTACAGCTAGGCAATCGACATCTATTAAGACATGAATGGCATGATGATTACTGTGTGATTCATGCGAGCATTAGAACAAAATACTAGACCGTTATCCAACTGCATCTATGACTAATAATCCACCCTCAGAATGTCATCCGAGCAAACCTTAGGTATTAAGTTGCAAGCAATAGATAATTGCGTTAAGAAAAGTGTGTAATGTAAACAATGTAAACTTCGTTATTTTCTCCCTAATGGAAACAACACATCCCCCATTCGTCACCTTTCTGTCACTTGAGCACAAATGAAAAGGAAGCATGAACCCACTATCGAGCATAAATACTCCCTCTTGGAGTCACTGGCATCTACTTGGCCAAAGCATCTACTAATAACGGAGAGCATGCACATCATAAATAACATACACATGAAGAGAACATGGTAGACTGATAATCACGAGACATAGCATTCAATATTGATCGGATCCCATCAAACACAACATATAGCATTACAATAAGATGATCTCGATCATTTAGGGTAACTCACAAGATCTAAACCTGAGGCATAAAAAGGAGAGAACAATATCTAGATACTGCTATGGGACCATAGTCCAAGGACAAACTACTCACACATCATTCTGGCGGAGGGAATGGTGGTGTAGAGCCCTCCGGTGATAATTTCCCCTCCCAGAAGGGTACCGGGGAGAGCTCCAGAAACCTCCCAAACTAGGGTTGACGATGACGGCAACCTCGGGTGTTTTTCGTGGAAAAGGCTTCTCTATTTAGGGTTAATCCTTCGAGGAGAATATATAGGAAAGAGGGAAACATCGGTGGGCGGCCAGGGGGCCCACACCACCCCTGGGCGCGGCCAAGGGGGCGTCGCCCTATGGTGTGGGGCCCATGTGCCCCCTCCCGGTTCCCCTCCGGACTCCGTATGCGCAATAGATTTCTAAGACTTCCGAGCTTCGAATCGTCCAATTCCCAGAATATTTCCAGAACAACTTTTCTGAAACTAAAAACAACATAAAATAGGAACTGACTCTGTGGCATCTTTTCAAAAGGTTAGTCCCAGAAAATCGATAAAAATGGCATAAAGTGTATAGGAAACATGTAGCATATAGCATGAAAACAACAAGTAATATCAGAAATTATGGATAGGTTTGTGACGTATCAGGGGCCCACACCACCTGGTGGTGAGGCCAAAGGGGGCCCACGCGGCCCTATGGTGTGGCTACTCTTTGGACCCTCCGGGTCTCCTCCGGACTCCGTGTATGTGACAGAGAAATAGGCCCCTGGAATTTTGTTTCGTCCAATTCCGTGAATATTTCCAGAACAACTTTTCTGAAACAAAAAACAACAGAAAACAAGAACTGGCACTATGGCATCTTGTTAATAGGTTAGTCCCAGGAAATCCATAAAAATGCTATAAAGTGTGTAGAAAACATGTAGCAATTGGCATGAAAAAAACATGGAACATCAGAAATTATAGATACATTTGAGACATATCAGTAGGTTCTTCACCGTAGAGGTATTTTTTGGCCGGTGAACTCAAAGGTCAATTGACGGTGATCATTCTTAGCATTTTCCATGTTGATATCCTTCGAGGAACATCAATGCGTGAAGCAACATTCTGTAAGATTCCACTGATGTCTCCCTTTTGTAGGCATGGCACGAACAACCCATGGACAATTATCCGAGGCCCACTCACATATGACTTGATAAAGGACCTTCTCGTCTTTGTACTTCACATTGAGATCCTTCATAAAGTAGTCCTTTGTCCATGTTTTAAGTTCTTCCAATATTGCTTTACCAACCTGTTCTGGTTAGATTGGTTTCTTTCTCTGAATATGACCTTGGCCCAAAAAAATTATTTGTACCACCATAAAAAATAGCCTTACACGCAAGGCGTACATCACGAAACAAAGATGTCCCGTGTTCCCAACAAAATACATTCATAAAGACTTTCGCTTCCTTAGTCGTCAATCCGTGCTCGTCAATTTCTTCTTCAAGGCCTTCATACTCGGAGTCCATTTTATATGCTTGTGAGTATGGGATGGCATAGTCCATTTCCTATTCTAAGAAATTTTCTTCCACATCTCCAATTTCATGGCAGCCTCGGATTCATCGCCACCGCCATTAGCGCCCTCGGGATAATCTACCTGAGTATAACCGCCATCGGAGTAATCACGATCTTATTTGTTATTGATAATCAGGCTCAAAGATTGTGTCAAAGGAGGCTGGTTCATTCTTTTTTCATACACTTTGGGCTCTGGTTCAAAATGTGGCTAATGACCAATAAGTGTAGTGGACTGCAACAGTCTTCGAGGGTAAATATAGCCAACCTTATTGATTTGAGACAAGGGGAGCTAAAGAATACTTATAAGCCTTAACAACGGAGTTGTCAATTCAGTTGCAATTGGAAAATAGCTTGCTTGATACAACTTATTAGTAGTAACGGTGATATTGTGACAGTAGCAGTTGTGATAGTAGCAGTAGAAGTAAAATAACAGTAGCCATAGTAACAACGAATGTAAATGGAGTGGACAGCAATGCTAAGAATACCGTAGGAAAACAGATGGGTGTAAGGGTGTTGCATGAATGAGATCAACCATGAATAGACTTAACAAAGGGCAGCACAAATATAAAAAAGAGCATCCAAGTCAATAACAATAATTGTCATGTATCCCAGAAATAGTTGTGCATGTTTGCAATAAGAGCTTGCGCAACATCTTTTGTCCAACCATCTCGTTGTTGCATGGAAAATTTAGAACTAATGGTAATTAAGGTACATGTTTCACTAAGCACTGGATCAAAGCATTAACACTCAATGGATACATGTAATCCTCAAACTGAAATCCATCCCCTCTGATATCCTAACCTATCACCTTGGGTTCTCGGATTTCGGACAATAATAGGTGCGTAAAACTCATAGATATTAAATAAACAACATTTATATTCATGAAAACATACCATGTTCATATCTGAAATCATGGCATTCAGACCCTAAGTGACAAGCGTTAAGCACTCCAAGTTGCAACAACGATAATTAAAAACAATAGTGGATACTAGGCACCATGCCCTATCAATGTCATGAGCCATTACATTATCAATCACATCCAAGCCCTACCATCCCCTCTGCCTATGAGAGGGAATTATTCACACATCGAACAAGAAATCATGGAGGGTTGATGGACAGGCATTGGTGCGGATGATGGTGACGATCCCCCTTGAATCCACGTTCCAACAGAATGCCAGAACAGTAACTTCTGTCTCCCGAACTAGGGTTTCGGGTGGAGGCGGAGCTGTGAATCGTATTTGGGAAAATCCCTTCGAGGCTTATCAGTTTCGGGGAAGAAGTGATGTAAATACCAAAGGAGAGGCATGGGTTGGTCCTAGGCCACGAGGCGACCTGTAGGTGCATCCTAGGGGGGACGTGCCTTGTGGCCCTAGGGCCCAACTCGAGAAGCCCTTCTAGCTCCAGGAGTTTTCCGGTGAAAACTATTTGTTGTGAAATTTTTGGAATTTTCCACGAAAGTTGATTTCTGCACAAAAATAGACACCAAGGGTAATTATGCTAAAAACATCGTCAGTCCATGTTAGTTTCATCCAAACCATGCAAATTTGAGAGGAAAAACAAGAAAAGTGATTGGAAAAGTAGAGACGTTTGGGATGTATCAGCTCCCCCAATCTTAGCTTATTACTTTTCATCAAGACCATTTTCGCAATTAGAGTACAACCTCTCTTTGTGGTCCTCTAACATGTGATCCAACTTCTCCCTCTCATTTTCACTTCCGCAGTCTCTCTATGCATCTACAATGGTCCGACAAAATCATCAACGAGCTCATCATGTCCCTCTTCTTCAGCTTCCCCCATGAAAGTATCATCGTATTCAGGGTGTAGTTGTCAACATATCTTCTTCATGTCTTCCATTATAACCCCTCAATCTTCGTGTTTGGTCCAAAAATTATAGTTGCGCATGAAACTAGGCCGAAACATGTCGATATCAAGGATTTTTTTAGTCAGAGTAATCCTTCTGATTCTTACAAACACTACATGGACAAAGTATAAAACAATTCCGCTTCTTCGCATCATCCACACGGAGTAAATCTTGCACGACATTAATGAAACCACCAGAGTGTCGGTCAGTACCGTACATCCACTGTCGGTGCATCTGCATTATTTTATAAGTATATCAAGCACAATCACGATGCTAAAATTAGTAATTGCCCGACGGAGCCTACTCCAGGACATGCCCGGCGAAGTACAGTCCTTGGTCATTGCTACCAAGTCAAATATGAGGACGCATCATCGCCGAAAACAAATTCCAATGAATCTAAAAAAAATCTATATCTATTTAGTTTTAGGTGCTAACCTCTTGGAACACTTCAATAGAAGGGGTGACGTCAAATCTTCACAAATCGTGAAGAAAATGGGGATAAACTCGAGCTCGGTGGTGAAAAATAGAGGAGAAGTTGGCTAGCTCGGGTAATTCATCGAACGCCTCTTGTGAAATGAATAACAGAGTAGCACACACACCTCTCACCTTCAAAAATTGAAAAACAGAGGAGAGGGGGAAGAGGCAGGGGCGGATATATAGAAACAAAGGACCTCTAGTCCCGGGTGTTATCATGAACCGGGACCAGAGGTTCTCGCCACTGCTAGAACCGGGCCAGACACCTCTAGTCCCGGTCCGTACTACCGTTCAAACCGAGACTAGTGGAACCGAAGCATTAGTACGATTCCGGGTGTTGGAATCAGAGCATTAGTCCCGGTTTCAAATGAAACCGAGACTAGACCAAAACCCTTATTTTTTTGTGTGATGCCATCCGCTGACCGGGACAGGGTCAGTAATGCGTCTTTCAGTGGGCGTTACATCTAAGACAGCGAGTATACGCCTTAGGAGTGGGCGTTATGGCGGTAGGTTATTTCGTATTTTTTTAATTAGGGTGATTTTATGATTTTCTTTTTTGCCATAAATAGATTAGAAGTGTAATCTCTGCAAAGGCCAGCCGGCTGAACGCTGGTATCTTGTCTCCTTGGATTCATAAATAGATAGGGCATATTTGTATTATAGGAATTTCATAAGAATTTCGTAGGATTCCGAATCTTAGCATTTTTTTTCCTTTGGTTTTCCTTCGGATAAAAAAAATGGTGCCAACCAAATTCCTATGAAATGGATTCGTATGCCTCAATTTTATAGGAATTTGAACATCCAATCTAACCACTTTTTTAGACTCAAGCGCGTAGGATCAAATCACTTTTCCTTTGTTTTTCCTCCAATTTGTCCAAATGACTGTTCCTGTGATTTTCCTGTGTTTTACGATCCTCTGTTTTGCAAAGACAAACGTGTTAGATTCTTATGTTTTTCAGATTTCTATGTTTCAAAATCTTTCAATCCAGAGAGGCACACAGGCACATAGTGTGCTGGTGGTTGGTTAGCTTTATCATGGGCCAACAAGTTGCAGCGAACCGGTCATCACAAAAGGTCACCGTGCTAGTGGCTGGGTAGCTTGACTGCCGTGCGAGCAGGGATCCCGTCAATCAGTCAATTTTTGTCACGGTTACAGACCTGCCAACACAAGTTGCTTTGCTCTCGATGGCGCATGCCCCCCTATCGTCTGCCATGGCGCATGCCCCCTATCGTTATGTTCCGTCTTCTCAATCCAATCACATGAACTCCGGTGAGAAGTGTTTGCCTTAAAAAAAATCTATTCCATGGCCAGTAAATCAATAATCCAGCTCTTCTTCTCCTTTTAAATACAGGGCGCGGAGCGCTCGGAGTCAAGCACTCAAAGGTCTCAAGCCCATTTCTCTTCTCCCCGCCACACCCACACAACTCAGGTAGAGCCACACACTGCCTCCGAGCTCCAAGATGGCAGCCGCCACCAGCGCGCTGAGCATGAAGCTGCTCATCGACACCAAGGCGCGGCGCGTGCTGTTCGCGGAAGCCAGCAAGGACGTCGTGGACTTCCTTTTCTCCCTCCTCGCCCTCCCGGTCGGCACCGCCGTCAAGCTGCTCGGGAAGGAATCCATGGTCGGCTGCGTCGGCAACCTCTACGGCAGCGTGGAGAAGCTCGACGGCACCTACGTCCAGCCCGGCGCCGGGAAGGATGCGCTTCTACACCCCGCCGTGCTGTCCCCGGCGGCCAGCGCCAACAGCACCCTCTTACTCCTGTCGGAGCCATCTTCTGGGAAGGTATTCTTCCAGTGCCACAATAACTGCAAAGCCTACGTGACAAGAAAATAACGGCACCAAGTGTTCTTCCTTATACTACCCTGAACCTTCTTAATCAGGCGACGCAGGCGGTGGGCGCCGTCGGCGGGAAAGGGTTCGTCCAGGGCATCGTGACGTACACGGTGATGGACGACCTAACCGTGACGCCCATGTCGTCCATCTCCGGCATCACGCTGCTCAACACCTTCGCCGTTGAGGACCTGAGCGCGCTCCAGGAGAAAACCGTGCAGCTCGACTGCAAAGAGGTGATAGATCATCACTTTTCTCTTCACCTTTCTCTTTCCGTTTATGTTTGTTATAAGCATCTGTTACAGATGGTCAGTATCAACCGTGTCATGCTCCATTTTCTGTGTGCAGGGTCTGGCGATCCTCAAGGCGTCGCTGCAGTCCAAGACAGTCCTCACCGACGTTTTCCTGGCGAAGAAGCTGCCCAGCTACGCTTGAAGGCGCTGTTCTGCCTCTGACAGATGGACATGGAAAAGTATGTAGGGTTAAGTAGGTTGGTTGGTTCTTTTGAACGAACATGCGCAATGGCTGGTAGCTGGATCCATCTAGCTTAATTAGGTTGGTCCTCTGTGTAAGCAACAGAACTATCTTACCGTAGCATGTTTTGGTTGTAATCTCTACTTCTCTAGATACTACTGGAGAAGTATTACTAGTGTCCTGCTTAGTTTATCAATTACTCCGGGTTGCAATAGTACTTCTGTCTACTGTCTATGTTTGTTGGTTGTACACTGTGTCAATGTGTGTGTGTGTAGCAGAATGGTAGACCAAGGTGCTTGATCGAGCAGTAAATCTCTTGCATTTTCTCACCTGAGATTGTACATTTATATTACCCTACCAAAATGACCGTGCTTTGCTAGGGGATACGAGAATAGGCAAACATACCAATAAATTTTTTGTCCTAAATTAGACGGTAATACTACACCTACGGATGGAACTCTTAGGGACGTACGGGTCCTCTATCTATTTGTCCCCACTCTTAAACCGCCCCTCTGGTGGATTTCACTTGGGTGGGGGGGGGGGGGGGGGGGGGGCACTCTGATTCCTGCAACTGATTATGTAAGATCCTACGTGATTCCTGCAACTGATTATGTAAGATCCTCCGTAAGAATTTTCCGTGGATGTAGCATCACTCTAAATTAGACAAAGGTGTCAAACATGAGGGCATGTGGTTCAACGAAAAATACCAATTCTCTCTCCCTCTTATTTCTTCTTTGCAACTAGAAACACAAAGAAATGATTCTCCCATACCACTTAGATGTATTAAATATCTTATTTGCAGATATTGAATTATGCACACAGTGCAACGACAATGTTTGCCTATCCTTGATTCTTAAATGACAACAAAGGCACCGTTTTCATTAAAAAAAAAAGGGGTGTCTAGATGAGAAAATCAGACTTAAAATGAACACTTGATCAACCAAATTTCCCTGCATCCAAAATTTCATTGAAATCTCACTTAGAAGACCATGAGGACTTCATCTTATGAAATCTGGGCTTATTTGTTGTGTTTATTTGTTTAAATTTTACATTGCCCCTGAATTTCAAATTTATCCAGGTTAATTCATAATATGATTAAACATTACAATTTAGCTTACAAATGAGATGGAAATAATCTATACAACTATAAAGAGCAAAACTACAATGATCTTCAAATCAAGAAATGATCTTCCCAACAACCTGAAGCATATACATAGAGACAATGCATGCACAGATGAGATACGAACAGATCTATTCCCCACAATCTGAATTACATCTGAATTACAATGAAATAATTAAGCTATGACAATGACACATTGTTCCTTCCAATGAGCTACCTAAAGTTCTGAATGTGCTGCACAGGTGGAGCGGACCGTGGGCTTCAACCAGCTTGGAGTAGTAAGGACATCTCCTACGGGGCTGCTCAAATCGGGTCCGGATATGTCCGGATTTTGTCTGTTTGAGCAGCCGTCTGGGGTGGTGTCCACGCGTTTTTGGTCCTTGCACCCTAGAGGGTTGCTCATTTAGTGGCTCGGGCCATATTTTTTCTAAATTTTCAGTTACTATGGATACTTTGAGATTAAAAACAAACATAATACTTTAAATAAACTACGAGTCATTCATTATAAATTTGACCATTCAATCAAGACACAAATAAGTCTTAATAGAAAATATGAAGTTCAAATAAGCACAACCGAATAAAAACTCTTCTGGTTTCCTACGAAATTCCAGATGTGTTGAACCAAATCATCCTGAAGTGTAGCGTGGGTGTCGTGATCACGCAACTCGTACTGAAAGTCGATGAATTCCTCGAATGTTGCCACTCCTGGCTGGGGCTCCACATTCTCACCCTGAAACAACCAGTTCTCGTCGAAGTCGCTGTCATCATGCAAATCCTCTATGATCATGTTGTGCATTATCACACAAGCAGTCATCACGGGCCACATAACCTTCGGGGTCCATGTTCTAGCAGGGTGCCGAACGATAGCACATCGAGATTGAAGCGCACCAAAAGCACGCTCCACATCCTTTCGGGCACTCTCCTGCTCTTGGGAAAATCGTTTCCTCATCTCACCTTGAGGATTGGAGATGGTCTTCACAAATGTAGCCCACTGGGGATTGATACCATCAGCCAGGTAGTATCCCTTTGTGTAGTGGTGGCCATTGATATCATAGCTCACCTCGGGGGAGTTGCCTACGGCAAGTCTGCCAAACACCGGAGAGCGCTGGAGCACGTTGATATCATTGTGTGAACCTGCCATGCCGAAGAACGAGTGCCAAATCCACAGATCATGCGAAGCAACTGCCTCGAGAATAACCGTGCACTCACCAACATGGCCCTTGTACTGCCCCTGCCAACCAAATGGGCAGTTCTTCCACTCCCAGTGCATACAATCAATGCTTCCAAGAATCCCAGGACACCCTCTGCTCTCGTTGATCGACAACAACCTCTAAGTATCGGCAAAAGTTGGTTCCCTCAAGTACTCCGGGCCAAAGACCTGAACCACAGCTTCACAAAACTTGTACATAGACTTGAGGCATATGGATTCACTCATACGCAAGTATTCATCAACCAGATCACCAGCTACTCCATATGCGAGCATCTGAACTGTCGCGGTGCATTTTTGATAAGAAGAGAAGCCAAGCTTACCGGTGGCATTTGGCTTGCACTTGAACCAATCATCAAAATCGAGTACCCCGAGACGAATGCGGTTGAACATGTCCCTTTTCATCCGAAAACGGCGCCGGAATAGCTTCGCCGTGTACACCAGATTGGTTGGATGGAAGTAGTCCTTGTACAGCTGGGCATGGCCACCACCTCTGTCCCTGTCCAAGGCCGGCGCATGGCCGGAAATTGACCCTCTGAACACCGGCCGCATCCTTGAGATGTGATCATTGACCACAAGAGTGCAACAAGGATGTCGCTCTCGTCCTCGGAATCGGACTCCGACGAGGACGAGTACATGATCACGTTGTGTAAGAAGAACTCGTCGCTGTTGTCCGTCATTTTTCGAGCCGAGGTCGGGCAAAGCACACGGACGAACACCTTGTGTGCGTCCCGTGGGGGTGGGTGTTGGACCGGGCGGTGGACAGGCTGGCGAAACGCCTGCTGGACCGGCGGCGGCGTGGGTGAGATGTAGGGGGCGGAGGGGTGGTCGGTGTGGCCGGTGGGGGTCGAACGGCGGCGGGGGTCGCCAAATCGGCGAGCTAGCATCGTTGAGGTGGCTCGGGGGTGGTGCGAGGTGGAAGGAGGAGTCGCTCTGTGGCGGGCCAGGGCGGGGAGAAAACAAGACACTTTGTTGTCCGCGGACTGCTCAAATCTGGACCAAATTTGGTCTGGGTTTGATCATCCACGGACAAAAAAACGGACCGTTGTCCGTATGAGCAGCCCCATAGGGGTCTAGTTTTAGCCCAGCCTGCTCAAAACGGACTGGTCCGGGGCAATTGAGCAGCCCGTAGGAGATGTGCTAAAAGGAACTTCTGCGAACCTTGTTGTAAAGTGTTCAACATTGAGTTTGGCATCAAGGGTCGTTTGCGCTAATACCCTTTCCCCGGAGCTTTGGCCGTTTATGTTAGAAGAACTGGAAGGAGGCGTTGAGGAAGACATTTTCTGATTCACGTACATGAACCACTCAACTGTCATATAAGTCGTGTGTCACTCCTTCTATGCATATCAGTGAGGAGTGATAAATATTAATTATAATAAAATATGAAGGTACACTAAACAATTGGCAGCTCACAAAATGCTGAGAGAAGATCAGAATGGGAAGATATGTTTAATAGCTGAGCTCTGTCGCCTCTTGATAGTCAAAATTTCCGATATAGAAGCAAACAATATGCCGTTCTAAAGATACTTCATGTGCTAACACTACTAGAAAATGGTCTTTTAGTACCGGTTCCAGAGACCCTTTAGTACCGGTTGGACAACCGGTACTAATTAATCGACACTAAAGACCCACCAAATTTTAGTATCGGTTTCTTATGGACCGATATTAAAAGGGCCTTCACGTGGCTCAGGAGGAACCCAACCGGTACCAAAGGGTTGCCTATTTTCTTTTTCTTTTTTTCTTTTTTTCAAAAAAATCAATTTTATTTATTTCTATTGTTTAACCACTTAAACTTACATTTTTCACTAAGTTTTGTTAATTCCAATCTAAATTACTCCCTTCTACTAACACTTCCCGCAGAGGTCACATCCTCACACTATTCCAGCACTAGCACACTTAACTTCTTAGTTCCTTCCTTATGAGCTACCTACAAACAAGAGATACTAATCTGACAATAGTATCATATCAAGCCTATTAACCCATGGACTATGATGTCACAAACATTTATATTATGAATCAAAATAATTATTTAAATAAAAAGAAATGAATCATTAATAATATTTCGAATTAAAATATTCTTAAATGCAAATAATAATTAACTTATTTGCCTTTTTCCCATTTAATATTGAATAATTCATATATGCAAATCCGATATTGAAATTTGATAAATAATATGTCTGAATCGATTACGAAAATGAGAGAAATCAAAATATGAGACATCCATAACCCAACTCTTGATAAATTTCCCTCATGTTTGTCTGATCTAGTACTTTCAAGCCGGAGTCCCTGTCCGATGAAACCCTAGCACCATTGTAGAAAAATCGGGCTTATACGAATAAAGCCGTTACCGGCATCAAAATGGGGTAGAAAAGTGTCTAACTAGTTTCTTTGGTTGTGTTAGGCTAGGCCCTAGAAAGTCGGAAGACAAAGGTATGACCCAACTCTTGACAAGTTTCCCTCATGTTTGCCTGATCCAAGACATTCAGGCTATAAGTCATGAAACTCGCTAGAGGGAAATGGATGCCGCTGAAGTAGGTCGACACACCCAGAAGTGCATTGTCTATCATCCAAAACCCATAACACACTTGTACACACATGTTATGGCACCCCCTATATAGCTTGTGGTGGATCCCAACGCCGGAGTCCCTCTGCGATGAAACCCTAGCCCCGTTGTAGAAAAACCAGACTTATACGAATAAACCCGGTACTGGTGTCAAAATGGGGTGTGGAAAAGTGTCTAACTAGTTGCTTTGGTTGTGTTAGGGTAGGCCCTAGAAAGTCAGAAGACAAAGGTATGGCCTAACTATTGACAAGTTTCCCTCATGTTTGTTTTATCCAAGACATGCAGGCTATAAGTCATGAAACTCGCTAGAGAGAAGTGGATGCCGCTGAAGTAGGTCGATACGCCCTAAAGTGCATTGTGTGTCATCCAAAACCCATAGCACACTTGTACACACATGTTATGGAACCCCCTATCTAGCTTGTGGTGGGATCCCAACGACAGAGTCCCTCTTCGATGAAACCCTAGTCCTGTTGTAGAAAAAACAGGCTTGTATGAATAAAGCCGGTACCGGCGTCAAAATGGGATAGAAAAGTGTCTAACTAGTTGCTTTGGTTGTGTTAGGCTAGGCCCTAGAAAGTCAGAAGACAAATATATGACCCAACTCTTGACAAGTTTCCCTCATGTTTGTCTGATCGAAGACATTCAGGCTATTAGTCATGAAACTCGCTAGAGAGAAGTGGATGTCGCTGAAGTAGGTAGACACATCCCGAAGTGCATTGTCCGTCATCCAAAACCCATAGCACCCTTGTACACACATGTTATGGAACCCCCTATCTAGCTTGTGGTGGGATCCCAACGCCGGAGTCCCTCTCCGATGAAACCCTAGTACCGTTGTATAAAAAACAGGCTTGTACGGATAAAGCCGGTACCAGCGTCAAAATGGGATAGAAAAGTGTCTAACTAGTTACTTTGGTTGTGTAGGCTAGGACCTAGAAAGTCAGAAGACAAAGGTATGACCCAACTCTTGACAAGTTTCTCTCATGTTTGTCTGATCCAAGACATTCAGGCTATAAGTCATGAAACTCGCTAGAGAGAAGTGGATGCCGCTGAAGTAGGTCGACACACCCCGAAGTGCATTGTCTGTCATCCAAAACCCATAGCACAATGGGGTAGAAAAGTGTCTAACTCGTCCATTACATTGATCACAATGAAATCTTGCTCACATCATACTGAAACATGAACATATAAATATAGATACGTATAAAAGTACTCGATCTGCATATCACAGGAGATTCGCACTACTATATGACAGAGAGATACATATAAAAGTACTCGATCTCCAGATCACAGGAGACCCGCACTACTACATCATAGAGAGACATATATAAAAGTACTATACATAATAGAGATCACATGATCGACCCCCATGATGCACTACTACACATCATATATGTGCGTGCGTGCGTGCGTGCGTGCGTGCGTGTGTGTGTGTGTGTGTGAAAAGTGGGTTCTCCCACGTAAACACACTAGTAGTCGTCTGAATCAGCATCATCATCAACTATTGGTGCTGCCGGTACAAGGTGACGCTGTCTAAGGTTGACGACTCGAATAATACGGTACAACTTGTATGCAACGTAAGCACATATGACGGCATACTCAATGTTCTTGCCATGAAGTGGGGTCGTCTCCCACTCATTGTGGTTATTAATCTTGGATATCAATGTGACAGGTAGCCGGTATCGCAATACTGAAGCGTTTTTTCATCTTTATCTTGTCATTGTTTGTATCAACGCTAACGAAACGAATGCCACTGCGGCAAAGGAAATTCATGAGAGTTGGACACTTCTTGTTACTACCGCAACAACAAATTTGCATGGAACGAATTGTTAATTAAGAATCATAACAAAAACCTACTAATTAAATATATATGCCAATATGCAACAAGTAAAACTAATTCACTACTAAATACAAATTGATCTATCACATATAATTCAAATGTGACTCCTATGCAATTTGTATCACATAGAAAAATTTGCTATCCTATGCAATTTGTATCACATAGAACAATTTGCTAATATGTTCTAAATTAACTATGCCTTCTATGTTCTTATACGGATTTGCCAATATGCAACAAGCCACCGTGCATGAACTATATATCATATTAAACCTATGCAATTTTCATCATAATAAACCAATGCAATTTTTATCATAATAAACCTATGCAATTTTCATCATAATAAACCTATACAATTTTCTATATATCACACAGATATATGATTCAAATATGATTCAAATGGGTATCGGATATATGATGATTCTATGTCACGGATATATGATTCAAATGAGGATCGGACATGTTGATATCCTATGCAATCTTCATCATAATAATTCTATGCAATTTTCTATATAACACGCGCATATATGATTCAAATATGAATCAAATGGGAATCGGATATATGATTCTATGACGCGGATATATTATTCAAATGAGGATCAGACATGTTGCTATCATATGCAATTTTCATCATAATAAACTTATGAATGGATCAAGCCCCAAAACGAACGTACCTTGCCCATTGGAATACCAAGACATTCTTCTTGAAGCAAAGTTGGATGACCGCAACCTCCTTCCCATTGCGCGTCTACTCAAGATCAAACCCGATGAATTTCTCTTGGTCCTTCGCGCTTTTGATCCATCCTTGGAATGTGGACAGATAGCCCGCCATCTTGGCGCTCTCGTTGGTGTAGACAACGGTAAGCACGTTTGTGCCATGTGCATGAACAAGGCCTATGCGACTGATTAGTTGATCTATGGTGGATTATGGGAACAAGAGAGGGAGAAGAGAAAGAAGGAGAGGGAGGAAACATAGAGAAATAAAGAGAATGGCGTCATACTGTAGCAGTTCGTGAACTCATACGCGTGGGAGGCAAAACTGTACCAAAGGTCCTCGCGCGAGGCGAATGGTTGTCACAACCACTTTCCCACAACCCTTTGGTACCGGTTGGTGGCTAAAACCGGTACCAAATATGCTCGCACCAGGAGAACGGTTGCCACACCCCTTTGGTACCAGTTTTGACCAACAACCGGTACCAAGGGTATGGTTCAAACCCGTATTAGCCTTGCCCGGCGCCCTCCCCGTTCCAACCGGTACCACACCCATATTTGTACCGGTTTGTAACTGAACATGTACTGAAGGTCAAATCCTGGCCTTGTTTCCCTAGTTTAATCATAAGGAACTCACTAATTTGTATCCACAAATCATTCAATTCACTGCTTCAAGATTTTAATTGGTCAGAGGTGATTTTGCATCTTCAGGGTAACATGTACACCACAACAAGCCGAATGATCACTTATCAGGACTGCCTTTCTAGTGCAGTCTCGGCAATGGAATCGCCGAACCTGTCTCATTATGGAAATGTCGTGCCGCTGTGTTGAGTACCCAATACAAAGATTCAGCTATCAAAAAACAAATCCATGCCACATGAACATGAAGTACAAGCATATTCATCCATCTAAAAACAAAACTTCAAATACCTTACTGTGTCCGGCGTCCCGCCGATGATGTTGCTTGTATCGACAAAAAGCCCAAGCTTGATTAGTAAAAGCGATTAACCAACGACGCCATCTAGTACCATTTACCACCAGTAAATCTTGTACGTCACATGAAAGTATTCAGCTGAACATGAGCTCGGATCTCACAAAATAGCCAAATATAGTTTGTGTCAGCAATAAAGTTCAGATGGTTTTAGAATCTTGGGGGATACATGTGTTCTTTCCATCATATGCATTACATACCTCCAGGGTTCCATTTTCAATAAACAATCTAGAATGCTGAAATTTACATTCCTTCATGAATTTATAACGACAGGATAATGTTACACAATGAGCTGGCATTCACCTGACTATCATATCAGGGTTGCATTCACCTAACTGAACATTTACCTGACCAACATACAAGCTTTTAGATGTGCTAAGAATAAAGATCCCCTTTGCACCTCTCGGTGCATGATACGTCTCGATGATTTAAAAATATTTTAGCCATCCTCATAGTCCTCTCTTTCCTTCTGTGCATAATTTAAAAATGTTTTAGCCATTCTTTATCGTTATATAACTCCTATTTGTGGCTTCTGCTCCATGATTAAACACATACCGTACCGAGGTATCTGATACACCGGCTCTGAAGCTTCGACCTGGAGCACTTGCCTTCAAGATTGATCTCTTTGCATTCTCTGACATCAAGCCTGGACAGCAAAATCCAGGATCATAAGCCCACTTATCAGACATGTATGCAAAATCACACCAAAAAGCATCTGAGTTGCTCCAAAAATACACTGAACTCTTGGGCAGAGAACCTCTTGGGAATTGGGACTCTCGAGTGTATGACGAGGAAGGCAACTCGAGTAATAATTAATTTTCACTGTGTATTCAATCGGTTCATCTGCTCCGATGGAGCAGTTTCCCATAGGCTAATGTGCTGCATGATGTTGTATTATTAGGGTTTATATGATTTGTTCCCTAGGAGTTTAAAGAAAATACCATCCATGCAAACAAAATTATGGATGTGAACTGGAGGAGAATTTCTGCACAAGGCTCGATTTCCATGATCTCGACTATGCAAAATTGGTTTGAATACTGCATCAGAGAACCGTAGTACCTTCGTGGAGCAGTCAGCTCCTTCGGGCCATAGAGGGTAGTGATTTGGATCTGGCATCTGGGGAAATGGGCGAGGAAGGTAGATGACACAAACGTGGAAAGTGCCTCCGTGATGGCGCCCGGCCTGTGCTCCATGTCAGCGAGACGAGATTTGAGGGAAGGGACCGGGGAGAGGATGTCGGAGGCCGCGGCAGTGGAGGCGAAGATGGCGGCACGAGAGAGTTTGGGGTTGGAGACTGTAAATACTATGTATCCTAGTCCGATGGGAATCAAATCTATGGACCCTCCCGATGCCGGGAAATGCTAGCTTACGGTTAACCATAGCACAGGTCAAAATTCAGACATGAGATTTCTATTTATGATTACTTAATTATTTGGTAATTTCTTATTTAGGTACCGTATTCATGGGGCAAAATGGCAAGTAGTAACATTTTTTTGCAAAAAGAAAGGAAAGAGAGAACGGAAGATTAATTATGCATATGGGTGGACCCACGTATGATCTCATTTACATGTGCATTGTGAGAGGAAAAGGAAAGAGTTTGACAGGGTTCAATTTTGACCGTAGGAACGATCACCCATAGAGGAGCAAATCTTGTCGGATGCCATCCATTTTGTTTCCATCGAGCAGGTCAAGATTCCCACGTTTTTTCCCATCCGTTAACTCCGCACCTTCCTCACGTAAATACCAAAATTTATGGCCGGTGATGTGGCTCCTCAAATTGAGCCCATGATCGACACCATCTGCAAATTCCACGGCCCACTGTTGTCTTACTTTTCTCCTCCACCGAGCCTCAGCTCTCACCGCTTGGTCGTCGGCCGCACACTCCCATCCGCCGCCGATAACTGCGCCTTCTCCAGTATATGCGCCTTCTCCTGGATCAACTCGTGTACCGGAACGCACTTTGCACTACCAAATTCTATGCTATCATGGATGTTTTGAGTGCGACGTTTTGATAATGTCGCGTGTTTCCGTCGCGGATGGCTGAAAAGTGGATTTTTCTCTCGACGTTTTGGTTTGGTCCGTTACAGACTGGTTGTGCGGGACTTTTTGCTAATTTTACGTCGCGGAATTTTGTCTCTGGCCTAGTAGCCCACTAAGAGTTTAGTTTCCTTCGACTAAACTGCTTGGTCATGTAGAACGCCGCGATTTTTTGTCGGACCATACATCATGTCCTGTTTGACTGATTTGATCGGAAATGACCGCGCTCTCTCACGGTTGTTCCTAACTTTTTTTTTGCTCGGGTCCATTTGTCAGTATAGTCTGACCTTTTTGTTGTATAATATGTCAATTCCTCCAAATATAAGCATGCACATATTCTTCTAAATCATCCCAAAAAATAACAAGTTTTTTTTGAAACAAATCACAAGTCACAACAATCAATGATTAACAGTCGTACTTAGAAGAGAGACAACGAGGAGATTTATAATAACTAGAATTAACACCAAATCACATCAGCATCACAAAAGTTCTACAATATCATCACAACAGGCTCACATAAGCTTCATAACAGGTGCACCTCATCATCTAAATAGGTTCACATCATAAATTAAATAGTTTTATGTCATCGATAGAGTTCACGTC
Organism: Alopecurus myosuroides; assembly: GCA_028641055.1. Classification (NCBI taxonomy): domain Eukaryota; kingdom Viridiplantae; phylum Streptophyta; class Magnoliopsida; order Poales; family Poaceae; genus Alopecurus; species Alopecurus myosuroides. Next base: position 483,612,713 of record CM054058.1, read on the forward strand.
ACTTTTCCTATTGATCTATCCATTCATAAGCAACATCCACAGGTTCGCAAACCATAGGAAAAAGGCATCATACATGTTGAGCACATCATCAACTACAAGGCTAACCATTGGCATAGTCTAATCATCGGCACATGCAACAAAACAGATAAAACAGTAATAGTGAGCCTCATTGTCAACCACGGTACGTATAAATGACATGCAATAATTCTAACGGATGTACCTACTATAGTAAAATGAGTCATAACTGAAGTTGTTCTGCATACTATTTGCTATAGTAGCCAAACTGCTAGACACATTGCTGCATATTAATCATCGGCAGAGACTGTTTAATCATTGGCACATGTATCAAGCACATATGTTTAGCAATGGAAAAAGTAGCCTCATACTAATAAGTACAAAACAAAATAAACGAGATTATCAACCATTTCCAAGGAAGATGCAGAACCAATGTGGTTATACACAACACTGGGTAAATGGTAATAATCTCATCAAGATCGAGTGCACAATTTAATCATTGACACATGTATCAAACACAGATGTTTAGCAATGGAAAACAAGAAAAATATCCTCATACTAATAAGCACACAAAAAATCAACGATATTATCGAACATTTACCAAGGAAGATGCAGAACCAATGTCTTGTACAGAACACTAGGTAAATGGTAATAATCTCATCAAGATCGAGTGCTCGGTTTGATCATTGGCACATGTATCAAGCAAAAATGTTTAGCAATGGAAAACAAGAAAAGTAGCCTCATACTAATAAGTGCAAAAAAAATCAAGGAGATCATCGACCATTTACCAAGGAAGATGCAGAACCAATATGGTTGTGCAAAACACTAGGTAAATGGTAATAATCTCATCAAGATCGAGTGTACGGTTTAATCATTGTCACATGTATCAAGCACAAATGTTTAGCAACGGAAAACAAGAAAAATAACCTCATAGTAATAAGCAAAAAACAAAATCAATGATATTAACATGCATTTACCAAGGAAGATGCATAAACAATGTGGTTGTACACAACACTGGCTAAATGGTAATAATCTCATCAAGATCGAGTGCATAATTTAATCATTGGCACATGTATCAAGAACATATGTTTAGCAATGGAAAACAAGAAAAGTAGCCTCGTACTAATAAGCACAAAACAAAATCAACGAGATTATCGAACATTTACCAAGGAATATGTTGAACCAATATGGTTGTACACAACACTAGGTAAATGGTAATGATCTCATAAAGATCGAGTGCACAGTTTAATCATTGGCACATGTATGAAGCACAGACAGATAAAACAATAATAGTGAGCCTCATTGGCAAGCATAGCAGGTTGAAATCATCTAATTAAAGAGCAAAGTTATTTACCTCAGTTGAGGCAAACAACAAAAGAAAATAAAGTCATCTCTTCCGTTTGTAGAAGGTGAATACACACATATCACCCTCCATGATTCACAGCTATATTGACAACCTTTGACCAGTTGGTTGTCATCTCGGCACCGCCTGTCTTGCCCTTGATGAACATAACATCTTGAGCATCGGAATTGTCGGTGCATACAACAGGAAGTCAATCCATTGGCGTAAACCCGTTGAGGTAGGCCTGGCTGAACTTAATTGAGAAGTACTGGACAATAAGTATATAGTGAGTTGTTGACTAAGATTAATGTGCATAGGAAGAGTAAAATAATAAGATGTTTACCATCTTGGCCTTCCCAGGGAAGACATTAGACTTTGTCATCCTCCAAACGTAGTGCGGTATAGATGGTTGTGGTCCAGCAACTTGGCTTCGGAGATGCGCAACTTGGTCTTCAGTCATTTCCACCTCGTTTGCAAAAAAACAGTGCTCGTCATAGTCTTGAGTCCCTTGGATTTTGGGACCTATAATGCAAGAAATAAATTAATATTGACTAATATGTAGGTGCATAAGAGAGTAATAAAACATTTTGTTGGACCTGTCACCTCTACAAGTGACCTTTCCTTCACTGACTAGATCCTCCTGAGTTGGACTTTTACCAACTCCATCAACCAGAATGCCACGGGACTCCAGAAAGAGACGATACTCTGGATCTAAACTGGCGCCTCCATCCAGTTACGAGTTTCATAAGGAGACATGGTGCAGCAGCTACAGCCTCGACTAGAGTGCTACATCCAAATATGCAAAAAAGAAAAATCAAACAAGTAGCTACGAAGGCGAAAGGAGATACTAATTTTAAATGCTATGTATTTACCTTGGTTGGTCTAAAGAACAGGGGTCCTTGCGAGCTCTGAGGCCTTGTTCAGGTGGATCTCCATCTGGGTGGGGGAAGCGATCTTCGAGATACTTGTGACGGGTAGCATGAGCTAAATCCATGGCTGGTGGTGACCTAAAACACGTCAACGACGGTGGCCGCCGGCATCCTAACCTACATCCGCAGGCATCTAACCTAGATCCGCCGCCATCTAACCTAGATCGAATCGTTTGGTTGAGGATGGGGAAGGAGGCAACCAGCACTTACCGGTCATGGTTGAGGACGTCGGTGAGGACGGGGAAGCTAGGAGGGCGCCGCCGTGATAGCCCCCGCCCAGTGGGGAGAAGTGGAGGCACTGGTTTTTTCTGGGGGGGGGGGGCAAGAGTGATCCCTTTCAGTGGGAAGTAGCCGAAGTGGGCGAGGGAGCGAGGCGGCCTGTGACGCTGACGAGTGGAACCCCGTGTGAGGCTGTTTCGGTGAAGATTTAGAGCACGCGCGGCTGGTGACGCTAACGAGTGGGACCCCGTATGAAACAGGTTTCGGTTTTTAGCGCGCGCGGCTGTTAGCGGTCTTAATTTAGGCGCACAGATGTTAGGTTTTAGATGTGAATTTTTTAAAATTGAGGGTCTATGTGTTAATTAGGGTACAAAGGGCTATAGCTGCCAATTGTGGCATGTTTGTCCCGTAAATTGAAGGTTTTTCAAATGTAAATATTTGATAATACGAAAAAGGTTGCATTCTTACCATTAGTTCTTTATTTTATACTAATTAAATAAAGAATTAAAAAAACCATTGATCTATCAGATCAACGAGTTTTCTACAAGGATTGTCTTATTGCGCATGATCGAGTACTAAATGGACGTGACACATCCACTTATTACTAAGTTATACCAAATAAGTATTTAGGCATCCTAAAAACATGATCGGCTGAAGCAACATAGTATAGAAGTACTACATATATAGTACTTAAATTCTTACACACACGAGGAATTCTTCCACAATACTAATAAAGTTCTTACATATACTACTTGTCCAAACAAGAACATTAGCTAGTAGCACAACTATTCAAATTAAGTTCATCAGGACACCATTGCAGCATTCGGCACAAGCGACAGCATTACGGGCTCCTCCAAGGATTCATGTCCTAGTGATTGGGGTTGAGATCAGGATGCGCGAGCCCTAAGCGGATATTGCGCGCGAGCAAATTCTTTAGGAACACACCGTAGACAGCATGCTTGGCCCTAACAGCGGGCCCGCGGTTTTCTGAGCCACGTCCAACGCCGCTGGCATGCTGGATCATGCTGGCGATGTTCGTGTTAATGTTTCTGCAGTAGAAGGGGCAGAACAGCATGTCGGCGTGACGACGGTACCTAATCTGCCCATTCTTTAGCTTCCTAAGAACATGTCTGCTCTTAGCATCGCGGGACTCCTGGTCAGATGATACGTCGTCATCGTATTGCTTCAAATTAGCAATGAAACAAAAGTTAGCACCACACTCTAATTATAGGCCATTTTTAAAATGCATGTACTAACACTAGTTTAAATCAAATAACCATGCCATTGATAAACTAATGACATC